>CM032454.1:194321045-194409845 GCA_019049505.1 Pachyrhynchus sulphureomaculatus
TAAAACAAATATTTACTGCCTAAATATTTGTTTACTTATAAAATTATAACATAAAATGGGGGGAAAAATACTATAAGATGCTACTAACGGAAAAAAGACCTGAATTCGAGATGAATGAAGCAAATATGCAGTTGAACACTAACATCCAAGTGGGAAAAATATCGGTAGAATAGGTAATAGAAGCCTAAGAGCTAAGCTAAGAAAGTCAAAAAATGGAAAATCTGCATGGCCCGAGAACATTCCTATTGAGCTGATAAAATATGGACCAGATATATTACACGAGAGAACGACAGAATTTTTTAACAAATGATTAGTGGAAGGGGAGATGATATCAGAGGAACTGGAATTGTGCATATATCAGATCAATCTCCAAAAAAGGAGATATAAGATCGTGCAAGAACTATAGAGGTATCGGTTTAACCAGTGCAATGGGAAGGTTGTACGGCCGAGAATTAAAAAAGAGAATAGAGTTGGAATGCCAAGACATCGAGCAGAGTGGCTTTCGAGCCGGAAGATCGTGTGTAGATAATATATTTGTACTTCAGCGGATAATCGAAAAAAGGAAAGTTATAAATTTGTCTGTCTATCCACCTAATATTTATTGATCTAGAAAAAAGCCTACGACACGGTGCCTTTAAAGAAACTCTTTGAAGTGTTGACGACAATAGGCCTTAGTAAGACATATGTGCGGGCTATTACAAACATATATAAAAACCTAAAATGCTCCATTAAACAGGGAAAGTACATGTCAGAACACTTCCTGGTAACAAAGGGTCTCAGACAGCTATCTATTACCAACTCTTTTTAAGATATGTATCCAAAAAGCACTAGACCATTGGAGGACAGTCGCAACAATGGGAATAGATATCGAAGGAGAATATCTAATAACCTTGTGATTTGCCGACGATCAAGTGCTTATTGCTGATGAAGAAGTAAATACAGATTACATAATGAGAAAATTGAAGATCGAATACGAAAAATGGGGATTAAGCCTGAACATGGATAAAACAGAGTACCTGAAAAATTGGAGAAGAACACTCAGATCCGGAATTAGAAGCTCAAAATATTAGAAAATGCAAACAATGTAAATATCTAGGAAGCATAATTCGCAGGAGGGAACAACGAAGAAGGATGTACAAAATAGGACACAACAGGGAAGGAAAATAACCGGCATATTAAATGGAGACTATGGTCTAAGAATATAAAATTAAACAATAATGACAATCTACAGAACAGTAGTAGAACCGATTTTAACGTGTGGATCTGAATGGTAGCAAGTGACACAAACAAATAGAAGGAATATAGAAACTGCAGAAATGAACTATTTACGAAGAGCATGCAGGGTATCATGACTGAAGCACATTAGAAACGAGGAAATAAGACGAAGAACAAAAAGTAGATATTCCACGATGGACCAAGTAGAAACAAGAACTACTGTGGTACGGACACATAATGCGAATGCAGGAAGAAAGATGGCCAAAAAAGCATTGAAATATACGCCTAAAAATCGAAGGAAAAAGGAAGACCAACAATAACATGGAGAGAAGGTGTAGAACAGTCCATGAAAGATAGAGCCATAAGAGAGGAAGAGTGGCAAGGCAAAAAGAAATGGCGAATGAAATATGGGATGCGGAAAAGACCGTAGGAACCCCACAATATCTATAATATATATAAAGTGCAACGTTTCTCTGTCTGTCTGTCTGTCTGTCCGTTAGTGCGCCTATCACTGAAGAACCACTTATCCGATTTACGTACTGTTTTTTTAAAACATACATATGTTCTCTGGCCAGGTTATAGGCTATATTTTATTACGATAGGTAGCATAAGGAATGAGCAGTGACGTAAAATAGCGAATGATGTCGGAAATAAGTTTGCCGCTAGCGCGTGCCTTTGCAATACACAGCCTAAACCATTAAATATGGAACAATATTATGTAGCAAAGAATATCTGTAATGTATAATCTATAATATATATAAAATGCAATGTCTCTCTGTCTGTCTGTCTGTCCATTAGTGCGTTTATCACGAGGGAACCACTTATCCGATTTTTTTTTTTTTTAAATTCATACATATATTCTTTGGCCAGGTTATATAATAATAATAATAATAATAATCTATATCTATAATATATATAAAAATGCAATATTTGTCTGTCTGTCTGTCTGTCTGTTAATGCTCTTATCCCTCGAGAACCACTTATCCGATTTACGTCATTTTTTAAATTCATACATATGTTCTCTGACCAGGTTATAGGTATATATTTTATTACATCTATAATATATATAAAATGCAACGTAACTCTGTCTGCCTGTCTGTCCGTTAGTGTGTTTATCACTGGAGAATAACTTATATCGATTTTCGTACCTTTTTTTTAAAAAACATACATATATATGTTCTCCGGCCAGGTTATAGGCTATATTTTATTACGATAGGTAGCATAAGGAATGAGCAGTGACAATAATAGTAAATGATGTGGGACAAAGTTTGCCGCAAGCGCGTTCTCTTGCAATACACAGTCCAAACCATTAAATATGGAACAATATTATGTAGCAGAGAATATCTATAATATATATAAATGCAATGTCTCTCTGTCCGTCTGTCTGTCTGTCTGTCTGTCCGTCCGTTAGTGTGGTTACTGGAGAACCACTTATCCGATTTACGTGCTTTTTTTTAAAACGTAAACATTCTCTGGCCAGGTTATAGGATATATTTTATTAAGTGACATAAGGAATAAGCAGTGACGAAAATAGTGAATCAAGTCGGAGAAAAGTTTGCCGCTAGCGCGTTCTCTTGCAATACACTCCCTAAAGCATTAAATATGGAACAATATCATCTAGCAAAGAATACAATATATATATAAAATGCAACGTCTCTCTGTCTGTCTGTCTGTCGGTTAGTGCACTTATCACTCGAGAACCACTTATCCGATTTATGTGTTTTTTATAAATTTATACATATGTTCTATATAACTCGATATAAGCCTAGATAATGGGAGATAAGGTGAGATTATGGGAGATAAGGAGAAATAATGGGAGATAAGTCGAGATAAGCCTCGATAATGGGAGATAAGGTGAGATAAATGGCAGATAAGTATAAATAATGGGAGATAAGGAGAGATAATGGAGATAAGCAGAGATAAGTCTAGATAATGGGAGTTATGATGAGATAATGGGAGATAAGGAGAAATAATGGGAGATAAAGAAGAAATAAGGGGAGATATAAGGAGAAATAATGAGAGATAAGTCGAGATAAGCCTATATAATGGGAAATATGGTGAGATAATGGGAGATAAGGAAAAATAATGGGAGATAAGGAGAAATAATGGGAGATGAGCAGAGAGATAAGCCTAGATAATGGAAATTATGTAGAGATAATGGGAACTAAGGAGAAATATTGGGAGATAAGGAGAAATAATGGGAGATATTGTATTACGTTGGGTAACATAAGGAATAAGCAGTGACGATAGTAGTGAATCAAGTCCACGCGAGCGGAGCCGCGGGCCCGGCTAGTATATATATATATATATATATATATATATATATATATATATACAAAATAAAATTATTTTGTCTTCGGCACCTATGTTATCTGTTAGTCACCCATCATCATGATATTACTGATTGTACCGAATACGTATTGATATTTCTTAACTCTTAGTCCTGGTTTAATTCCCAACTTTCCAAATCTCCATCATTCTATAATGCCACATAGTTTTTTTTTATACCAGAAATATTACCAAACATAATGTACTCGTGATAATTTTCGCTCAATCTACATTTTATTTAGACCATTCTAGAAGTATTTTATGAGATAGGGTGGGTAGACAGAGATTTTTGGTCGTTTTTTTAAAAATAATATAAAGAAAAGTGAGCGCAAAAATTACATTTCATACATTTTTGAAACTCCTGTTTTCACACGCTTTCATTTGACACCCCACTCAATGACCTGATAATTTTTTTTTCACTTCCGATTTCACTCCCAAAAACTAACCCCTTAAGTCAAAATTTAACTTAAAAAATTACATGGCTCTAATTGGGCGAGCAATTCCCATATTTGTGCCAAATTTTCAACTTTCTATGTCAAATGGTTTCGGACAAAATCGGGTATGACAGACAGATGGACAAACGGACAGACATACGGACATCGAAGTGATCCCATAAGTGTTCCGTACGGAACATTAAAAAATATTTTGGGTGAAAATCTGTTGCCAATAAGGTGAATCTGTTTCTAAGCGGTATTATGATTCTTTGACTTCCGACTACTGCCTGTCAAAATTCTATACTTCAACTGAAATAGAATAGGATATTTTTAAATATAGAATGAATTTCTAAAATGAAAACATAATAGGTAAAAAATAAACGGGTCTAATTTTTATACAAATTAAATCAATAAAAGGAATTGACTGAAACTAAAACATGCTCTTAATAACTTGTTTCTAGAAATGGACTTTGTCTTAAGTCAATTAAAAATTCCTTGCACGTTTATTCCGACAATAAGTAAATCCCTTGGAAATTTTGCGGATATTAGCAATTTTGTTTGCTATCAAATGACGTTTTTTTCAGTAATTACTTGTGTACGATCTAATAATTATCTTTTCTTGTTACCTGTATCCACTGGTATAAAATACTTTTCTTTACTGGACAAGAAACAAAAAAAGTTAAATTTTGATTCGGGTTAGTCATCAATAATTTTTTTAATCTATTTAAGAACGCTGTTATAGCTTTCTTAGCAGTTGCTAAATCATCACTAAATAGGAACATTCTGCTTAAGGTAAATTGTTAAGTTCTATGAAGCCCCAGTTTTTGATAACTGCCTGTGATTTGTGTGGCGTAAGGGCAGGTGCATTAAGCAGTACTATATTATATGACCTGCAATTTTCAACATTTCTGTTTGACAGCTTCTCATAAAAAATTCAACGTAAATTTCAGAGATTCCAAATCAAGTAGGTTAAAATAAGTCTCTTTTATGATCTGTTGCACTACAGTTATAATTTTGTAGCTCTACCATCAAAAGTAATTCAGTTATTGCCGTAAATAGTTCTGTTGAATAATATTTTTAATTGTTTAATCTCGAGTATGGTGAGGTCATTATATTTTGGACGAAAATGGCCGAAAGCTCCGCAGAATTTATGCGACATTTAGGTACTGTAAATGGTGAATTATCTGTTTTATTAGCCGGTTAAAAATGGTGCCTAACCAGTTTCCACTGGGGAGAGATTCGATTGATGATAATACTCGTTAAGACAGACCTACACAATAGTTTACTCCAGATACATTAATGCGAGAAGGAATGTTAAAGAAGAGGCGATTGGCTGAAAAACTAAGAAATTATCCGCAGGGTGTGGACTTAAGAGAACGACGGAGAATGGAATTCTACATGACCATCTCGGTATGAATACAGTGCGTACTAAAATGGCTCTTCAAACTTTAAAATTTTCTCCTAAACAAATCGGTGCAAGTGCAAGTCGGACTTGGACAATTAGAGTTTCATATGATAATTGCGTTTAAAATAAAAATTTTTGTTATGAAGGTATAAAATGATCAGTGACTTGACAACATATACCAAATGAGGTTTTAACAAAGTTTGTTTCCAATCATTGTTTTTATACATAAGATAATTTATCAAAGGTAATGCGCTCGTACTAATTTTCATTCAATGTGCACCTCATGGAGAACATTCTAGAATTTTTTTGAAATTTTCTGATTAGTACTCTAGTACTGTGAGGACAGCGATTATTGGCAATTTTTTTCAAATAATATAAAGAAAAGTTTGCGCTAGTATTTCATCATATATATTTTTTACAAGTTTTCATTTGATACCCCACTCGATGACCTTGAAAATTTTTTTTTACTTCCGATTTTACCCCCTAAAACTAACCCCGTAAGTCAAAATTTAACTTTCAAAACCCAACGGCTCTGATTGGGACATCAATTTTTATATTTGTGACAAATTTCAACTGTCTATGTCAAATAATTTCGGAGGAAATTGGGTGTGACAGACAGATATAGAGAGAGAGGCAGATAGACGGAGGGACACGGAAGTGATCCCATAAGTGTTCCGTACAAAACACTAAACTCAACGTTTGGAATCATGTATTGAATTTTTTAGCATTCTATGAAGGGCAAACAAGCGATGTAATTTACTCAATTTTTAACGGGAAATGAAGCGGCATCGTCATGTATTACCACGGCCAAAAAAGGCCTTTGGTAGTCGATTTTAAAAAACTTCAGTTGCTGCTAGACATTATGCGTCATTAATGCACAAATCGAGGGATACAAGTTAAAACCATTTTACGGCCTTAACCGGTCGAAAAAATGTATAGAGAAAAAAAAATACCCTCAGTTAGAAAATTTTTAGACCTTATTAGCCGTTTGTAGTAATGGTTGATTTGTGAAGAATTAATTTTACAGACTGTCCCAAAAACTGTTTTTTGTTTATTGTTGTAAATAAAATGTTACCATGGATCACCATGGCAAACCTATATTTAAACCGATTTGATGAGTAGAAGTTATTTGGAGTTTATCTAACCCCCCCAATCATAACACTAATTAAAATACGAAGATTTTTCAAGATCACGACCTCTTCTTATGACTACATTTCCTTTGACGAGGTCTCTATAGGTAGTCTGGAACTTGGATCATCTTCAGTTGTTTCCTTTTCCCACTTACGTATAAATTACCTTGAAGAAACACTTAGTAATATTGACATGTGGTCTGTTTTTAAGTGTTTTATCTTCTAAACTTAATGTTTTAAATTCATCCTAAATCTATTTCTTACATGGTGATATAAGTTTGTTAAAAAAACTTTAGTAGTTTTATAAAGGACACCTCAAGAATGTAGTAGAAAAGTTTTTGAGCTATTATACAATAATTCTCGTTTTTTTTTTTTAAAATTATCATCACATAAGGAATTTAGAGTCACATCAGAAATGAAATAAATAACGTAAATAATTATTCATTACAGATTCAGGTGACATAATTGTGACATACTAAATGGTCGAGTGATTTCTTATTGTCTATTAAAAATGGATAACCGCGAACTACTTACATACAGGATATTGACAACATTTTTTAGTGTTATTGTTATTATCATATATACATTATATATGTATATATATATATATGTATATATATATATATATATATATATATATATATATATATGTATATATATATATATATATATATATATATTATATATATATATATATATATATATTTATATATATATATATATATACATATATATATATATATATATATATATATATATATATATATATATATATATATATATACATATATATATATATATATATATATATTATATATATATATATATATATATATATATATATATATATATATATATATACACATATATGTTTTGACGAATGTTCTCACAGGTCTGAAATCTAGTAGTGATTTTTCGGGTATCCCGTTACAGATTCAGGTGACAAAATTGTGACATACTAAATGGTCGAGTGATTTCTTATTGTCTATTAAAAATGGATAACCGCGAACTACATACATACAGGATATTGACAACATTTTTTAGTGTTATTGTTATTATCATATATACATTATATATGTATATATATATATATATATATATATATATATATATATATATATATATATATATATATATATATATATATATATATATATATATATATATACAGTAATACCCCGCTTAGCGCGACCCCCGTTACGCGCGGTTTCACTATAACGCGAATTTCAAATTTCGCGCTCATGTAGTCATTAACTTCTCTATGGTCGCGGGGGGATCCCCGCTTTCTCTGAATATTCTCTTTGAAGAATTGGGAATTCCCTGTCCTTCGACTTTGTTCTATGGGGATTTCCTCGTTCGTTTCGTGTGTTCATTTGTTCCGTAATGTTAGTTCGGTCGGCTGGCAGTTTTGTTTTAATATTTATTGGAGATACATACATACATAATTTAACCCTACGTTAAAAATGCCGCCTGTAAAGAAAAAAGAGCGTAAAAGCGTCACTTTGGAATTGAAGATGAAAGTGTTAAGAAGAATGGAAAATGGAGGCAAAGCAACAATTGTTGGGAGAGATTTTGGACTCTCAGAATCGACTGTGAGAACGATTTATAAAAATCGGGAAAAAATTAAAATCTCCAGCGAAGGTTCAACACCTATAAGTGCAACAAAACTTTCTCGTTCGAGATCATCTATCTTAGAAAGAATGGAGAAATTACTGTCAGTCTGGATCGAAGATTTGAATAAGAAGAACACACCACTAAGTCAAGATCTCATATGCACAAAAGCAAAATCTTTGTATGAGATGCTGAAAACAAAAGAAGGAGAAGGGAGTGCCACTCCGACTTTTGCTGCCAGCAGAGGCTGGTTCCATCGGTTCAAGCAGCGTTCTAATCTTCACAATATCCACATAACAGGCGAGGCGGCCAGCGCGGACATTCAAGCTGCAGCTGAGTTTCCAGACAAGTTTCAAGACTTCGTTAGACGAGAGAAAATTCCTGCTTGTCTCATCTTCAATGTTGATGAGACCGCACTTTACTGGAAAAAAATGCCATCTCGAACATTCATTTCTAAGGAAGAACGTCAAGCCAGTGGTTTCAAAGCTGCGAAAGATCGACTAACACTTCTGCTGGGTGGTAATGCCACTGGTGATTTCAAACTGAAACCTTTACTAGTGTACCATTCAGAAACACCCCGTGCAATGCGAGGCACAGACAAGACAAGTCTACCAGTTGTGTGGCGATCAAACAGAAAGGCGTGGGTTACACGGGAAATTTTTCAAGAATGGTATTCTAATAGTTTTTGCCCATCAGTCAAATCATACTGTGACAGAAATGGGCTTGAACTTAAAGTTATATTACTCTTAGACAATGCCCCAGGACATCCAACCTCACTTGATACGCCCAGAGACTTAAAAGTGTACGTAAAGTTCCTTCCACCAAACACTACGTCAATATTACAACCTATGGACCAGGGAGCAATAGCAAACTTCAAAGCTTATTACCATCGCCGCACTTTTAGCCAACTAATTCATGAAACTGACGGGGAAGGAAGACAGTCTATGCGAGAGTGGTGGAAGTCATACAACATTATGAAGTCTATTCACAACATAGAAGAGGCTTGGAAGGAAGTTAAAATGAGTTGTATGAATGGGGTGTGGCGTAATCTTTGGCCAGATGTAGTGGAAGCACCTAGAAGAATTGTCCAGATGCAGAGACAAGTGCTTGAAGACATTGCTGCAATGATTGAGGGGTCTGAACTTGAAGATGTCACGGTAGAAGATCTCGTAGAACTTGTAGCAACGCACGACGATCCTATTAGCAATGAAGATCTGATCGAGTTACAGAATAATCCTATCTACGATGAGGAAGAACAAGTAGAAGAGAAAGTTTTATCTTCAGGGGAAATACAAAATGCACTTTCAAAAATTTATTCAGGTTTGGACATATTGCAGAGTATAGACAATAATGATGACCGTGTCTTGACCGTGTGTCAAACAATTAAAAACAGTGTTGGGTGTTATGAACGTATTTTACAAGAACGTAAACAAAACGTTACCCAAAAGACAATAGATGTATTTTTCCGTAAAAAATAAGAGTATGTATTGCATAAAGTGTTCTTAGAATTAAAGTGATTGATTAAAATGATTTGTATTTTTTTGTATTAAATTTTGACTATGTTTAATCATAAACCTCGATATACGCGAATTTCAGTTAACGCGATTTTTTTTCGGAACGTATCCCTCGCGTAAAGCGGGGTATTACTGTATATATATATATATATATATATATATATATATATATATATATATATATATATATATATATATTTATATATATATATATATATATATATATATATATATATATATATATATATATATATATATATATTATATATACACATATATGTTTTGACGAATGTTCTCACAGGTCTGAAATCTAGTAGTGATTTTTCGGGTATCCCGTGTTAGCTTAAAGTCCCTTGACGGACGGTTTCGCTGACGTTTTGATGGAATCTCATCCACCTTTTTAAAGTGTTGATCACTAAACGATGTCTTCTTCATCGCCAAATTGAAAAATGCAATCACAATCAACTTACGGATGCAATCAATAATACAAATCACAAACAATACATCTCGGTCTAAGGTCAACAATGAGACTGGCGAAAACACTTTTGTATGGTTGCTGAATGTACATATTTTTTCTATGCTTTTATTTTTAGTTGTTTTTTATGCAAAATTTTGAAAATATGTTTTTATTAATTTTATTAAAATTTTTCCTATTATTTTTTTATATTAGTTAGTATTTGACAGCTAGTTAGGTAAGATATTATATATTAAACTTAGGTCCTTAATATTCGTTCTGTCATTCACTGCGTTTTTTTTTCTTTCTTTATTTCTATCATTTCTATAATTACTAATTTATTGTAGTTGTGGTCTTTGTTTAATATTTTAGTTTCTTTGTAATTAAATGTGGGATTTGTTTCGTTTTCGTGTTTGTTATTATATATATATATATATATATATATATATATATATATATATATATATATATATATATTTTTTCTTTTTTTTTCAATTTTTTGGGCTTTATGGTCCTTTCGTTTTAAGGTTAGACAAATTACATCACGTTCTAGTTAGAATTTTATTGAAAACGTTTCGCCTAATTTGTAGGCTTCTTCAGTTCATCTAAAAATTGAAATTTTCGGTCAATATACATTTTCCTCCCTTTTTTTACATTTTTTATGATTTTAAATTTTGATTTTACAGGATTGTTTTGGATGTTCAATAGGACGCATACATTTCTTAATTATATAAAATTGTTAAACTTATAATACAATGTAGAAGTTGAATTAATTAAAATACACATAAAAATTTACATGTGGGAGTTGAAACGAAGGCACACTTAACATTCTTTAAAAGGTATTACTAAGACGGTCACATTTTTTAAAACTAACTTTAGACATGTATAGGGAACGAAAGTCATTCTTTGGTTTGTTTATGTGGTTTTATTTATTAACTCTTATTGAGTTATTATGAGAAGGGTCCGAAATAAATATGACTTAGACCCCTAACGTCGCTTTTGTCGTTTATATTGTTTTTCTCTTTATTAATACAAATCATTTCATGGATTGATCTTTTAAAATAATTTGATTCTTTTTTTAAGATTCTTGTATTTTTAAAATCAAAAGGGTGTTTGGCTTGTTCAACGTGTTTGGATAGAGCTGTTGGGTTATTCTTATCATACTTATGGCCATTCAGTCTAGTTTCTAGATGTTGTTTAGTCATATATATATATATATATATATATATATATATATATATATATATATATATATATATATATATATATATATATATATATATATATATGTATATATACAGTAGAATCTCGATTATCCGAAATAATATGGACCACACATGATTTCAGATAATCGAAGTATCGGTTAATCCGAATTTTTTTATAAAATAGAAGTTTAGAATGAACACAACATTGCAGATTGACTTAAAAGCATTTATACGATATGCTATTACGTACATAGGCATTCATTAAAACAAAGAATGGAACAATTAGTTTACTTATTTTATGTATATGTACGGAAAATCGAAAATAAAACAGTTTCATTCTTAATTTTAATATCTTAAAAATGAGGTAATTTTTAACGGCATTCGTTTTGGGTTAGTTCTGTTTTTGGCTGCAATGTCTCTCCAAGGTTTGATACGCAAAACGTCCTCGGCGGTTGCATTTTCTTGTTGTTCTACATAACTTAATGCTTTTTCTAGGGCTTCTAGTCCTTCTGAATGTGACATTTTAACTGGAATATTGTCAGTGGCTTCTTATTCGTTATCATCATCGTGATCACTGTCTATTTTATTAGCATTTTTGCATACACTTTTAATTAATTCTTGGTCAGTCATTTCATCTTCCACACTATCACTGTCTAACTATCACAAACATCGGTTTCCGTAACACTTTCACATTCTCATATTCTCGTAATAATTTGATGTAAACTTTCATTATCTTCTGTTTCTGCCTATGAGGAATGTCTCTCCTCTTGTGGAATCAATTTTGACCAAGATTTTTCCAGAGTACTACTCTTTACTTGATTCCAGGCTGAAGCTATCATTGGATAGCTTCAGCCTGGAAAATGTTATAAATAGATATAACATTTTTCAAATTTATCTTTTTAAAACAATCAGTAAGATTACCATTTTCATCTATTTTTTCTAAAATATGCTCCAATAACTAACGCCTGTAATTGCGTTTTAAATTTTTCAGTACACCCTGATCCATAGGCTGAATGAGAGAAGTTACAGCAGGAGACAAAAACATTGCTTTTGTTTCCCCACTTTCAAGTTGCTCCGCACTTAGGTGAGTGGGGGCGTTATATAGTAACAGAATACATTTTCTAGGATATCCATGTTCTTTTAAAAAAAGTTCCATTTTAGGCACAAAATCTCCAAAAAAACAGTCTTTAAATAGAGTCGCGTGTATTCAGGCATTGTTTTGATTTTTATACAAAACAGGAAAAGCATTGCGACGAATATTCTTAAAGGTTCATGGATTTGCTGACTTACCAATACATAATAATGGGAGTTTGTGTCTTCCAGAAGCATTACTGCATGCAAGAACAGTAATACGTTCTTTGCTACGTTTGTAACCAGGTGCTCCAGCTTCCGTTTTTGAAGCTAAGGTATTTGACGGCAACATTTTGTAGTTCAAGCCTGTTTCATCACAATTATAGATTTGGTCTGGTTGTAAACCATGTTCTTTTAAGCTGCTCAAAATTATCTGCAAATTTTTTTGCAGCAGATACATCAGCCGACAATCTTTCTCCACAAACTTTCAGTTGATCTACACCATGTCTTTTTTTCCACCTGTCTAGCCATCCATCACTTGCAGAAAAATTTACAGGCGCTTCAATAACCGGCAACTCTTCGATTAAACTCACTGCCTTATGTTTTAAAATTGTTCCTGAACTTGGTATTCCACGTTCTCGATGCTGTGTAAACCATAAAAATAAAGAATCATCCACTTTTTAGTATTCACAGTTTTTCATACTTTTTCGTGCCTTTGTGGGCGATGACAAAACACTACACCATTTTTCAAGATTTTCGCGATTTTTTCCCCACTCTGAAACAGTACTCACGGCTACACCTAAATCCTTCGCTACATTTTTAAGAAGTTTACCCTTATCTAAACGTTGAATTGCTTCAAGTTTCTCTTTTAAGGTAATAACAACACGTTTACGCTTAATATTATGACGCTTAATTTTATAAAACATCTATTAAAACGAAACTATTACCTCTGCGATAATAATAGACGTAATGAGTAACTTACAACACTCGTCGACTAACCAAAACATAGACAGCAGTGAAATTCTATACGTCGGGGAGTCCTCGACGCGTTAAGGAAACCACTCATCGTCTGTTTCGATTAATGGGGATTTTATCGTTTAATGGAAATACAATTAACAGTTTGTTTCGGATAAGCCGGATTTCAGATAATTGCGATTCGAATAATCGGGATTGTACTGTATATATATATATATATATATATATATATATATATATATATATATATATATATATATATAATATAAATGCGCTGCAGGCCATGAAGGCCTAGGGCTTAGTAAAACTTGTGTCCTTTTCCCTCTACCCTCTTCCATCATCTGGAGTCCAAGTATTGTTGGATCGTATGTCTCCACTCTATTCTGTTCTGCGCCTTCATCCTTCAGTCTCTGACCCCTATGGCTCTTAAATCCTCCTCAACCTGTTGCAACCATCTCCTCTTCGGCCTTCCCCTCCTTCTCGCACCCACGGGCTTCATCGCCAGCACCATTTTCGGCAGTCTCTCTCTTGTCAAACGTTGTATGTGTCCTAACCATCTCATTCTTTGCGCTCTTATAAAAGATGTGATTCTAGGTCCATCAGATAAGTCTTCCAGTTCCTGATTTGTCTGTCTAGTCCACCCTTCTGGTGTATTTCTTCCCCCGTAGATCACTCATAACATCCTTCTTTCCGACCTCTCTAGTGTCTCTTCCTCTAATTTATTAATTACCCATCTTTCACATCCATAGGTCTTATGACCGATGTATAAATCCTCAGTTTTGTCTTTCTGGAGTATTTTGATTTCATTAAAGCATTCAGGTTCCCACATTTTTGGTTGCCCTTTGCTATTCGCGCATTCAATTCGCTCTCCTCCTGCCCGTTTTCTTCCAGCAGTACCCCCAAATATATTAATCTATCCACTCTCTCAAATTTATATTCCGTCCCATTATATGTACCGTTAGCCTTTAGGCTGCTCTCTCTTATTATCCTCTCCAAAACTAAGTTAAATAACGTCGCAGACAATGGGTCACCCTTTCCACCCTTTCCACTATAAAATCCTTTGATTCCAGGCCATTCCACACTATTTTATTGGTCGTTTTTTGTAGTGAATATCTGATCTGTTGTGGTTCTGGTACTTTGGAACCCACTTGGTATTCCCCCATTTTTTCTTCTGCATACCCGTACAATCTCTTCCGCAATACTTTTGCCAGAATCTTATAGCATGTATCTAGCAGATCTATTCCTCTATAATTTTTGCATAGCATTTTATCACCTTTTTTATGTAGTGGACTTATAAGGGCCTTGGACCATTCTTTTGGCATTACCTCCTATTCCCACACTTGCTCTATTAGTAGAAATAGTTTCTCATGCAGTTGCTCGCCTCCTGCCTTTAACATTTCAGCACTTATTTCGCTTTCACCTGGCTTTTTGTTGTCTTTGATTTCATTAATTATAGCTTTGATTTCTCCTCTTGTTGGCTTACTCACCATATTCCCATCATCGTCCATTGTTCGCTCTTCTACTCATTCCCTGTTTCTCCCCCATTCAACAATACCTCGAAATACCCCTTCCACTCATCCATTATTTTGTCTGGTTCACTTATTAGTAATCCTGTATTAGTTCTGAGGTAGCTAGTTCGGCTATGGTATCCTTTGTTCATTCGTTTTACCTCCTGATAGAAGCTTCTCAATTCCTTATTAACAAATCTTTTCTCTATGTTTTTCAATTTTTCTTCATTGTATTGTCTCTTCAGTCTTCTGCATGTTTCTTTGAACATTCCTAAAAATTCTCTATATTCCTGAATATTATCTTCATTTGGGTTCATTATCATGTCCTGCGGTGCTTTTTTCTTGGTCTCTGCTAGTGCGCTGCACTCGCCGTAGCACCAGTCTTTGGTTTTTACTTGAGTCTCTTTCCTTTTTAACGCTGTATTACCCGCTAGTTTCACTGTTGTATTTGTTTGCTCCCATATTCGCTCTACTTATTTCTTCCTTGTATATTTCCTTCTTTATATATATATATATATATATATATATATATATATATATATATATATATATATAATACATTAAAATTCCGGGTTTCAATCCGTTTGTCTAACAATGAATTTGCATGACGTTTCGCCAAAATCTCATTTGGCATTTTCAAGTGTTGCTGCTACTCGATATTGTGATCTTGCTGCTGTTTTGACGAATGTTCTCACTAGTGTGAAATATAGTAGTGGTTTTTCGGGTATCCCGTGTTAACTTAAATTCCCTTGATAGACGGTTTCGCTGACGGTTCGTTCTTGCATCTTTTTCAAAGCGTTGATCACTGGACGGTGTCTTGGCGTTGAATGTGTGAATGCGTTGAATTCAACACCAAGACACCGTCCAGTAATCAACGCTTTGAAAAAGATGGATGAGATTCCATCGAAACGTCAGCGATACTGTCCATCAAGGGACTTTAAGTTAACACGGGATACCCGAAAAATCACTACTACATATATACATATATATATATATATATATATATATATATATATATATATATATATATATATATATATATATATATTTTATATATATATATATATATATATATATATATATATATATATATATATATATATATATATAGTAGTAGTAAGTTAATTTGAAAAGAGGTCTGTGAAAATCATTTGTGACAATTTTTTGCCTAGAAATCACAGAAATTCTACAGTTACGGGATTTTGGTGTTCTCGAAATAATGGCCGAGGATTATGGAAGAAAATACATATTTAGTTTAATAAAGTTTTTTCAAAATATAAAAAAACAATTTTCTCATTTTAGACTTCAAAAGGTTCAATACTTGTCGACAACCTAATATATATATATATATATATATATATATATATATATATATATATATATATATATATTATATATATATATATATATATATATATATATATATATATATATAATCAAATCTGTATTTTTTGCTCTTTAAGTGATCTAAAACTATTAAGACTCTTTACCACTTTTACATAACCTTTTGGCCACGCAGGCCCGATTGTTTTCAATAAAAATTTAATTTTATTAAATTGAAGACACTCTGTATAGTTCCTGTTGCGTTCCTCTTGCTTTGCCGTAGGTTCATACTCCATTCCCTCACTTCTTAAATACGATAAAAATACAACAATTTATTGCAAATACTAACGCGCTTTAGCCTTGTTTAGTAACATTTGTACTTTTATTATGCATAAATATTAGTTGGTACCGGTACGACAACGCGATACTAACATTACAAATTGTTTTTAATCCTTCAGTTTGCTTTTTTCGAGTAATTAGATTATCAAAAATAATGTGAAGCTGGCAACAGTTTTGCTAAGAGAGAAAGTATTCATTAAGTGTTTTAAAATATTGTGATATTAATTTAGTAATAATGCGGAAAAATACTTTTACTTTATTATTTTTTTCTTTCGCTTGTTTAAGTGTGGGGTATGCACAGCTTGAGTTTGATATTAGGGTGCCCAGGGTTGCTGATATATTGAATAGGGTATCTAATACTACATTTGGTAAGTTTTATTTTAAAGAAGCGTTAGTTATCAAGAAAACTCTCGTTGAGGAAATATTCGAGACGATTGATC
The DNA here is from genome assembly GCA_019049505.1 of Pachyrhynchus sulphureomaculatus. Classification (NCBI taxonomy): domain Eukaryota; kingdom Metazoa; phylum Arthropoda; class Insecta; order Coleoptera; family Curculionidae; genus Pachyrhynchus; species Pachyrhynchus sulphureomaculatus. The sequence continues at coordinate 194,337,998 of CM032454.1, forward strand.
TTGTTGATCCTTTATTAATTGCTTCAAAACTAATTAGTGTTTAATATATACTTTATAATCTAAGGCCAATATTTGTTTGTACTAACGATAATCTCACATTATTAATCATTTATTAATCATCAGTTATGGAAAAGATTATCAATCATCATCTTATTAGCGACCGGCAATATGGCTTCGTAAGCAAAGATCAACAGGAGATCTTCTAACTTATGTAACTTATGTTTGGAATAACACAATGGAACACTTTGAAGAATCTCGAGCGGTTGCACTTGATATATCTAAGGCATTCGACTGTGTTTGGCATGACGGATTGACAGCTAAGTTGCGCTTTTATGGTATGTCTGAAAGGTCTTGTTTATGGCTCTCGTGCTTCCTCACATAGCGTTCTTTTCAAGTTGCAATGGACGGATTTTTTTCTAATACCTTTGTCGTCAACTGCGGTTTAGGCGAAAAATCGCAGAGAGCAGGAAGTCGTTCAACTTAACTGACCTGAAAGAAATTCTATCTTGAGGTGACAGTAACCATGTAGAATTTACCACCACAAAAACCAGGGCAGCAGTTTTTTCTAAAACAGTTAACGTTGGTGAACCCGATATCGTTATATTGGGACACTCCGTTTCTCTAACATCGCCACTCAATTTGTTGGGCGTTACCTTGAGATAGTGGAGGCAAATGCCGTAAAATTTTCATGAGTTTTGTAAATTTTTGGGTACAGCTTGAAAATCGATTTAACTACTTTGTAACAGTGCCAACATAATGTAAACGAGTTTTTTCAGCTTAATTTTGGCCACAAAGCCTTTTTTCTTCTATTTTAGTGCAATCTTTCACATTTTTAACGGTTTCGGCTCATTATAATATCACGTAAATATCTCAGCTTCTGTTCGTTGTTATATATATATATATATATATATATAATATATATATATATATATATATATATATATATATATATATATATATGTATATATATATATATATATATATATATATATATATATATATATATATATATATATATATATATATCCGGTTCTATAGCGTCCTACGCCTTCCGGTTCCTAGTTTCCATCCCTCCGGTCTTAAGTTTCTTTCTGACATGGTTTTCTGGATACTACCCATCCAACTTGCTTTAGGCCTTCCTCTTCTTCGTTTTTCCATCGGGCTCCATCTGTGGACTAGTTTCGGGATTCGATGTGCTGCCATTCTGTTCACATGTCCATACCAGGTAAGTTGTTTCTGTTGGATTTCTTCAATAATTGTGGTTTCCAGTTCTTCTTCTGATCTTCGGAAGTAGTCCATTTCCAACGCAAGAAGTTTTTGTTCTAACCTGGTCAATTGCCACGTCTCACATCCGTATAGTACGATGCTTTTAAAAATGAAGTCGCTTCTTCTCTAGGGATACGTTCCTTGACCAAAGGATAGAGTTCAGGTGTCCTATTACCGCTTTTCCCTTACTAATTCTGTCTTCTATTTCTCGTTTTGTTCTGCCGTTCGTTTCCATTTTTGTCCCCAGATAGGTGTACTCCTCGCACGTCTCAATTACTTCGCCAGAGTTTATAGTAAGATTGTCTTCTTCTCCTCCTATGCAAAGATATTTGTTTTTTTTTGTAGTTCACCGTTAGGCCCCAGATTTTATATTCTTCAAATAATTTTCTCGTCTTAAACTCAAGGTCTTCTTTATCTGCTATAACAACCTTGTCATCAGCGAAGTGCAATGTGTCAAGTATTATATTGTCTGTAAGCTGTATTCCCATTCCCTTACATGCTTTTCTCCATCTTTTCGGTGTCTTATTTAGATGTATTCTAAAAAGCGTTGGGGATAAACAGCAGCCCTGTCTGAAGCCCTTGGTCACGAGGAAGCTATTCGAAAACGCGTTGGCTAGTTTTATTTTGTAGTACGACCGATCATAAAGTTGTTTTATTGCTGTAATTGCTGTACTGTTGATTGGAGGTACTTCTAATACTTGCCACAGTATTTTTATTGGGACCGTATCATACGCTTCCGTCAAATCCACGAACAATAAATGAACATATCTATTAGTTGAGGTCTTTTTCTCATTTGGTCGTTATTATGCGACAAAAAAAATTATTTTATTCGTCATAAAATTGCCTAAAAAACTACGTAGATTGCATTAAAAAATATTACGTAACCTAAAAAGAGTATTTACTACGGCAAACTGAAAAAATGGTTTTTACTGGTAAGTTCCGTTCAATTCGATATTACGGCTTCAAATTATAAAAAAAAAAATAGTTTTTATATTCAAATTCAAATTCAGTTTATCTACAAATTCATAAAGTGACAGAAATTAAATTTGCTCGAAATACGACAAAAAGGATAGCATAGCGACTATTAATAGCCGATACCACAAGCCCTTCACTATTTGGGCATGTGTTATATTACCAACAAAGTGTGCAAATTTTATTAAAACATATTAAGAGGATTGGTCAAAATTTGCATTTTCGTCCAACTTAAGATGTTTAGAAGGAAAGATAAAGAATATACAAAAAACTTTCTTATATTCCATTTTTTTTTTAATATTGCGAATGCATTTATTGTTAATTAAATCATTCCCCAATTTCTCGAAAAACTGTATAACTTTTTTCCACAGTACCTTTTAAGTATTTGTAGAGTTAATCCTTTTTTACAAAAATCTTTTTTTTTTTTTGCTGAAATTGATAGTCTTAGAATTTCTTGGTTTTTAACAGAATCTTGAGGGACCAAACATTGTATTCCTCCCATGCTGTGTAACGTATTTCTTCCATCATATCATATAGTTTCCGTTAAAACCTTTCTTCCTGAGCCAGTGATAGACTATAGTTTTTGTCATTATGTTTTTGACAATTCTGTCCACAAAGTTAATACAAACGATGGAAGAAATGTTTCACAGCATGAGAGGAATATGGCGTTGGAACAACGAACAGAAGCATGCATAGCAAAGAGAGTTTCTCAAAAGCTGGGAATATTATTTCGAACTAGCTTTACTCTCCACAACACCTGTTAATTCTGTACAAAGTTCAAATTCGACTAACAATGGAATACTGCTCCCATGTTTGGGGCTCTGCTCCCAAACATACACTGAGTTTGTTCGATTCTATTCAGAAGAGAGCTGTTCACCTGACTGTAGACCTAGAACTCACCAGTACTTTTGATTCCTTGGTTGACTACTTCAGTCTATTCTACAAGTATTTTCATGGAAAATGTTCGATGGATATACCGATAATATTTGTCCACTATTCGTTAAATTTGGTCCCTTCTTATTATTAATTATGGCCATGAAACTTCTCTTTTTTAATTTTAACTTGTAACAAATCCAGCCTTAGTCATTATATTCCGTTCTTAAAGTTAATAAATGAGTTTTTCGGTCACCCATTATAAATGAATATGCATTAATATTATTCTCACATAATGATAATGATAAAGACGTCAACCGTCTGAGTGTTGTCTACAACTCTTCCATTAAAATTAATTGTGATTTTTTTATTTAAAATAGAATTACCATAAATATTTAATACTATATTATCTGCTGTGTGTTTCTTGTACAACGTGAATATGTCAAAAGCATCAAAGAATCTCTTAGGCCCATATTGGATCTGAATTTATCTTAAACTTAACGAAATTAAAAATTTAACTAGTTGAGTATTTTGCGGGTTAATGTGGAAAATATAATTGACCCCATAATTTCACTAAGTAACAATAGATCATCTATAATATATATAAAATGCAACGTCTCTCTGTCTGTCTGTCTGTCTGTCTGTCTGTCTGTTAGTGCGCTTATCACTGGAGAACCACTTATCCGATTTACGTACTTTTTTTTTAAAAGATACATATGTTCTTTGGCCAGGTTATAGGCTATATTTTATTACGATAGGTAGCATAAGGAATGAGCAGTGACGATAATAGTGAACGAAGTCGGAAAAAAGTTTGCCGCTAACGCGTTCCTTTGCAATACACAGCCTAAACCATTAAATATGGAACAATATTATATAGCAGAGAATATCTATAATCTATAATCTATAATATATATAAAATGCAATGTCTCTCTGTCTGTCTGTCTATTAGTGCATTTATCACGCGAGAATCACTTTTCCGATTTACGTGTATTTTGTTAAATTCATACATATATTCTTTGGCCAGGTTATATAATAATAATAATAATCTATATCTATAATATATATAAAATGTAATGTCTCTCTGTCTGTCCGTTAGTACGCTTATCCCTCGAGAACCACTTATCCGATTTACGTGATATTTTAAATTCATACATATGTTCTCTGACCAGGTTATAGATATATATTTTATTACATCTATAATATATATAAAATGCAACGTATCTCTGTCTGTCTGTCTACCCGTTAGTGCGCTTTTCACTGGAGAACCACTTATCCGATTTACGTACTTTTTTTTTTTAAACATACATATACGAGTAGGTAGCATAAGGAATGAGCAGTGACGATAATAGTGAATGAAGTCGGAAAAAAGTTTGCCGCTAGCGCGTTCCTTTGCAATACACAGCCTAAACCATTAAATATGGAACAATATTATGTAGCAGAGAATATCTATAATATATAATCTATAATATATATAAAATGCAATGTCTGTCTGTCTGTCTGTCTATCTGTTAGTGCGGTTATCACTGGAGAACCACTTATCCGATTTACGTGATTTTTTGAAAATCATACATATGTTCTCTGACCAGGTTACAGGCTACATTTTATTACGATAGGTAGCATAAGGAATGAGCAGTGACGATAATAGTGAATGAAATCGGAAAAAAGTTTGTCGCTAGCACGTTCTCTTGCAATACACAGCCTCAACCATTAAATATGAAACAATATTATGTAGCAGAGAATATCTATAATCTATAATCTATAATATATATAAAATACAATGTCTCTCTGTCTGTCTGTCTGTCCATTAGTGCGTTTTTCACGCGAGAACCACTTATCCGATTTACGTGTCTTTTTTTAAAACTCATACATATATTCTTTGGCCAGGTTATATAATAATATAAATCTATATCTATAATATCTCTCTGTCTGTCTGTCTATCTGTCTGTCTGTCCGTTAGTATGCTTATCATTGGAGAACCACTTATCCGATTTACGTGCTTTTTTTTTAAACATACATATGTTCCCTGGCCAGGTTATAGGCTATATTTTATAACGTTAGGTAACATGAGGAATAAGCAGTGACGATAATCGTGAATCATCGTGAATCGGAAAAAAAGTTTGCCGCTAGTGCGTTCTCTTGCAATACACTGCCTAAACCACTAAATATGGAACAATATCATGTAGCAAAGGATATCTATAATATATATAAAATGCAACGTCTCTCTGTCTGTTTGTTCGTTTGTGCGCTTATCACTGGAGAACCACTTATCCGATTTACGTGCTTTTTTTTTTTAAACATGCTAAAACATTAAATATGAAACAATATGATGAGCAAAGAATATTTATAATATATATACAATGTAACGTTTCTCTGTTTGTCTGTCCGTTAGTGCGCTTATCACTGGGGAACCACTTATCCGATTTACGTACTTTTTTTTTAAATATACGTATGTTCTCTGGCCAGGTTATAGGATATATTTTATTACGTTAGGTGACATAAGCAATAAGCAGTGACGACAATAGTGAATCAAGTCGGAGAAAAGTTTGCCGCTAGCGCGTTCTCTTGCAATACACTGCCTAAAGCATTAAATATGGAACAATATCATGTAGCAAAGAATATAATATATATAAAATGAAAACGTCTCTCTGTCTGTCTGTTTGTCCGTTAGTGAGCTTATCACTCGAGAACCACTAATCCGATTTACGTGTTTTTCTAAATTTATACAAATGTTCTATATAATTCGATATAAGCCTAGATATAGGTGAGATAGTGGGATATAAGTGTAAATAATGGGAGATAAGGAGAAATAATGGGAGATAAGCAGAGATAAGTCTACATAATGGGAGTTATGGTGAGATAATGGGAGATAAGGAGAAATAATGGGAGATAAGGAGAAATATTGCGAGATAAGTCAAGATAAGCCTATATAATGGGAGATAAAGTGAGATAATGGGAGATAAGGAGAAATAATGGGAGATGAGCAGAGATAAGCCTAGATAATGGAAATTATGTAGAGATAATGGGAGATAAGAAGAAATAATGGGAGATAAGGGGAAATAATGGTAGATATTTTATTATGTTAGGTAACATAAAGAATAAGCAGTGACGATAGTAGTGAATCAAGTCCACGCGAGCGGAGCCGCGGGCACTGCTAGTTACATATATATATATATATATATATATATATATATATTTTTTTTTTTTTTTTTTTTTTTTATTGGTCTAGCACATGTGCTGCAGGGAAGTCCCTAAAGCGCTCCAGGAGCGGCACGAGTGCGGAAAAAAAGCGATTCACGTTGTTCTTGAATCGCTGTAAATTGTACTCGGTGGGAAACACAGCGCTGGGCAAATTATTCCAAAGGGATGACGTTCTCCATATAAAAGATTGCTTGAAAAGCGTCGTACGCGGAGTAACAAGCTGAACCTCATACGGATGCGAAGCACCAGCGCGACGTGTATTTCTAACATGCACCGCTTTGGAAGGAATTAAGCTGGCTACATCCTTCGAACACTTTCCATGAAAATACTTGTAGAACAGACTCAAGTCGCCAACCGTTCTTCGATGTTCCAGCGAATCAAGGCCGCCGGTCAATTCCGGGTCCCCAATCAGACGGACCGCTCTTCTCTGAACAGAATCCAACAAATGCAGTGTATGTTTGGGAGCGGAGCCCCAAACGTGGGAGCAGTATTCCATAGTTGGTCGAATTTGGGCTTTGTAAAGAATTAACAGTTGCTGTGGGGTGTAAAGCTTTCTGGTTCTAAATAATATTCCCAATTTTTGAGAAGCTCTCCTTGCTATGCCTGCAACATGTTCATGCCAAGACATATTTGCTCCCAAACTAACGCCCAACAAATTGAGCGACGATGCTAGGGGAATGGAGTGCCCCGACATAACTATGTCGGGTTCAGCAACGTTAACTTTTTTAGAAAAAACTGCCGCTTGGGTTTTTGTAGCATTAAATTCCACTTGGTTACTGTCACCCCAAGATAGAATTTCTTCCAGGTCATTGTTAAGTTGAACGACCTCCTGCTGTCTGCGGATATTCGCCTGAGCAGCCGATGTCCGAGCGTTCAAGATGAATGAAGAGACAAGCGTACTATCATCTGCAAAGCTATAGATTGGATTCCCGGTCTTTTCCAGCAGATCGTTAATGTAAATGAGAAAGAGAGTAGGAGACAGTATGGAGCCCTGGGGCACACCGGCGTTGATAGTGAGGGTGTTAGAAAGAAATCCGTCGACCGCCATTCGTAAAGAACGCTCTCTGAGGAAACATGAGAGCCACAAACAGAACCTTTCAGACATACCATAAGAGCGCAACTTAGCCAACAGTCCATCGTGCCAAACACGGTCGAATGCCTTGGATATGTCAAGAGCAACCGCTCGAGATTCTCCAAAGTGTTCGATTGCGTTGTTCCAAACATGTGTTACATAAGTCAGAAGATCTCCTGTTGATCTATGTTTACGAAAACCATATTGGTGATCGCTAATAATATTGAATCGTTCAAGATATTTTAGAAGATGCTCATTGATAACCTTTTCCATGACTTTCGATATTATTGAAAGCAGTGCAACTGGTCGGTAGTTATTTGGCAAGGTCTTCTTACCTTTTTTAGGTATCGGCTGAACCGTGGCACATTTCCAGCAGGACGGAAATATTCCCTTTCTGTAGGATAGGTTAAGAAGTCTACAGAAAACTGGTGTTAGTTCCCTTGCACAGTTTTTGAGAACTATGGCAGGTATTCCGTCAGCGCCAGAAGCCTTCTTGGTGTCTAGCTTCATTAAAATACGCTTTATGATGCGCTGTCTGAAGACAACATCGGGCATCCTTGACTGCAATATGGGAATAGTAGGTGGTGTTTTTCCTTGGAAATCGACAGTAGAATGTGAAGCAAAGAGCTCAGCCAACAAGTTCGCTCTCTCAACAGGTGTGGTTGCAATGGAATTATCTGGCCGTGTGAGTGGTGGTATCGTGGATTTGGTAAAGTTTTGACTAACTGCCTTAGCGACTGCCCAAAAGGACCTGGAATTGTTGGGACAAGCCAGAAGTTTGTTTCTAATTCGTTGATTGTGTGTCTCCTTGGTTTCGTCGATAATTCCCTTGCATCTGTTCCGGGCATGAACAAAGATGTTTCGATTTAAGGTGTTAGGATTTTCACGCCATTGTCGGTAGGCAATATGTTTAGAAGCAACAGCTTCTTTGCATTTTCGGTCGAACCAAGGCTTGCCGTTGGAGGAGCATTTCTTCGAAAAAGGGATGTAAGCTTCCATACCAGCCAAAATAACATCGGAGACCTCCCTGGCGCAGTCAGATGGGTTATCGGATCGAAAACAAACGTCCATCCAAGGGAAAGTTCGAAAGTATTCCATGAGATCTTCCCATTTAGCAGATTTGTAGTGCCAAATCTTGCGTGGCCTAGGCGCCTCTCTGTCACTGATTGGCAGGATACTCGATGTCGAAAGCAGTTTATGGTCGGAAGAACCTAACGGCGGATTTACGGTGACCGTGTAAATCTCCGGATTGGTGGTTAAAAACAGATCAAGAAGACTGGCGAACTCCCCGTCTCGATCAGGGATCCGTGTTGGTTCGTCAATAAGCTGAGTTAAGCCATAACTGATTGAGAATGATTCAGCTTCACGACCTTGTTCGTCGGTAGTATTTGAATATTTGAGCCAGTTGATATTGTGGACATTAAAGTCGCCCAGGATGGCAATTTCGGCACTTGGATAGTTACTTTGTAAATGATCGATGGTGTCTGCAAGGGAAGCGAAAATATATACATATATATATATATATATATATATATATATATATATATATATATATATATATATATATATATATATGTATATATATATATATATATATATATATATATATATATATATATATATATATATATATATATATATATATATATATATATATATATATATATATACATATATATATATATATATATATATATATAAAATATATATATATATATATATATATATATATATATATATATATATATATATATATATATATATATATATATATGTATATATATATATATATATATATATATATATATATATATATATATATATATATATATATATATATATATATATATATATATGTATATGTTCTGCTTAGTGAGATCAGATATAACACTCTGTTAATAAATTAGGAAAACATGGAAATGCTTGAAGAGAGAAGTACCATTATTTATTACTTTTAACAAAACTTTTATAAAACGAAGTTGTTTATAAACTAACATAAAGTCTGAATACAAATTTTGAAATGAAAATTGGAATATTTAAAATTATTCAACATAACTACCTCCCACCCCTACAAACTTTTCAGCTAACTTAATAAATTTACCGTACACTTTACGAATACTTCGCAGCACAGTCAGTTCATCTATTGCTTCTTGTATGCGCTCTTTTAATATTTCCCTGTTATGCGGCAGGTTATGCAAAAAAACCCCACCCACCCCACAAAAAGAAATCTAGTAATGAAAGGTCAGGCGATCTAGCTGGATAATGGATTGGGCCAAACCTCCCTATTCACCTTGTGCCAAAATGATTATGTAACCATTGTCTGACCAAGGCTGTGCAATAAGCAGAACAGCCGTTTTGTTGCCAAAACATGTTATTACGTACTTCTGGTTCTAAAGTATTAAGAAATGGTAAGACGAATGTTTCCAAAATGTTCAAATACATGTGCTGGTTTAAATTTCGCTCTCTAAAATATGGGCCAATGATCCGATCAAAAAAAAATTCCACACCATACATTAACTTTTTTGAACGTTGACTTCGTTTGTTGATTACATAATTAGAATTCTTGAAAGCCCAATGACGACTATTTTGGGAAGATACGTACCAGTTTGTGCAAAATGTAGATTCATTGGTAAAAAAATAAAACTGTGAAATCTTTGGTTTTCAAGGTAGTTTTCACCTATCCATAAACAAAACTCTAAATTGTAATTCATTTTTCCTTAAATCCACTAAGTTTTATAAAATTTCTGTTGAAAGTCATAAATAATGGTAGTTCTCTCTTCAAGCATTTTCATGTTTTCCTAGTTTATTAACACCCTGTACATCTGATCTAAAATTTTTATATTATAAATTCATTTTCTTAATAAGCAGAACTTTTTTATAAAGAATGACTTTTTGTCGTAAAATAAATAATAAAACATTTTTTCCCTCTTGTGCACTCCATCCGCGATCACACTGTATATACTTATATTCAGAGTGTTATGAAAATCGTTTATTATATTTAAATGGGTGACTGGTGGGGTCATATACAAACACATTCAATATATATATATATATATATATATATATATATATATATATATATATATATATATACATATATATATATATATATATATATATATATATATATATATATATATATATATATATTTTTTAAAGTCAAGCATTTTTGAAAAATTAAAAAAAGGCAAAGCTGGTTTTTACCTCCAAATCAACCCCCCGCACCTGACATCATACCAAAGAAGACGAAACCGCTTAACAAGAGTTAGAAATGTTGCCAAATATACGATCGTAGTGAATAATTGTAAATTTTCATATTTGAGAAACAATTCATCTAATAATAAATTAAAGAACATTTCTTATTTAGTATTTCAAATGATCTTGATAAGGCACGACAAGATGTGCATCTCCACGTCTTCTAGGTTATTGTTCTTTAACAGCTATCGCTGACGTTACAGTTCACCTTACATGTTTGGGTACATGTAAGAATTTGAGAAAAGTTGTTCTAATACCAATTCCAAGAGTAATACCGAAATGGTATATAATTTTCTAGTGATGAATCCAAGGTTGTTTTAATGAGAGAGAAAAATTGAGAGAAATCTCTGATAACATTAACTCGAGGGGTGAAGAAAATAACTAATTACTTACTTTGTTGTGTTCTCGAACTAATAATTCAGTGATAAAGTATGAACAACACATCGTTTAAAACCTGTTTTTTTTTTTGTTATCTAAATGTATTATTTGGTATAAAACAATAAAAAATTTATTAAATTAAATTATTATTCGTTGATATGCCGGTTGATCGTTTTTTATTTTAATTATTTTTATAAACATTTTATCGTTTGTATACTGTGAATAAATGCAAATCCAATTAATTTTATATATTTTTTTTCACCTAGATGTTTCCAATACTAATTTGGGAATCCCTGATCTATGCAAACATGATGCTAGCGACGAAGTTTCAACGAATTTCCATTCTATAGAGATTACACGCAATAAGTTCACTGGTTGATATTACTTACACTTAATCGCTATTTGATTAAAATTTTAGACACAGAAGGGTTTTGTTTTGGAAAATGTAGTAAGAATTTTCCTTGGCCTTTGGTAGGGTGTAACGCGCTCATAATGCAAAAGTTAAATATGAAATAAAAAAATTTAAAAATATACACAGAAGATTTCTCCGACCTTAAGTTTGATACATTGTACACCTCGTGAGATACGTTAGCTAGTAGTTATACAACTAACCGTCTTAAATTCTTGATAAGGGTATCAACCACTTTATTATTGTTATTTATTATTTGTGCCACATCAAGTCTGGTATAGGCTATATGGCTTAAGAAATTTTTAACTAGTTATACAGCTTTGCATCTTAAGCCCTTTATAACGTTGTAAACAACCCTGGTTTAACAAATTATGAAAAATTATACTCACAGAACTCTTATTTGTTAAACTCAAGGTGGAACAAATTGTCTGCGTATGTCTTTAATTTTATTATTGATTTTGTAACTTACACCCTTACCAAAGGATCAAAACGCGAAACTAAAACAACTAGATAAAATGTCTCAAGAAGTATAGCTTATATCAAACTAACAATTGAACTAGTTCTCTTATTTTTTCTAATTTTTTTAATGCTTTTAGAACCCTTAGCAAGGGTTCAAGACGCTAAATTGTATAGGTGCTAGTTAAAGTATCTAAGGAGGTATACGGTGCATCAAGATCTAGGTGAGACAAATTCTGTATATTCTGTGTATATTTTTTAATTGTTATGTCATATTTAAACTTTGTTTCCTGAATGTCTCACGAGCTCATAGCAAAGCGCGAGGTACATAATCCAATACACAAACCGTTGTATTCAAAATTACCAATTTATTTTGACCTGGTTGAACAAAATTAAAACCAGTCCAGTTTACATGCGAAAAAAAAAAAACTGGACTGGTAAGGCACATAGAGTAGCAACGAACGTGACTGATTGAACAATTCGCCCAAGTAAATATAAATGTAAATAATTTTAGACTTAATTGTACATTGTAACATAAACAATACAGTCCCTGGCCAAATTATTAGACGCACTGCAAGATTTCATGTAAAATATTAATTACCGAGTGATATTGTACCGTTTTATTATTTTAAATTGATTTGTTTTTTATTTTTATATTATTCAATCAATTACCTATTTATTTGACATAAATAAAACAGCATTAATTTAGAAAAGCATAAGTTTATTAAGTTTTAAAGAAAAGTGAAATTAATGTTAGTAAAAGTCAATATTTAGTTGAGCCACCTTTAGCCGCTATCAAAGTTTTAATTCTGCGCGGCATACTATCAATGCAAGATTGTACTGTCTCCTGCATTTGAGGATGATGATTCCACACATGAATAATCTTTTCTAGGAGCTGGGTTTTGTTGGTAATCACATCTTTAGCCACTTCTCTTTCATCAGCTCCCACACATTTTCAATGGGGGCTATTACCCGGCCAATCCAACAGAGGGATATTTTTTTCTGCCAAAAAAGCTTTAACAGACGAGCAGTGTGGTAGGGAGCTCCATCTTGCATGAAAGTTAATGCTTCCCCATTTGGAAACCATTCTCTGAGCTGCGGAATCAACCGATTTTGTAATACTTCTTTGTACTGATCTTGCCTCATTATTCCTTTGACGACGTACAGACGTCCAGTGCCCTTGCCGCTGATGACTGACCAAATCATCACTTTGGTGGGATGTTTAACCGTCGGGACGACACAATCAGGATGAAACTTTTCTCCATGACGACGACGCACATACTGAGCTTTATTCTGCAAAATTTCGAATGTGCTTTCGTCACTGAAGCAGACCTGTCAAAAATAGGAAAAATATATAAACTTCCATGTTTATTTGCTTTATTTAACTGAAAATGATAATAATGTATCAATTATTGATTAAATTGCTGTATCTTACCGATCTCCAGAAGTCCACATCTTTGTCTTGCCATTGTTTGGCCCACTTCAGGCGCTTTGCTCTCATTGCAGCTGTTAACTTGGGCTTCCTGGCGGGGCGACAGGCCTTAAAATCTAATTCTTTCAATTTTTCTTCGAACAGTGCGCTCAGAAGCATTTACGCTAGCATCCTGGAGTTGTGATTTTATTACCTTTGTGGTAGCAAATCTGTTTTCTACACAAATTTTCTTCAAACATCTCTCTGACCGTGGAGTGAAAATTGGTTTTCTACCGCATCTTTTCTTTCTTTTCGGGCTTAATTCCTTCCCTGACTCAATTTTCTTTTTTATGCGTTGTACACTAGCTTCAGAAACCTCCAATCTTCGTGATATTTCTCGGTTTGTAAATGTTTTCGCAATCACAAGGGCCTTCACTTCAGCTTTTTTACGTGGTAAAAGATCGCCTTTTCTACCCATAATGAAAATAGTCCAATTACTTTTTTAAAACACTGCATACAAAATAAACTAATAACTGAGTAGTATAAAACTGTTAAACAAACAATCACAGTCCATAAAGCCACAGAAACACGTCCGTACCTGACTCGATTCCGATCGCAACTGATACAGGTTTGTACTTCTTTACGTTCATGTATGACTTTGTCAACACAGTGTTGCCATATGTTAAAAATAAATACAAATATGTAGTCTACAACAATTCTTTTAAATAAAAATCAATAATATTGTAGTTTAAATATACCATTATTGCATAAAAACTCTTAAGAAACATAAAATTACTAAAAAAAATACAGTGCGTCTAATAATTTGGCCAGGGACTGTAGTATAGTGAAAGTGAAGTAAAAATACAAAAAGAAAAAATAAAATTAGTTATAAAAAGCATATATAAACGTAATCTACATGCATAGCGATTACAATATTGTAAATAGATAAATAATGTAAATAATGCAAGACATAAGAACGAATGAGTGGGAAGGGAGAATGAATGGCGGACGCATGAAAAAGAGAGAGAAAAAAGAGAGCGAATGCAAACAGTAATAATATAAGGCCATTGGCACACACATATACCTGCAAAAATCAAATTGGGTTTTTTGTTTAATTTTTCCCAACGAAAACATAAACAACTACAAAAAAAAACAAAAACAAAAAACAGTAACCAACAAAAGACTTTAAATTAATAACAAAAAACACCATCCTGTGAAGATATCTGAAAATGATGCAGCAAACACCAAAACGGTACGAGTGCCTACCACTCGGTAAAACACCTACCAACTGAAAGGTTATTGTATAAATGAGAATGTTTCTTAATGTACTGTATTTATATCGCATAAGTCAAACTTGTAAGCCTAAGTATATATGTATCCTCATCAAAGGTCAGCAAAAATTCATAACTAAATTTTCCAAATCAAAACCCTTCTGCATGTAAAATTTGAATCAAATAGTGATTAGGCATTAACCTGTGAACTTGTGTATGTTCGAATCATTTCATTGCTAACTTTAACATGTAACCTATCATCTATCCAATTATAGTCGGCTACTTTTGACAGTTACTGTTTACGAGTGTTACTAATTTAAAAATATTTATAATTAAAAAATAAATTATGAAAATACTACTAGTAAATGACTACGGGAAAAGTACGATGCCAGATCTATTTTTTTAAAAGTCCTGGTTGACCTCGGAATACCGCTCTAATTATCTTACAATAAACAAATAAAATTAACAGTTTGCATGTTGTGGCCGTTATTTGAATAATTACTTTTTACATTACGCGTTTAGGTAGTGCCTTTTTTGTTGACTTTAATGGTGTATTAAGTTATTTTCAAAATGTTAAATTTCTAGTTTAGTACAATGAATTTTGTCGACAGTTCATCTTTGGATAGAACATCAAAGTTATTATTGCTTTTAAACGAAAAACTTCAAGTGTAATTAATTCCTGGAAAGTTAACAATTATTTTTCATATATTACAAAGGTAACATCCTTTTTTAAAATTTGTTACGAAACTTCTGGTGAAACCACGGCAACATGGTTTGTTTTGTTTACCAGTGGCAGAGATTTTTCAATTCATTCATTTCTTTGGTGTCGATTTTTAGCGATATAAAACATAATCGCTATTTATTAGAGTTTTTATGCAATTTCTTTTTCAGTATGTTAAACGATTTAGATAATACAAAAAGACTCAGTCGTAATACGTGTAGGCGTCCGTCTTTGCCATTTCTTCATGTTTGAAAATAGATGATTGTCGGTAAACCCTAAAATCTAGTGAATATGAGGGTGAGAAAGGAATTCGTTCATGCATCTAAATGATCCAGAAGAAATGCGTAGTAAACGACTCCTTTTCAAGGTAATCTATTAACATTCTTACATCCCAGAAAACAGTTAGTATGACCTCTCGTACTTATGCTCCTAATTAAAGATGCAAATTCCCGATGTTGTTTGTCGAATTTTGCTTTAGTTTCCTGCACCCTTTTTTCATCCGTCTGTCTGTGTCTGTCTATCACACCCGATTTTCTTCGAAACTATTTGACATAGAAAGTTGAAATTTGACGCTAATATAGGTGTTGATGGCCTTATCAGAGCCGTGTAGTTTTGAAAGTTAAATTTTGACTTAAGGGGTTAGTTTCGGAGGGTGAAATCGGAAGTGAAAATGTTTTTTTTTACCGGGTCATTGAATGGGGTGTCAAATGAGAGCTTGTAAACAAAAGAGTTCAAAAATATATATAATCTAATACTTACGCATAATTTCCTTTGTATTATTTTTAAAAAAGTGCGAAAAATCTCTGTCCCTCAGTTATCTCGAAAAGTTCCGAGCAAGAAATTTTGAAAAAATTCTGGAATATGCTGTATAGGGTGTAGATTGAACGAAAATTATCATGAGTGCATTACCTTTAACAATTTATCTGGTATATACAAAAAACAAAAAATTTCAAGGTCATCAGTTTTCACTAAAGATCGGAAATAAACTTTGTTGAAAACTCATTTAGGATGTGTTTTGTGAAGTCATTGAGCATTTTATACTTCCGTAACAAAATTTTTTTGTTGTTTTTTAAAAGCAATCAACATACGGACTACTAATTGCGTAACTCGAACTTGCACTTTACAGGTTATTTAAAAAATGACGTGTAATCACACCACGAAATTTCTTTTTGTCCATATTGATCGATCAACTGACATAATTTAGAAACCTGGAAAGCACACTACAAGCAGAGTTATGATGAGACCAAGCTATAGTTAGAAGATATGTATTGACAGATGGCGCCATCCCTTGGATTTTGCACAGAGGCGAATGGACCTCGTAATACATTATTTATTAGTGTTCCGTACGGAACACTTATAAGATGACTTCGGTGTCTGTCTGTCTGTCTGTGACACCCGTTTTTCTCCGAAACTATTTGTAATAGGAAGTTGAAATTTGGTCCTAATATAGGAATTGATGGCGTCATCAGAGCCGTGTTGTTTTGAGAGTTAAATTTTAACTTAAGGGGTTAGTTTTGAGGGGCGAAATTGGAAGTGAAAAAAAAAATTACTAGATCATCGAGTGTGGTGTCAAATGACAGCTTGTGAAAACACTAGTAAAATATATATATATATATATATATATATATATATATATATATATATATATATATATATATATATATATATATATATATATATATATATATATATTTATATATTGTAATACTTGCGCACACTTTTCCTTGTATTATTTTTAAAAAATCGCGTATAATCGCTGTTTTTCCCTCCTTATCTCGAAAAGTACTGATCAAAAAATTTTGAAAAAGTTCTGGAGTATTGTCCATGGGGTGTAGATTGAACGAAAATTATCACGCGTGCATTACTTTTAATAATTAATCTGGTATATAAAAAAACAAAAATTTTAAGGTCATCAGTTTTCAGTAAAGATTGGAAACAAACTTTGTTGAAAACTCATTTAGGGTGTGTTTTGTGAAGTCATTGATCATTTTATACCTCCGTAACAAAATTTTTTATTTTAAAAGCAATCAACGTACAGAACACTAATTGCGCAAGTTCAACTTGCACTTGACCGGTTATTTTTTTTTATATTTGTTTACATAAACGAAGAAAAATTTTGTACTCGTCACGCCCTTAAAATGGTAGCGTGGTAGCACATAACGGTTTAGATCCTACTACGACATTGTCCTAAAAGTAGCTTAATTGTCTGGAAAAAATACTATTTTTCAAACATCTACGCAAATAACACAGGCCAACAAAAAAAATATTTGTAAAAACTTTTTAAACCAATACATCTAAGTGTATTTTTGGGTGCTGAAAACCGTATCTGGTATCAGTTTTTTTTTATCACCCACAGTTCTCTCACAATATCACATCGAATAAATTTCAAAATAGGGAAAATTTGATACATAAAATTTGATACAAACTCTTGTTCTATAATGGTAAATAGATGTTCCAGATTCCAATAAATGTTTTTCTTTCAGCCTAGAACCAAGCAATTCTGCTTTTTCCTTAGTCAAACCCAAATCTCCCACTAAATCATTTAACTCAGCTTGTGTAAACAACTGTGGTTTTAAATTTTCTAGAGAACGTTGAAAACTCATCATCATCGACTTTTATTAAATTCGGGACTGGACTGTAAAACGTCATCAATAGACTGAGGTGGTTCAGGAACAGGAAGTCCCGGTCCATGTCCTACTGGTCGATTAGCTGAAGTAAAGTTAAGATAGGCAATTACTTTCTTATTTTTGGTGTTATATCCAGAAACATCAACGCTGCAAAAATAACAATCATTTGAATTATTTTCTTGCTCTCTCCATACCATGGGTACTGCAAATCTAAAAGTTGTCATTTCTTTCTTATACCATTTCCTAAGATCCTCAACACAAACATAACATACTTTGTGAGGAGCCCAACATTTTACTTGATAACCGATTTCTATACCAAAATAGGCATAGTATTTTTTTACAAAGTCAGTAATGTTTCTTTAATCTTCTTTAACTACAAACTCACTACATATATCACAAAAAGTGTCTAAATTAATGCACAAGGGTTAGTCACTGCAATGTGAAGTTATATTAACTGGAAGAAAACAAACAGTTATGACATTTGTCGGAACTGCCAACCTAATAACATTTGATTTTACTGCTAATCGTATAAAATTCTGATTTTATTGCCAACCTAAGAACATTCGATTGACAAAAAATAAACTTTTCACATTCTGAATATTAAAATGTGAAAAATTGGTGGGTGATACGACTTTTTTATTATTATTTTCGAATTCAGCACACCAAAAAACATGGGAATCAGGTAAAATTATTCAAAAAGTTTTTTCATCGTTGGCCTGTGTAATTAATCAAAACGTTTTTACGATTTGCAGAGAAGTTACATTTTCAGATATACGATATTCAAATTAAAATAATGCTTACGTACTATACATATTTGTCGATTCTTGTAAAATAACTAACATAAATGTCAATGAGGGTTAAGTTCAAATTGCGATAGGCTCTTAAAGCTTTCTCTCTGTAATGATGCATGAATAATTGCATAACTTCCGTAACATTGCCGGTAACGACGTTGTATATATTTACTTCGAGATATCGATTTGAATTTTTGATGTGATGCAACAGGCAATTAGTATTTCTGAGTAAATAAGCAGATGAAAAAAGCAACTTACTAGGAACATTTAATGACTTATTAGTTATTGTCGGTGTGACTTTTTAGTATTCCGTACAGAGCACTTATGGAATTATGGTGTCTGTCTGTCTGTCAATCTGTTACAGCCGATTTTCCCCGAAATTATTTGTCAGAAATATAGGAATTGATGGCCTAATCACAGACATGTAGTTTCGAGAGTTAAATTTTGACTGATTGAAAGGGTCGCTTGTTTGTATCATGTTATATGTCATTTTCAGGATTCTTAAAGTCTAAAAATCTAAATATCTAAATATTGTGGTATTTTTTCTTTATTTTTAACTATTTATAGTCAAGAATATTAGGGATTATTGAAGTCAGGAAAAGGGTTAGATCAGATAAGTTTAGGTCTTTAGTGGTTGATAAAGTAGATAAATGCGTCTTGCATTTGGTGGTAGCATTTCCGGACTAATAATTTTATTGAGAAAAGAATGAGATATTGAAATAGTCCTGTACAGGGTGAGTTAACGATAGAGTAAAGTTCATTATCTCATTTGTTTCGGGAACGATGAAAAAAGGTTAAATACAATAGTTTTAGGGAATGTTAAGATGCACAGTTTAAAATTATTTTTGAGTATATAGGGTACTTCAAAAAGTGTGGCCTATATAACATATGTTTTTTTAATCCTATTTTCTAATTTATTTTTAAATTCTGCATAAAATTTTATAACTTTTTTATTAATAATGTTACATACCTAAACCTAGTAGTTTTTCTATTTCAATTATTTTTAAAAATATACTAGTTTTCAGTTTTGTAAAAAATTAACAGTAGCGCAGTTGTTTCTGAAGGTGGAATACTCATAATTGGTACGAGCGTTCTATAGAGATAAAAAAGTATGTAAAGAAATTTGAGTTATTTGCTACAGGGTGTTCAAAATACATTCGACATTTCGACTATTTTAGATTGAAAAATCTCAAATTTTTTAAATGGCACACCCTGTATATTATTATTTTTTTCTGATAGATTTTACAAAACCCCCCAACTTTTATTAAGTATGTCATATGCCTATTTCTAATAGTTTTCGATTTATTTTGAATTTTTCAATTTTTACCCGTGTTTTTAATACACTTACGCTATTTTGAAAACATAAAAAAATAGTTAATAATAATTTTAATATAGTTTAACCTATCTAATGAGTAATTATTATGACGTAATAAATGTTCAAAAATATGCCCGTCTACTTGAATAGACATGTTTAGTCGTTTTACTATATCCTTTACTTTTCTTAGCATAAAGGGCGTTATTGTCCTGTACGTATTCCGTATCCTATTTTCCATATCTACTGGTGTTGTAGGGGGATTCACATAAACACGATCTTTAATGTAGTCCCACAAAAAGAAATCTAAAGTTGTCAAGTCACATGATCGAGGGGGCTACTGAATGAATCCATCCCTACCGATCATTTTTGTGGATAACGATCGTTTAAAAATTCCCGAACTTCTCGATGGTAAAGAGCAGGAGCTCCGTGTTGTTGAATGCACATTTGTTCCCTTTCAAAGTTAGCAACTTCTTCAAAAAGTTGGTGTAATTCGTTTTGCAAAAAATTTAAATATCTAGGCCCGTTATGCGGTTCGCGGAAAAAAAATGGACCAATAATTCGAAAATTTAATATTCCACACCATACATTAGGCGACCAATGGTTTTGGTTTTGAACTTCCCGAACCCAAAATGTGTTAACTGTTGAATAATAATGCATGTTATGGCTGTTAACTGCTCCGTTACTCCGAAAAGTAGCTTCATCAGAATATATCATTTTGGATAAAAAATTTGGATCGGCCTCTATTGCTCCATTCATGGTGGTACAAAAGTTTACTCGTCGTTTAAAATCACGATCTTGAAGTTCTTGGTATAGTTCTATATGAAAGGGATGATACTTGTATTTTCTCGTGATGCAGTTAGCTGTAGATTGGGATGTGTCAGATAAATCAGCTAGTTGACGGCTGCTGACCTGGAGATTACCTTCAACATGAAGTAAAATCTTTATTTATTTTTCGTCATTGGTAGCATTCTGGTTTACTACTTTCCGATTCGTATACTCAACGCTAACACTACCATCAAACCGTTCCATTAAGCACTGAAAAGATTTTCTAGATGGTATACGTCTATGAGGGTACTTCGCTCCGTAAAGCCTTACTGCCAAAAAACATTTTTTTCCCGCCTGGCCCAGTATATAAACCGTATCAATTAATTAATTTAATTAAATTGAAAATAACTATTACCTTTATACGTCACTTACTACAAGAAATTAAACTATTTTTACTTGCTTAATAGACATGTCAAAATTTGACAGCGCCTACATTTTTGTTTTGTCTTCACAACTATATATATACATATATATATATATATATATATATATATATATATATATATATATATATATATATATATATATATATATATATATATATATATATATATATTATATTATAGCGTAAGTGTATTAAAAACAAGGGTAAAAATTGAAAAATTCAAAATAAATCGAAAACTATTAGAAATAGATACATGACATACATATAATTAAAGTTGGAGGGTTTTGTAAAATCTATCAGAAAAAATAATATTATACAGGGTGTGCCATTTAAAAAATTTGAGATTTCTCAATTTAAAATAGCGGAAATGCATAAATTTATTTTTAACACCCTGTAGCATCTAACTCAAATTTCTTTACGTATATCTTTTTTTTTCATCTCTGTAGAACGCTCGTACCAATTATGAGTATTCCACCTTCAGAAACAATGGCGCTACTGGCAATTTTTTACAAAACTGAAAACTATTATTATTTTTTAAAAAAAATTTAAATATTAGAAAAACTACTAGGTTTAGGTATATAACATTATTAATAAAAAAGTTATAAAATTTTACGCAGAATTTAAAAATAAATTAGAAAATAGGATATTCCATTTAAAAAAAACATACGTTATATCAGCCACACTTTTTTGAAGTACCCTGTATACTCAAAAATAATTTTAAACTGTGCACCTTAACATTCCCTAAAACTATTGTATTTAACATTTTTTCGTCATTTCCGAAACAAATGAGATAATGAACTTTACTCTATTGTTGACTCACCCCGTACAATAATTTATATGTTTATTATGAATCGAATGTAAAGATTTAAGAACACTTGTAAAAATATCCACATTATTGCAATTTTTTTCTGTTTTTTTTTTTTTCAGTCGTTTTGAAAAGTATTGTTACTACTAAAGTTGATCCTCTATTTTATCCATAAGAGAGAGGATCATGACCCAGTACTATTACATAAAAAAATACAACCTTGTATATAAATTGGTTTTGTTTTGGTTTTATTTTTATTAGCAAGGTTTTAGGTAAACAAATTCATTTTTACTAGCTCTTAATATTCTTATTTTGTTTAAATATTAGTATTCCTTGAAAAGATTATGTAGTGATACTTGTACTTGTAGTGTATTAGGTTCAACTTGAAGAAAACCAAAAATAGTGATATAATAATTGTTTGCAATATTAAACTATAGCAGACGGAATATTTTTTTAAGTAATTATTCAATGTGCAAGAACATTAGCTTTTATTGTCTGTAATTGTTACTTATTCTTTAATATATCGTCTGTCATTATTTAAGACATTACAAAATAATGCGAAATTAATACTTACTTTAACGAGAAAGTTAAAAATTTTCCAATATTCTTTCAGTCCTTTCGGTGATTTTAAACAATGTAATGGTGACAGTGAAAAGAAAATGGGTAAAAACACCCTAGTTTGTTTCATCTTATTTATTGCTTGTATCAGTGAGGGTAGTGCTCAGCAGGATATGACTGAGACAATGGCCAATTATAACGCCACATTAGCCAGGGTTGCTACGATATTTAATAGAGTGAGAAGTTTTGCAACTAGTAAGTAGATAATATGTTATTTCCAAATTTTCCTTCTTTTTTAATTCATTTGAAAACCTTAATACAGCAGTTGGTTTTTCTTGATGTTGATGGGTTAACGTTTAAAATCGATCATGTTGAAAAAGTATTGAGCCTTTTAAAGCTAAAATTACGTACACATGTAGCACTAATTGTGCACTTTTTAAATTATTTTCATTAATCGAATAATTTTTAGAAGGTGAAAAAATAAATTTTACCTGTTTCAAGTGGCTACTTTCCGTGAACCACTCGTGAAGAGCTTTTGGAGCTAAAATTTGTTTGTTAGCTTGGAGTTTTAAACTAGCTGATGCAGCAGCCCGTTTAACACTTCCACCTAGGTCATCATTTGGACCATTTCCATGAGCTGTAAGAATAAACTGTCATTCTGCTGGAATGCTAAAACCTTTATTATGAAAATATAAATTGAACATATTTTTGAAATTGTTGTGATGCTCCGTCTGAGAAATAATACATTTTTTTTTTATTGTTGAGCATTCCTCTAATGACTTTATAATCAATTTCGTGCAAATCTGAACAGCCACTGCATCATGAGTAAGATTATCTGATGTTCCTTACGAAACACTTATGACTTCGGTGTATGTCCGTCTGTCTGTCACACCCGATTTTCTCCTAAACTATTTGACATAGAAAGTTAAAATATGACACTAATATAGGAACTGATGGCTCTATCATAGCTTTGAAAATTAAATTTTGACTTAAGAGGTCTGTTTTGGAGGGTGAAATCGGAAGTGAAAAAAAAAATTCTTTACCAGGTCATCGAGTGGGGTGTCAAATAAAAGCTTAGGAAAACATGAGTTTAAGTATATATATAATGTAATACTAATGTAGACTTTTCTTTGTATTATTTTTAAAAAATTGCAAAAAAACCCTACCCATCCCTTATCTCGAAAAGTAATTTTGAAAAAATCCTGGAGTATTCTACATAGGATGTAGATTGAACAAAAATTATCAAGAGGTAGTTATCTTTAATAATTTATCTGGTATATAAGGAAACAAAAATATCAAGGTCGTCACTTTTCAACAAAGATAGGGAACAAACATTGTTCAAAACACATTTGGGGTGTGTTTTGTGAAGTCATTGATCATTTTATACCTCCGTAACAAAAATTTTTATTTTAAAAGTAATCAACGTACGGAACACTAATTGCGCAAGTGCGAATTGCACTCGACCGGTTATTTATTATATTATTGATATGTTCCTCAAGATTTCTTTCTAGATTGTATCGCTGATTAAATTCGGAATCATTTTTAATTTCTGCGTTTAATAATTTAGGGTCGACCACAAGTAAGTTAATTTTTGTTTTATTTATTAGTGTTCCGTACGGAACACCCGATTTTCTCCGAATCTAATTGTAATAGAAAGTTGAAATTTGGTAATAATATAGGAATTGATGGCCTTATCAGAGCCGTGTAGTTTTGAAAGTTAAATTTTGACTAAGGAGTTAGTTTTGGGGGTGAAATCGGAAGCGAAAAAAAAAAAAAAAATTACTAGGTCATCGAGTGTGATGTCAAATGAAATTGTGAAAACACGAGTAAAATGTATATATATATATATATATATATATATATATATATATATATATATATATATATATATATATATATATATATCTATATATATATATATATATATATATATATATATATATATATATATATATATATAATGTAATACTTGGGCTCATTTTTCTTTGTATTATTTTTAAAAAATTTTGAAAAAATTCTGGATATTCTCCATGGGGTGTAGATTGAACCAAAATTATCAATCAAATCAATAATTTATTTGGTATCTAAAAAAAACAAAAATTTGAAGGTCATCAGTATTCAGTAAAGAGTAGGAAACAAACTTTGTTGAAAACTCCTTTGGGGTGTGTTTTTGAAAGTCATTTTTATACCACCGTAACAATTTTTTTTTATTTTAAAAGCAATCAACGTATGGAACACTAATTGTGCAAGTTCAGCTTGTACTTGACCGGTTATTTTTAAGCTATAATCTTGATTTAAAATTATTAGTAGATTTGTATTCAATTTTTTAGATCATAGTTAATTGGATGGTAAACTTGGATATCATTAGCAAGGGCTATAAATAAATAATATTAGGTCCAGATCTTTAGGAACATCTTGCGAAATTGGTAGAAAATGTGATTGGAAGAATTTCATTAAATATTTAATTAACTAATCAGTTAATTTCGTCAAATATTATAGTAGCTTAGAGAGCTTCTATTGTGTTATTTTTTTCAGCCGATTGAATAAAAAATAATTGGTTCTTAATCTGGAACGGAAGCTTTCATGGGCCTGGTTAGATGAGAAATCGTGGTTATTGGTATTAAACTGTGTTACATTGGCCTAAGTTTCCGACGTTTCTCTTCCCATTGCACGAGGCATCTTCAGAAAGGTTTACTCTTCGATATAAGAACACTGAATTAAATTACATTAAATTTGGTGTTCTAATCTCGAGGTATAGAGATTCCTGAAGATGACTCGTATAATCACATGTGAAATGATAGAAAATCATTCAAATTTTACACAGTCGTATTCCAAGGATTACGATTTCTTATAATTAATTAATATTTATCCGTTCTTTTTTACCCCGAAACTGACTAAATCGATAAACATACTTCATATTTCTAAATGAAAAGGATTTGGGTAAGAAGCAAATTAAATATAGTTCCTATAATCTTAATTTAGAAGAGAAAACCATTTACTCTATAATTTAAATGATATCTGACACGCAAACTGTTTCAATTCCCTAAACGAGGAGATGCGGGCGTTATTTTATTCTAAATAACCGGACAAGTGCAAGTTGAACTTGCGCAATTAGTGTTCCGTACGTTGATTGCTTTTAAAATAAAAAAATTTGTTACGGAGGTATAAAATGATCAGTGATTTCACAAAACACACCCCAAACAAGTGTGTTTCCAATCTGTACTGAAAACTAATGACCTTGAAATTTTTGTTTTTTTTTATATACCAGATAAATTATTAAAGGTAATGCACTTGTGATAATTTTCATTCAATCTACACTCCATAGAGAATATTCCAGAATTTTTCGAGACAGCGATTTTTAATACAAAGAAAAGTGTGCGTAAGTATTACATTATATATATATATATATATATATATATATATATATATATATATATATATATATATATATATATATATATATTACTCGTGTTTTTTATAAGCTTTCATTTGACACCCCACTCGATGACCTAGTAAAAAAAATTTTTTTTCACTTCCAATTTCACCCCCCAAAACTAACCCAAGTCAAAATTTAACTTTCAAAACTACACGGGTCTGATGAGGCCATCTATTCCTATATTAGTACCAAATTTTAACTTTCTCTGTCAAATAGTTTTGGAGAAAATCGGGTGTGACAGACGGACAGACAGATAGACGGACAGACAGACGGACAGACATACGGACGGACAGACGGACAGACACCGAAGTCAGTCAGAAGTTTCGTACGGAATACTAAAAAAATAGACAAATACACAACGAACATACGATTGCTCAAGTAGAGACTAAAACATTGTATAATGTAATGCAGATAAAAATGCACTCTCGTGATATCTGCGTTCTTTTTCGCGATAGCAAAATTTGGTAGCAATATAGAAAACCTACACTTTTGAGGTATTTATTTAAAAAATGGGTATTTATATAGGATGTACAGAGAATTTGGACAAGACAGATTCTTGTTATTTCTAATGGGAAAGCATTGAAGCAGAGTAGCGATTATCAAAGTTTTTCGATTACTTGGAAATTTTTTTCCTTGATAATTAGACAACTCATAGCGTTTACGAGGTCAGCCAATTAAGTTCGTGAACCTGTCATCGTGTCGTGCTTAGGGCAGTATTATGCAAGCAGCAGTGTCAGATTTCATAACCTTGATTCAGTGTCTCACAACAGTGATCGCGTTTACCTGGGGCGGATTCTTGCTGAGTGGTATGCATTCTTGCTTGTGCTTGTGTGTGTGTGCTATCACAAAAATGTGTAAGCTGGAATTAGAGCAACGGACAAACATTAAATTTTTTTGAAACTGGGTGGGAGTGAAATACAGAAAATGTTAGTATAGTTGTACAGAGGATGCCAAAATTGAGACTACTGTTTTCATATTTTGAAAGCACTTTATTAAACCAAATATGTGCCATTTTGTTCGATGATCTTCGACCATTTTTCTGGCAAGTTGGTTTCACAGGCCTCTTAACTCCGAACCTAAAATAACCTATTGGAAGAACTTTACACCAAGAACTCCGAAACTAACTTAACTACGTCACCATCTTTTTTTCTAACCTAAAAAATAGTTCTATGTCAGTATCTTCATTCTGCTTCTAACCTTAAAAATGGCTCATATTAATGAAAATTTCATTTTTTTTTAAGGAAATATAGTGCTGTTCGTAAAAAATGAAACAATACATTTTTATGTATCTTGGATTGCTAAATCTTTATTTCACTTATGTCTTTTTTTGGTGAGTCCCCTTGCCTCTCACAATAGTGGTGCTTAATTTCGGTGAATCCTTCCGCCTCTTATCATTGAGTTGCTTTATTTCAGTGAGTTTGGAGTTCTTGGGGTAAAATTCTTTCATTTGGTTATGTTAGGTTTGGAATTTTTGGAGTAAAGCTTTTAGGATTAGGTTTAGAAGTATTCCCGCCAAAAGAATGAAGATATTCACTGATTTTAATTTCGACGTCAAATTCAGATTCAGTATCTTAAAATGCCTAGACATATATTGTTTCAGACGTCTTTTATCAGTTTTGCAGTATTTCTGTTATATAATGAAAATATTTTTTGATTTTGTGCTATTTTTGAGGTTAGGAAAAAATAGTGACGTAGTAGACGAATTCGGAAGTCAGATTCTGATTCAGCATTTCAAAATACGTAGAAATATATTATTTTAGACATCTTTTACCAGTTTTCAGTATTTACGTCATAAGAATTAAGATATTCATTAATTTTGAGCTATTTTTGAAGCTGAAAAAAATTCTGACATGATGGAGCAATTCTGAGATCGAATTAGATTCGCCAGAAAAGTACTGGTATCCCATATAGTTAGAACTTTTCTTTTTTTTGTAAAAAATTTGTGGGCCTTTGATTAGGTTAGGTTTTGTTAGAAGTTAGCCCAGTTTATAGTTTATATATGGAATTTAATGTGTAAGCTCTAGGTTTGCATATTTTTTATCGATTAAGTTTTCTTAGGTTTGAAACTTGATATTTATTTTGGTGATTTTACTTATATAGTTTCGAGATTATATTTTTGATTTACGCAAAAAATAGACGTGCTGGGTGGAAACGGACAACGACTTCGTTTTCAGCGACCTAAAATACGTATAGAACACCTTGTCTTGTTTAAGTAAAAAGAAAAATTTGTGGTCCTGTGGCAAAGGCAAAGTAGAAGGAAAATAAGGTCCAGGTAGAAGACAAATATGTTGGAAGAAAAATATTAGGGATTGGGCAAACCCTAATAAGAACAACTAAGAAAATTGAAGATTTTGCACTAGTTATCGCCCATCTTCGATAGAGAAGACGACATAGGAAGAAGAAGAAGAAAGTGTACAGAAATTGCCTTATGAATAAATTGTAAATATTATTTTTACGTACTCATTCATTTAGTCGTTTTATTTATCACATTATTATCAAAAACGTCAAGGAAAAAAATCTTATCCAACCAAATAATTAAATATAATTAATTACTAATTCATTAAGTCTTATATAAAAATAAAGGTAAATTAATTAGATTCAAATATGTGATTATTAAAATAATTACGGTATTGTAGCACGTTATAAAAAAAAATTATACGTAATACATTTCAGTTTATATATACCTTCTGTTCACAAATTAATTAAACTTCAATAAAAACTAAAAAACTTTACTCATATTTTTTGAAATCCTTTGTTTTATTCGATATACTTTCCCTAAGCTCTAATATAAGATTTGCTAAATCGATCTTTGGGATACTATTGAGGTTTGTGATTATTGCAACTTCAAAATTTCAAGTCACAGAATACTAATTCAGGTAAATACGGCGGGTGATCCAATACTCAAATTTGGTTTTTGCTAAAAAAATCTCCCTAAATGGCTGTACAATCAAATGGTCCGGTCGGTTAGGAGTTACATACACCTGGGCGCTGCAAAAAGTATGTACACACACAACTGTATGTATATATATATATATATATATATATATATATATATATATATATATATATAATTTTTTGAATAAAACTTAATTGATTTTCTATATCGCAATAGCAAATTCTGCATTAGTGGGCATTTCTATCGCACAAAGGGAAAACTAGAACAAAACTATTTTAGTTACTATGATATGATAAAAAAAGGCTTCAAGGTAATAAGCGACATATTACTTAAAAGATCGAAAAACCTATTTACTGAATAGATAAAGCTTTTCGTTGCTTTTGCGTCATATACAAGTAAATTCTAGTCTAGTTAAACTTGCCTGTGTAATTTAAAGGGGAAAAACGAAATTATACATTATTAAAAATCGTCATCATAACAGTATCACGTAAGGTGAAGGTAAATATTAAAGACTAGCTATTTGACCAGAAGTTATGTTTCAAGGCAAGACAATGGTTTACGAGCAAATAAAATGTATAAAAGAATGCTATTAAATCTGTATGCCCATATTTCATATTTCTCCCGTATATTTGTATGTATATATATATATATATATATATATATATATATATATATATATATATATATATATATATATATATATATATATTTACTACTCACAAGTTTAATTTTGAACTAAGTTGGGAATGTGGAATCTTGGCACAATGATACTACTCAGTATATATCACCACTACACCAAACACTTTATTTTTGCACTCGACGCGCGTTTCCCTAACCATGTTAACTTCATCAGGAGCGATGATTGACTAAAGCTAAACTACAAATCTACCCTATTTATACTTAGCCTAACCCTTGAATTACTCAGGCAGAACTAATGACATAGGCAAGGCCATCAGTTCCGGTCAAGTAACCAGTAGAGGGAACTATAAGGAATAGGCCCTCTGTCTTTATTTAAGCTACTTTTACATTTTATGATTTCCATACTTTCGTATGCGTTCAACAATCTCCTATCAGATACATCCTTTATTAATCTTAGATTATCTAATGTTACAGTATGATCATCTTCAAGGGCATGTTCGGCAATGCTAGACTTTTCTGTTCTATTGTATTTTAAGTGTGCTAAGTGTTCTTTAAATCTTGTTTTAATTGACCTTTTTGTTTGCTCAACGTACTTTTTGTCACAATCATTAAAACTAATTTCATAAATTCCACTTTTCTCACAATTAGGATTCTTATCTTTGGGATTTCCTAAGATATTCCTCAGATTGCCTGATGACTTATAGACTAAGGTGAGGCCTACCTTATTAAATACCATATTGAGTCCCTTGGTATATTTCGGATTATATGGTATGGAGACATACTTGGTGTTATTTTCTTCCCGTGTAAAAAAGGTGGAATTCTGAATATTAAACCTAAACTTATGTCTATTTATTAGCTTATTTACTAAGTCATCGTCATAACCATTAACTCTAGTTATATTTCTAATACGATTCCTTTCTTTATTAAAGTTTACTCTATTCAGAGGGAAAGTGACCAAACGATGAACTAAAAAATGTAATGAGGCTAATTTATGTTGTTTGCAATGAAATGAATCATTAGGAATATATCTATCTGTTACTGTTTCCTTCGTATAGATATCAAATTCTTATCTATTATTATTTTTAATAATTAAAATATCTAGAAGAGGCAATTGTCCCTTGTTCTCAACTTCGTAAGTGAATGTAATGGAATCATACCGGCTATTTAATTTAGAAACAAAATGATCAATATTTGCTTTCTTTGTATCAAAAATCGCGAAAATATCATCCACATACCTATACCACACCCTTGGGAAATATTCGAATTCTTGACTGGTTTCGATTTCAAACTTACTCATGAATAAATTGGCTATGAAAGGTGATAAGCAATTGCCCATAGCTGTTCCTTCTTTCTGAACATAAAATTGATTGTTATATTGGAAATAATTTTGTTCCATACAGAGTTTAGATAATGTTAAGTATTCACGAATAATTTCGTCTTCAAAGTCATTCATTCTAAGTAATTCTTCGAGATATTGTAAAGTTTGTGGAATTGGCACACTTGGGAACAAAGAACTAACATCAAAAGAAATTAAGACTTCACCTTCATTAAGAACTAGATTTTTTGTTTTATTAATGAATTCTAAGGAATTCTTCACTGCGAAAGTATTTAACGGTAACTTCTCAAGTTCTTTTGATAACCATTTGGATATTAAATATGTGGGTGATCCGACCGATGAAACAATGGGTCGCATTGCTTTTCCAGGTTTGTGAATTTTGTAGAAAATTGTAGAAAATCATTCATCTCAATCCTTTACACAAAATGAAATTCACATCTTAAACAAAGGTCTTAACTTTGCAGTACCCCCTCCTAGAGATAATTTATCAGAAATAGTTGCTCACATTGAAAGTTCCATTAGTACACTTCCAGAAAATAGTAAATCATTTGTTAGGGAAGCATATCGCAATCAAATATCGAAAAACATGGTTAACAACACAAATTCTAATTCACGAAAAGACATAAAAGTAGTTAAAGGATTGAAAAAGAAAGATGTCTTCTACTTAAAAGTGGATAAAGGAAATAAGGTTATTATATTGGATAAGAAAGATTATTTTGAACGCGTAGATAATCTTATCGAATCTGGCCCTTATGAAAAGGTAATAAGAAATCCATTACCGAGAATGATATCAGAGGTTAAAAATTCTTTAAAAAAATGTAAGAACCTTGTCTCCGATTCGCTAAAATTTAAATTAAATGTGAGTAATCCGACCATACCAAAATTGTATTGCTTACCTAAAATTCACAAACCTGGAAAAGCAATGCGACCCATTGTTTCATCGGTCGGATCACCCACATATTTAATATTCAAATAGTTATCAAAAGAACTTGAGAAGTTACCGTTAAATACTTTCGCAGTGAAGAATTCCTTAGAATTCATTAATAAAACAAAAAATCTAGTTCTTAATGAAGGTGAAGTCCCAAGTGTGCCAATTCCACAAACTTTACAATATCTCGAAGAATTACTTAGAATGAATGACTTTGAAGACGAAATTATTCGTGAATACTTAACATTATCTAAACTCTGTATGGAACAAAATTATTTCCAATATAACAATCAATTTTATGTTCAGAAAGAAGGAACAGCTATGGGTAATTGCTTATCACCTTTCATAGCCAATTTATTCATGAGTAAGTTTGAAATCGAAGCCAATCAAGAATTCGAATATTTCCCAAGGGTGTGGTATAGGTATGTGGATGATATTTTCGCGATTTTTGATACAAAGAAGGCAAATATTGATCATTTTGTTTCTAAATTAAATAGCCGGTATGATTCCATTACATTCACTTACGAAGTTGAGAACAAGGGACAATTGCATTTTCTAGATATTTTAATTATTAAAAATAATAATAGATTAGAATTTGATATCTATAGGAAGGAAACAGTAACAGATAGATATATTCCTAATGATTCATTTCATTGCAAACAACATAAATTAGCCTCGTTACATTTTTTAGTTCATCGTTTGGTCACTTTCCCTCTGAATAGAGTAAACTTTAATAAAGAAAGGAATCGTATTAGAAATATAACTAGAGTTAATGGTTATGACGATGACTTAGTAAATAAGCTAATAAATAGACATAAGTTTAGGTTTAATATTCAGAATTCCACCTTTTTTACACGCGAAGAAAATAACACCAAGTATGTCTCCATACCATATAATCCGAAATATAGCAAGGGACTCAATATGGTATTTAATAAGGTAGGCGTCACCTTAGTCTATAAGTCATCAGACAATCTGAGGAATATCTTAGGAAATCTCAAAGATAAGATTCCTAATTGTGAGAAAAGTGGAATTTATGAAATTAGTTGTAATGATTGTGACAAAAAGTATGTTGGGCAAACAAAAAGGTCAATTAAAACAAGATTTAAAGAACACTTAGCACACTTAAAATACAATAGAACAGAAAAGTCTAGCATTGCCGAACATGCCCTTGAAGCTGATAATACTGTAACATTAGATAATCTAAGATTAATAAAGGATGTATCTGATAGGAGATTGTTGAATGCATACGAAAGTATGGAAATCATAAAATGTAAAAGTAGCTTAAATAAAGACAGAGGGCCTATTCCTTATAGTTCCCTCTACTGGTTACTTGACCGGAACTGATGGCCTTGCCTATGTCATTAGTTCCGCCTGAGTAATTTAAGGGTTAGGCTAAGTATAAATAGGGTAGATTTGTAGTTTAGCTTGAGTCAATCATCGCTCCTGATGAAGCTAACATGGTTAGCGAAACGCGCGTCGAGTGCAAAAATAAAGTGTTTGGTGTAGTGGTGATATATACTGCGTAGTTAATTTTGAATACCAAATATTCATAAAATGAGCCCAAATTCCAAAAATTGAAAATAAATATTAATTAATGGTTCAAGAAAATTTTAAAGTAATGTAATTATAGTAAGGGTGAAAGCTACTAAAAATGACTTTTTTCGAATAGACTTGTGAGTAGCAAATAAAACATGTGAGATTCAAGAAATAAAGAAAAAAATGAAAATGCCCTAAACCAAAGGGCGAAACGTCAGTTTAAGTTTAATTTTGAATACTAAAAATCCAAATCACAAAAATTAAAATTATTAATGGTTCAAGAAAATTTTAAAGTAATATATATACAGGGTGGCCCAAAATTACCGAAGGGGTTTGAGTTCATTATAACTTTTTATTTAAGACATAATTATAATTTTTTTTTTTTTTTAGATACAGTATATTGATGGAGAATATTTTTAATTTAATTATGAAAAATTATATCTCGCAAGTGGTGGCCATTTTCTGCTTCGCATATTCGTGCTCTTTCCAAAACATTCTCCATAACCTTTCGCAAAACTTCAGGTGTTATGTTGTTGATTTCGTCGCGTATATTGTTTTTTAATTGCTGGATGGTTCTAGGCTTATTAATATAGACTTTTCCTTTCAAATAACCCCAAAGGAAAAAGTCTGGAGTGGTTAAATCCGGTGAACGCGGAGGCCAATTAAAATCGCTTGTACGCGAAATAATTCGTTCACCAAAGATGTCGCGTAAAAGAGCCATTGTGTCCCTCGCAGTGTGCGCTGTGGCTCCGTCCTATTAAAACCATACTTGCGGCTTGTTTTCCACGGCTGACCTTAAAAAATTTTCCAACATTGTCCGATATCGAACACCAGTGATAGAAACGGCGACACCGTGTTCATTTTCAAAAAAATATGAGCCAATTATCCTTTCCGACGAAACACCGCACCAAAGAGTACACTTAAGTGGGTGTAATTGTCGCTGTTGAACTACTCTTGGATTTTCCGTAGCCCGTGTCCTGCAGTTTTGCCTATTAACGAACCCATTTAATTGGAAATGGGCTTCGTCGCTCATAATTAAATTATGAATAAAATCATGATTTTCTTCTGCTTTTTGCCGGAAATAAATTGCATAGTCAAGTCGTTGCTGGTAATCTGTCGGTTTCAATTCTTGGACAAGCTGAATTTTGTATGGAAACATTCTTATTGTATGCAAAATTCTCTGCAACGACCCTCGTGAGAGGCCAAGTTGTGTCGAACGTCTCCTGGTTGATGTTTCTCCATCTTCCCGAATACTCTCCTGTACCCGTTCAATATTGTCATCCGTGTGCACCGTTCGTCGTCTGTCGGCACCAGGAAGGTTCCTTACTGCCCCTTGTTGTCGAAAATTTGCAACCAGACGGTTTATTGTCGACTCTGAGGGTTCAACCCGCACATTAAAATAACGACGATATGCACGCTGAGTCAAAACAATGGACCGTTGATTTGAGAAATAAAGTTCAACGATTTGGGCACGTTGTTCAATTGTGTACTGTTCCATTTTAAATTCCCCAAGTCTTCTTTACAAAATACTGAAAAGAAATAAAAAACAAAATTATAATAAAAAAGTTATAAGGAATTCAAACCCCTTCGGTAATTTTGGGCCACCCTGTATATATATATATATATCATCATCATCATTATTAGCTTATTTCATCCATAGTCGGATGTAAGCCTCCCCAAGTTGTCTCCAATGAACTCTGTTGTTTGCTTTTTGCATCTAATCGTGTCCCGCTAATCTTTTTATGTCGTCCATCCATCTTGTCTGTGGTCTACCTCTGCATTTTTTATGTTTTCTAGGCCTCCATTCAACTATTCATTCATCCTTGCTATATGCCCCGCCCAATTCCGTCTTAATATATATATTCGTTGTATTACATATGTCACTTTTGATCTTCTTCGAATCTCGATGTTAGTAATACGATTTTGAAGTCTAATATTTTGCATTCTCCTCTCCTTTACTCTTTGGGTTACCTGGCGTTTATTTATTACACTTTTATTTAAAACCCACGTTTCAGTGCCATATGTTAATACAGGCAGTACATATTGATCGAATACTGTGGCTTCTACTGTATTTCGGATGTCCAAATTAAATGTAGATTGTAACCTTCCGAACGCAGACCAAGCTAACGAGACTCTTCTATCGAAGTCAGCCTTTAAACTATTTTTTGATATGTCGATTTTTCGATGTTTGTTTATATATATATATATATATATATATATATATATATATATATATATATATATATATATATATATATATATATATAGTTGTGGTCAAAATAATAGCAGTGCTTACTACATTTTTTAATAGAACAACTAAAACATAAATATGGTAACTTTGAAGCCCACCTAAGATGCATCAAAGTAATATAAGGCTAATTAATTAAATTATAATGGACAAAATAATAGCAGTGTTCTACTAAAATTACTGTTAAAAAAAACTGTACAACTAATTAACAATTTTTTTTCTTTTATGAGCATCAGACACACCTAATACTTAATTGTAAACCCTTTATTGGCTATGACAGCTTTACAACGTCGCAGCATAGAGTTAACAACATCTTGATACCTAAAAATAGGAATGCTTTTCCAAGAATCTCCGATTACAGCCCAGAGCTCGTCTTGATTCTTAGGTTTTTCACGTGCTACGCTATCTTTAATATCGCCCCACAGATTTTCTATCGGGTTCAGATCTGGGCTTTGAAATGGCCAATTTAAGACATTAATTTTTTTCTTTTCTAAAAAATTGTTTACATAACCGACTGCTATGTTCTGGGTCATTGTCAACCCCATTTAAGTAGCATTTCATATTCTGCATAGGGCAACATAACGTCCTGTAGAATTTCAACATAAACACTGGCGGTCATTATGTTTTTAATCCAAAATATAGTCCCTACTCCGAAGTAGGAGAAACATGCCCATACCATTATTTTTGAACCTCCATGTTTAACTGTCTTAATAGTATACTGAGGCTGATATCCGGTTCCTAAAGGTCGTCTAACGTATGTTCTACGGCCTACATTTCCAAATAATGCAATTTTGCTTTCGTCGGACCACAGTATATTACGCCATTTAAATAGAGGCCATTCAATATGTTCCTTCGCGAACTCTAATCGCCTCTTTCTGTGTCTTTTATTTAACAAGGGTACCTTACGCGGACTTCTTGCTGGTAACTTTGCTTCTTTAAGTCGTCGTCGTATCGTCCTAGGAGCTACATCCATTCCCACAACCTCCTAAAGTTGTGTTGATGAAGCAAATGGGTTTGCTTTTGAAGCTCGAACTATAAGTGTGTCCTGTTTGGATGTAGTTTTGCATTTACGACCGCGAGTTTCAGGTGTAGGTTGCTACCATTTTAGCTGAGCATCCCAAAATATTTTGAATCTGCATGTAAGATTTTCCATTACGACGCAATTTTCTTATCAAATCACGTTTTTCTTGAGAACAGTGCTTCTTCCTTCCCATAGTTGTATTGAAAACAGAAAAAGTGTTGATGGATCTGACACAAAAACTATTCTAAATTTGACAATTTAACCGAATACAAGGAGCAAAAACCATTTAGGTTTGAAACACACCAGTGTTAAGTGAACACTGCTATTATTTTGACCAAGCAAAATTCATCTCCTGCTACAAAAAACGTAAATACTTTGTTTATATTTATTTTTGTATACGTATTTTTTGTTGAAACCTCAGCACAGTTGCTTAAGTTTTTAAACGATAAAATATTTTTGCCTTAATGGAATTTTGCAGTTACCTTTCCACAGTTTTAGTTATTTTTATTGAACCACTGCTATTATTTTGACCATAACTGTATATACATATATATATATATATATATATATATATATATATATATATATATATATATATATATATATATATATATATATATACATATATACATATACATATATATATATATATATATATATATATATATATATATATATATATATATATATATACTTTAATTAACCTTAACCTTTTTAAAAACTCAACTTCCCGACCATACAGTAGTAAGGACCCATCAATACGGTACTACTTTACTCTACATATAGGGTACTTCAAACAATGTGGCCAAATTACTTAAATGATTTCCATAATCTTTAACACAGATAATTGACAAGAGCTTGAGAGCTCAAAATCACACAATTTCTTTACAAACTAAAGGTGTTTATAAAAAAATAACTGCTTGTGTGATCGTATATATAGGGCATGATCTGGAAGATCAATATTTACTAGAATGTTAGAACATGAAAGATGTCTAAAAAACAGACAAATTTTACATTTAGTTATAGTTGAACATCAATACTCTAGACGACATAGCATCAATATAAAAGTAACCAATGTTCTTGCTTCAGCCTTCAGTAATCCACCGTAAGAACTTCAACAGAAATACAGGTTACGGTTTGCGTTACACGTGGAAACTGATTATTGCTCTGGGCCACGATTCGATGAACACCAGTCTGTTAAAAATACTTGGTCTGCCCACAGTTTTTCTACTGACATTATACAGCAGGGGTGCTCAAACGGTCGATCGCGAGTGCTTTTTGAGTCGATCTCGAGAAAAAAATTCCGATATAGAACTATTCACAGATTTTGTTTTAGGTAACTAAAATAAAATGTAATGAATAAACTACTAAAATTTATTCGATCCATAATTAGGCCAGAATAACCCCCTCATCACTTTCTTTTATCGTAATAACCCCCTGCTAGCGGCAAAAGGCGGCTTTATCAAAGGAACGCGCGGTACTTGTCAAAGGAAAGCCGCGTTTTTGATTCCCGCCGATTTTTCTAGAAACTTCGGGCGGCGTGTTTGACGGGAACATTCGAGACTTCGTTCGCGCCGATATAAATGTTACGCCTGCAGGAATAGGAGTCAGTCTGAGTTGTAACTTGAAAGCGATACATCGATACAAAGTTTATTAATAAATATTCCAAAATGAGTGCGGCGAAGAAAAGTAAAACTTATCATTTTAATAACGATTGGGAGGAAGAATTTTTCTTTTGTATGGTAAAGGATAACTGCATTTGTCTCATTTGCCGTGCGTCAGTTGCAATACCTAAGCGTGGGAACTTAGAGAGGCATCATAAAACGGTTCATAAAAACTATGAAAAGGATTTTCCGTCACAGAGTGAATTAAGAAAACGAAAAGTACGTGATTTGATAACTTGTTTGAAAAAAGAACAAACCATGTTCACAAGACCAGCCAAACAATCAAAAGCTGCAACGATCGCGTCATTTAAAATATCTCATATATTGGTGAAACACAAGAAACCATTTGATGATGGATTGGTAGTGAAGGAAGCATTTATTGAAGCGGGTGAGACTTTATTTGGAGATTTTAAAAATAAAACAGAGATTATGTCTGCTATTAGAGAACTTCAGTTATCTCGTCCGACTGTCACAAGGCGTGTTGAAGTCATGAGTCAGGACATGGCAGATAAACTAAAACATGATATCATGGAATGTATATACTTTTCTTTACAGTTCGGCGAATCCACGGATATGACAGACACTGCCCAACTGTGTATTTTTATTCGAATGGTATTCAGTGACATGTCGGCTAAGGAAGAGTTTTTTGACAATGATTCCTCTGAAAGGAAAGACCCGTGGCGAAGATATATATGACGTTTTCTTCAATTTTGTAA
Organism: Pachyrhynchus sulphureomaculatus; assembly: GCA_019049505.1. NCBI lineage: Eukaryota > Metazoa > Arthropoda > Insecta > Coleoptera > Curculionidae > Pachyrhynchus > Pachyrhynchus sulphureomaculatus. The sequence goes on from CM032454.1 coordinate 194,377,006, forward strand.
CAAACTACAAGCTACCAATATATAAACTAGTGTGCATTACAACCGATGGAGCAACAGCAATGACTGGAAACAAAAACGGTTTTGTGGCATTGTGTCGAGCTAATGATGATTTCCCTTCATTTTTCTCCTTCCATTGCATTATACATTAACAAGTTTTGTGTTCAAAAGTTCTAAACATGGAGGAGATTATGGGCATTGCAATAAAAATTGTGAATTCTATCTGCGCACGTAGCTTGCAACGACAGCTCTTTAAATTGCAATTCGAAGATAGTGAGTCAGCTGAACACACTGATTTAGTTCTTCACATGGACGTCAGGTGGTTGAGTCGCGAAAAAATTCCTAGAAAGGTTTCAAGAATTATTGTCCGAAATAACAGCTTTTCTGGACGAAACAGATGCTGAAAAACGGAAAATGGCTGACTGATTTGGCATTTTTGACACACATCACAATGCATTTAAACACCATTAATTTGGAGCTTCAAGGTAAAGGAAAAACTATTATTGAGATGATTAGCGCAATAAACGCATTCAAAAGTAAATTGCAACTTATGATAGATCAACTGAAAAGAAAGGATCTGAAAAATTTTCCGTCTTTGAAAGCAAGGATTCCTCAGTTGAATTATGATATTTATGAGGCAGAATTATCAAATATTTTGGGCCAATTCGAAATACGCTTTTATGATTTCAGTAAATTGACAAATATCGCATCATTTATGAGTTATCCTTTTTCGTGTAAAAACATTGAGGAATTAGCTACTGAAATAGCAAGTCAGTTTAACATGGACTCATGTTCTGTTGAAAATGAGTTAGTGCAGATTATATCAGATATACATCTCAAAGCCACAGCATCTGATACAAAATTCTGGTGTTTGATATCTGAAGATAAATATCCGAATCTAAGGCAAATCGCCCTTCAACTGACGGCAATGTTTGGGTCAACTTACTTGTGCGAGTCTGCATTTTCTGAAATGAAGATAATTAAGTCAAAATATCGCAATCGACTAACTGACGAACATATGTCATCATGCTTGCGATTAGCACTCGGTAATTACGTACCATCTTATGAAAAGTATGCTGAGGACATGCAGTGCCACGCTTCAACATCCAAAGTCACTCTTTAGTTAAGTTTAGACACTAGAACTCGTTTGTTTTGTAAGAACCAATAAACTCGCAATTTTGAATAATTATGAGTTTTTTCATTGACATTTTAGAGCAGACCTACACTTACCTTGACTAAAAAAATGCATATTGTGCGGAAAACTAATATCTGTGCCACGATACACCCTACCTAGACGACAATTCTGCATCACACTTACTTGCAGCCTCTCAGAGTCGATCGATCGTAGTCTAACAATATTGAGGTAGATCGCCAGCAGTTCAGGTTTGAGCACCCCTGTTATACAGTGTACAGATCTTAGCGTTGGTTGCTTATTAAGTATATATCCGATCAATAAGCTAGATTGTTCATCTTAATTGTATTGACATTCACTTTCTATTCGCACCCAAGAGAAAACCATTAAGAGTTCCACACCTGCATTTTCGTGTACATCATTTATGTTATAAATGTTATTACATTCAACTTAATTTTAATACATGTGTTTTAATTACTTTTGACTAATTGACATAGGTACTGGCAATACCATTTTCACCCATTTATCATATATCTTCTCAGGTTTAATCAGAGGCAGTGTGAACTTTGTAGGCAGAGCGGTAGAGAGAGTTATCAACACTTTTGGAAGAGTAGAAGACCGTTTACGAGCTCTTCTAGAAGAATTCAGAGGAATCATTCTTCGCGGTATTCCAGAATTGAACATACCAGTTTTGGATCCCCTTCACATTAATAAGATTGAGTTTGATGTCAATCATGATGCTACAAAGTAAGCTTGTTTATTTGTAACAAAAATTTAAAATAATATACGCAGTTTAATATGAGTAGTGCAGTAAAAAAGTATTCGACAGGTCGACTAAGTGAATCGATTGGCTTGAAACTGTCAGAAAATATGCCTTTTGTTATAGCAAAGATATCCTAAAATTTTTGTATAAAAATGTTGCCCAAAATGATTTTTTTTTGTTCTCAAGTTTTAGGTCTCGATGTCAGGTTTCCGATGCCACTTAAAAATATTTTTTAGAGTTATTTTAACCGTTTTTTTTTACATTTTTTTTATTAATCAAATAAAAAAAAATAAAAATTTTTTATCACATCTGGTAGAGAATTGCAAGACCTTTAATAAAAAATAAAATTTTCGTTAACAATTTTTTGTTCAAAATGGTAATTGTTGTTATTTGATTAATAAACAAATGAAAAAAATGGTTAAAATGACTCCAAAATATATTTTTTTAATGGCTTTGGAAAGCTGGTGTCGGGATTTATATCAAAAGGCATATTTTCTGAAAGTTTGAAGCCGATCGGTTCACTTAGTTGACCTGTACAATAAAATGAAAAAAAAAAAAAACGTTTTTTGCCGGTTTTTTTCAATTTTGTAGGTTATGTATGCACTTGAGCAAATTAAAACTAACGAGGATTTGTTGGAAATTTCATTACGAAGAGTTTAGTTTTTTTTTTGTCTCGATCCGACTTATATATCCGGAGTTATTCACACTTTAAGTTCAAAAAACGCGTTTTGAAAACATAAATTGTTTATAAATAAAAGAGCACAAGTTTTTGAGGTCCAAAACTATGGGCAATACTCCTTCCTGGTGATACTCCGAAGAGGATACAATCATAATATTACTGTATCTAAACTATGCTTATCTCATCATTAATTTGACCTTTTTTTTACTGCCCTATAGGTAGAATCTCAATTAATATAATAACTTCTGATAAAAAAAAGATGGTTTAAGGATTTTCTGGTATAGAAACACATCTTAATGATTCTATTTTAGTTGTTAATAATTCTAAGGTCAATAAAATGCAATATTAGATATTCGGTAATTATTTTCGTAACTTTTATTGCAGATTAAAAGGGAAAGCAGAAAACTTAACGATAAAGCATATATCGAAATTTCAGGTGGACAAAGAACGATTTACAGACTTGGGAAATTTCAGGTGAGCATAATTTTAATTTCATAAAACAATACAAGTTGTCCTATAACAACGTTTAATTTTAAAATAGTTATACCAAGAAAACATTTATTGTATATTAAACCACATTTAAACTTGTGTATAGCAACGGCCACGGTACTTGAAATATGAAACCCTGCGACGTTTTAGCATTTACTTAGCAAAAATACTTCCCTCAATCATTAATCATAATGATAATAGCTACGCCATTTCCCAGGCGAACTAGTCGTTCGAAAATAGATGACACAAAATGCATTGCATAAATAAATAAAAAAATGTTAAGGTCTTAACGAAAAAGAATAATTTTATTTATGTTTATATATATATATATATATATATATATATATATATATATATATATATATATATATATATATATATATATATATATACACACATATATAGTGAAATCTCCCTTGGACGGACACCAACGGGACCGACTGAAAGTGTTCGTTCAAGAGTGGTGTACGCTTAAAAGAAATACAAAAAAAATCGTTTTTTTTTTAATGAAAACTGTAATTAAAGAATTTGGGACATTTAAAACGTATACATACGTATGTACATATTTTTAAAATAAACAAAAAACTTAAAACTTAAGGAAAAAACAAAGATTTTAGATACATATAAAATATAATAGGATAGAGTTATATATATGAAATGAAAGGTCACTTTAATGATGCAAAAATTCATATATTGTTGTTTGTCTCCTCTTTTTCTTTAAAATGGCGTCCACAGATCGTATTTCTAATTTGGAAAGAAACTCTAAAGTCGCTGCATTTCCGTCATCTTCGGCAAAACTTTTAAGGTTCTTGGTTAGGGTAATAGCTTCACCATAATTTTGGATAGCATCTGTTGGTACTGGAACCTCATCGACATCAAAATCTTCGGAAAATCCTTGTATTTCAACTGGATTTTCAATTTCTTGCTCTGAATCTGGATTTTCAACAAACAAATTTTCAGCTATGTTCAAAAAGGTTTTCATTATCAATCAACGCCAACAAATTCTTATTTTTGAGGATATCTGCAAGTACGTTACGTGGTAAGTCATCTTCTGGATCAGATGTAACAGCTCCAGTTAACTGGTCTTCACTTTGCATATTTTTCATGCTTAACGGAAGCAATTTTTAATTGTTTTCTTGGTTACTTGTTCCCAAGCGGTTTTTGCAAAGTAAGTGAGCATAATTTTAATTCCAAAAAACAATACAAGTGTCTATAACAAGGTTTAATTTTAAAATAGTTGTAACAAGAAAACATTTATTGTATATTAAACTACATTTAAACTTGTGTATAGCAACGGCCACGGTACTTGAAATATGGAACCCTGCGGTCCAGTGGTTGACAAGCTGATGTACAGTTAGGGGGCAGAAACAGGATGTTTATATTTTTTAAGCGGACGTCTTTTGGATGAGATCCTGCATTGTCTAAAAATAACAAAATGTTTCTTTTTGCTCTTGTCATTTTCCAGTCAAGATCTTGCAAGCACTCTGTCATAATTTCTCCTGTCATCCAAGCTTTCTTATTATATTTCCAAGTTACAGGCAGGTTGTTTATGTTAATTTTTTTAAATGCTCTGTGTTTAGCTGCCTTATCAGTGACTAAGAGTTTTTCTTTTTCTCCCGCTATATTTGCACAATGCACAATTGTAAACTCCTCTTTGGGATATTTATCACCAACACATTTTTCTTTTTTTAATGTTAGCGTTTTGTTGGGTAGAGCCCTAAAATACAGGCTTGTGTCATGGGCATTGTAGATGTCTCTCGGTGAATATCCCTTAATTAAAGAAGGGATTTTTTCCAAGAATGATGAAATATCTTCAGCAATAACTGAAGCTCCTTCTCCTGAAATCACTTTAAAACTTATGTCGTGGCGGATTTTAAATTTATTAAGTCAACCAGAAGAAGCACTGAATGTAGAATGTCCCAGACACTCGGCTATTTCATTTGCTTTGCGCCAGTCAAAAAGCTTCTTTTTTCATTCAAATTGCGGTTCGACATCCACTTGTTTAGAAGGATTTTTTTATGTTTAATTATATCAGCAGCTTCTGTTTTTCCGATCTTAAAATGCTTGGATAAGTTCCTTACACTTAACGTTTCCTTATTATGAACTTCAACAATCTCAATTTTTTGTTTAAGCGTGAGAATTTTTCTATTTGGAGCCATTTCTACAATGAATGTGTAGTTGGGTTTTAGTAAAACTCCAATTTTCTACATCATATGTTAAGACCAGCCAAACCCACTCATTAAACACCTTCGTTTTTGTGTGCTGGGCAATGCTTTGCGATTTCAGTATAAAACCGAATCTTCCAAACACCGACCATCCCAGTTTAGTTTTTCTCTTTATCTCAGCCTGTTGTCCATCTCTGTAAAGGCGAAATGCTTGACTCAAATATAATTCTGTGACATTGTCCATGGTTTTATTGTCTACTTGAATTTCTTGTCGTTCTGCTAGCATCATAGTTTTAGTCTTCGTTACATTCATTTTCAGGCCATTTTGTTCTACTTTCTTTCGCATATACTCCAAGTTATTTATGCTGTCGGATATTAGAACATCATCTGCGTATCTCAAATGGTTCCGTTTCCTTCGGTTCATATTTATGTCTATGCTTTGCTACTGAAAGCGCTTCAAAAGTCTTCCAGCACTGTGTTAAACAATTTCGGAGACATACAGTCCCCCATCTTACCCCTTTTCTAATTGGAATCTGCCTCGTATCCTCGTGCAATCTATATGTTGCTCAGGCTTTCTTACTTATACACTCGATAAGATCTATTCTGTGCTTTTTCAGTGCCGGTATTAATGCCCACACCGTGTACAATGCTTTTTAAAATCGATAAAGACGAGGTAAGCGGGATTTGGTATTCGTTTTCATTTTCTATCAGAAGTTTCATAGTGTATAAATGATCTCGTGTTCTATATTGCTTTCTAAAACCTGGGTATTATTTTGATTAATATATGGTTGTATGGACTCAGTGCATATTGGACCCACAATTCATGCTTGTCCCGAACTGCCATTTATAATAAATTATTGATAACATGTGTATCTTCACTGATCAATAGTTCATTATTTTAATTTTAAAAAAATTAATTTTTTGAGATGTAACTTTTAACTTCCAACTGAATAATGTGTAGGAAAAAATACTGATACAAGTTAAAAACATAAACCTTGAAACATAAAATTGCCTATTGTAATACGTGATGCAATGTATACCAAATATAGTAATAAATAAGAAACTTACATTGTTTAAGTAATAAAAAAAGTATTTACGATTAAAAAACTACAATACTTTCTTTTAAAATCACATCGAATAAAACATATACAAGTATACTCGTATTCTTTCCCAACGAAATACGTGGCTACATGTATTTTATTATAATTATGAAATGTCCCAATTAAGAATCAGGAAAGATGCTCATAATACTAGTGAAACAATACAAAAACCCCTCCCCTCTCTTTTTATGTTAACAATGAATGTAATGAAAAAAAAGATGTCATGTTTCGATCCTATGAATGAAAGAATCCCGAACAAGACCTGTAACATGATAAATAGGAAGTCACTCTTCTACCTGCCTTCTCCAGCACTTCTAACGGGTATATGTTTTATACATAATTATGCTTAAAATGTACTCATTTTCACATATGAAACATCTAAAAAAATTGTTCATAATTACATTGAAACTATACAAGATTCTCTCATCTCTTTCACCCATTTCTCCTATTAGAATTGAAAATAATGAAAAATAACTTAATTTCCATATATCTTCATATAGTCCAAGAAATCTGAAAATGATATATAGCACAATATATGTGAAGCAACCCCCCCTAAATGGTTACACTAAGGAAATACATGGCAACTTTGGGTGTATAGCCTGTCCCAAAATATAAGATTCCGATTTGTGCCGTTTTAAGTGGGCAATATAAAAATTCTGACCTTCTGTTTATGATAGGTGGAAGAGATGGACTTTTATTCATTAATGCAAATAAATAAAATTATAAGTGTTTTTGGAGATGTTTATTTATAGATGCTTGTAAATATAAATGGATAAGAAGTACAAATATACAGTTTGAATGAATGGAATTTACAAGAGGGGACATTGCATACATAAAAATATATTTTAACTTAAGCTTAATTCGGTTTCACTATCACTGTCATCAGCTGAGGTAATTATCAGTGGTTTTATTTTATTTACATAAATATATGAATCTTCAACTTTAACAACCTGCTGAATGGAATTCTTCCAGCTTTCACAAGGTATATCATTTATAACTTTTTTACTAATTCAATCACTGACACGCTTAAAGTAGGAAAAACATTTTGTGCCTTTATTTTTGATTTAACTTGATGTTAAGTTCAATTGGATTAAACACACAATAATACGGAGGAAGCCGCAAAAGAATGTGTCCCATTTTCTCAGCCATACTATCACAAACATATTTCTTTTTAATTTATTGTCTTCAAAAAACTTCCAAAAGATCACTTTTTTTATAACTAAAGTCAAAATAAATGTCATTTTTTAACATATATTCCTGTATTTCCGATTTGGTGTTGGCTGCATTAGGACCCTTATTTAGAAGGCGACTGTGGTAACTTGCATTGTTTATAACTATAACATTCTGTTCGGGAACATTTGGCAACAGGGAATTTTGAAACCAATTTTCAAAAAGTTCTGTGGTTGTGTCTTCGTGATAGTCCAAACTAAAATCTTTTATGTTTTTTGCAGATAATAGTAGACAATTTGAAACTTAGCCCTTTTCAGATCCAGCATGCAAAATGATTATTCGTTTCCCTTTATTTGAAGGTGCGTTAGTCTGACATTTTGTACTGCTGTCAACCTACCCTTTTTGCACATTGTCATGGGAGCTAACCATGTTTCGTCAAGGTAAATTATTGGCCAATTCTCTGATCGGTACTTTTTAATTTCTTGTAAATAAGTATGTCGCAAGATTCGTAATCTTTGTAACTCCATCACTACTTGCCTTTTGTTGATTTTTCGGAACGTGAATCCCATTCTTAAGAGAATTTTGTGAAGGGTTGATAGGCCATAATGTATATTGGTCCCGTCCTGCATCAGTCTTAATTTTATTTCGTCTAGTGTCGGCACCAACTGTTCTTCATACATAGAATATATTTTTGTCCTGATGACGCCTTTTTCACAACCGTCTTGCATCATATTTGAAAATCTTTTCGTTTTTTCCTGTTCCTGAGTGATAGTTTTCTTACAATACCCTTAATCGTAGAAATTGGGGTTTTTGTTAGTTCACTGGTTTCTTGCAAAGCACTTTGTTTATTCAAATTTCTTTTTACTAAACTGTCGTAAACATTTTTCACTATTTGTTTAGCCTCAAGTGATAATTGTTTTCTCTTGTGATAGCCACTATTGCAATTTTCCCACGGACGCCACATAATTAAAATAGAACCGTTACGTTGTAAGTTGTAAGTAAAACTAAAAATAAAAATAATAAAAAGTATCTTTCGCATCTTAACGGGGACCTGTGGTCATTAGGCCTATATTATCAAATACTTAAAGGGCTCCAAACCGGGTTGCCAGGTGGTAAATATATAGGTAAAAATAGATCCAATATGATTGCAGGTGCAAGTGAGAGCGGTATACAAAGCAGGTAAAATAAAAATACGTTTATCGTAATACCTGGCAACTGAGCACAAAACCCTAATAGGGTCGTTTATTACTCTATTGAAAAAGCAAAAAGGCCGGATGTTATATATTGGGATTTACTTTACCTCAGGGTCCAAACTTGGAACCCTTGTTGTTTTTGCTTCTTATTAATAATCTAAGTAGTCTTATTAAGGGTAGAAAGTTATTTTTGTCGACGACCTAAAAGATTTTCCACTTGTTGAACCATGTAGCGATTTCATTATGCTCTAAAGGAATTTGGAATTAGTTCAGGATGATACTACAGAAGTAAACCGTGTCAAAATTTATTTAAGAAACATGTTAACGGAATACTAATATTTAAGAAATGAAAAAGATGAGGCCCATATTAAATTTATTAGACGCAGATTCCAAAAATCAAAATATTTTTAAATAACATACTATATAAGCCGTATATTTGCCAGAGGGCAAATCTTACGCTTTCTAACATCCTTAAATATATAACTAAATCTTTATACAAGAAATCTTGAGTTAGAACTTCTGTTACAACTGGAATTCAAAATGGGGATACGTGAAAACATAACTGTCTCTTCGCTAAGAAACGTTCTGTAAAATTGCTACACTACCTATAATAATTGTATGTATTTGTTTTAGATTTAAATTGGATTTAAATCTGACTTTCCCGTACATTAAAGTAACAGGAAAATACAAGGTCGATGGTCAAGTAGGAAAAAATTTCATTATCTATGGCGATGGACCGTTTTGGTAAGATATTTCTTTGTAATGATGACTTTTTTTTGATGAAAATTTTGTAACCAAAATGTAGAAATACTGAAAGACATTTTATAGCTTCTTAAACTTTACTATTGTATAAGTTATTTTCCATTATTTTAGGTTGAATTTAATTGGTTTAAAAGTGGGAACGTCAACAGTTTTAAAATTCACGTTGCCAGCTAGACTTCGCGTTGAAAGTTTAAATGTAGATATTAAATTAGCAAAACTGGAGGTTAGTACAACAATAATATAAATAATTATAATATATTAATCTATTAGTGCATATGATCAGATAAATTACAGTTTCGGACACAAAAGAGGTGTAAACACAATGTGAAACCGACCCAAAGTGAAGTTTCAGATAACTACGTTTTATTTTAACTCGCACCAGTAAGTAGCTATGATCTGTTAAAGTTTAACAGATATGGGATGAAAATTATTTGGTCATTGTTCAGACCAGGTGAAATTGATAAAGAAAAATCATTTTCATTCTTCAATATAGTCTCAACTAAGCGCAATACGTTTAATACAACGCTCATCTGATATTTAAATATCTTTAAAATAGTACGATTTGTCAATCTTTCTAAAAGATGAATCTGTTTCGGCTCTGACTTTATCATTTGACTAATATCTCTTTCCTTGGAGTCATCTGTTCAAGTTTGGAAACAAGTAGTAGTCGCTATTTTTTTTTTTTTTTTTATGGGTCTAGCACACGTGCTACAGGGAAATTCCTAAAGCGCTACAGGAGCGACACGTGTGCGGAGAAAGCGATTCACGTTGTTCTTGAATCGCTGTAGATTGTACTCGATGGGAAACACAGTCCTGGGCAAACTATTCCAAAGGTATGATGTTCTCCATATAAAAGACTGCTTGAAAAGCGTTGTACGAGGAGTAACAAGCTGAACCTCATACGAATATGAAGTATTAGCGCGACGTGTACTCCTAACATGCACCGCTCTGGGGGGAATTAAGCGGGCCACATCCTTCGAACACTTTCCATGAAAGTACTTGTAGAATAGGCTCAAGTCGCCAACCGTTCTTCGATGTTCCAGCGAATCAAGGCCGTCGGTCAGTTCCGGGTGTCCAATCAGACGAACAGCTCTTCTCTGGATAGAATCCAACAAATGCAGTGTATGTTTGGGAGCGGAGCTCCAAACATGGGAGCAGTATTTCATAGTTGGTCGAATTTGAGCTTTGTAAAGAATTAACAGTTGTTGTGGAGTGTAAAGCTTTCTGGTTCGAAACAATATTCCCAACTTTTGAGAAGCTCTCCTTGCTATGCCTGCAACATGTTCATGCCAGGACATATTTGCTCCCAAATTAACGCCTAACAGATTGAGTGACGATGTTAGAGGGATGGAGTGCCCCGACATAACTATGTTGGGTTCTGCAACGTTAACTTTTTTAGAAAAAACTGCCGCCTGGGTTTTTGTAGCGTTAAATTCCACTTGGTTACTGTCACCCCAAGATAGAATTTCTTCCAGATCTTTGTTAAGTTGAATGACTTCCTGCTGTCTGCGGTTATTCGTCTGAGTAGTCGATGTCCGAGCATTCAAAGTGAATGAAGAGATAAGTGTACTGTCATCTGCAAAGCTGTAGATTGGATTATCGGTCTTTTCCAGCAGATCGTTAATATAAATAAGGAAGAGAGTAGGAGATAGTATGGAACCTTGGGGCACACTGGCGTTGATAGTGAAGGAAAGAAATCAGTCGACTGCCACTCGTAAAGAACGCTCTCCGAGGAAACATGAGAGCCACAAACAGAACTTTTCAGACATACCATAAGAACGTAACTTAGCCAACAGCCCATCGTGCCAAATACGGTCAAATGCCTTGGATATGTCAAGAGCAACCGCTCGAGATTCTCCAAAGTGTTCAATTGCGTTGTTCCAAACATGTGTTACATAAATCAAAAGATTTCCTGTTGATCTATTTTTACGAAAGCCATATTGGTGATCACTAATAATGTTGAATCCTTCAAGATATTTTAGAAGATGCTGATTGATAGCTTTTCCATGACTTTCGATATTATTGAGAGTAGTGCGATTAGTCGGTAGTTATTTGGCAAGGTCTTCTTGCCTTTTTTAGGTATCGGCTGAACTGTGGCACATTTCCAGCAGGAAGGAAATATTCCCTTTCTGTAGGATAGGCTGAAAAGTCTACAGAAAACTGGTGTTAGTTCCCTTGCACAGTTCTTGAGAACTATGGCAGGTATTCCGTCAGCGCCAGAAGCCTTTTTGGTGTCTAGTTTCATCAAAATACGTTTTATGATACGCTGTCTGAAGACAATATCGGGCATCCTTGACTGCACTATGGGAATAGTAGGTGGTGTTTTTCCTTGGAAATCGACAGTAGAATGTGAAGCAAAGAGTTCAGCCAACAAGTTCGCTTTCTCAACAGGTGTCGTTGCAATAGAATTATCTGGCCGTGTGAGTGGTGGTATGGTGGATTTGGTGAAATTTTGACTAACTGCCTTAGCGACTGACCAAAAGGACCTGGAATTGCCGGGACAAGCGAGAAGTTCTAATCCGTTGGTAGCAGATCTGGAAAATATAGTGGATGGGAAAGCAATTAGTAATTCAGTTTATCCCATTTTATTCGATTTTACGGCCGGTGCAGCCTAATAATGAAACCAAACTCATTCCTTCGAAAAATGAGGCCAGTTTTCCACCGCTTCTTCATTCAAATAGTCCAGTAAATCTATATAATATTCTCCTGTTATTGTTTTGCCGGTCTCAAGATAGTCGATAAATATTATACCAAGTTCGTCCCGAAAAATACTGGTCTAAACCTTATCGGCGAATTATTACGTTTTTTGTTGTTTCGGACGGCTTTTATCTCGTGTAAGCCATTTTTACAGACAATAAATCACCTAAAAAATATTATTTATTTCGTTTTTTACAAGACTTTTCAATTCATCCTGGTGTATATGACGTCTTATTTAAAAAATATAATCTCTGTTTTACTCAAAATTAAACCCTATGCCAAAACGAGAATAAAATGTTAACTTCAAACCTTTACCTTACAGTGCACATATTTTGGTATTTGATATATATATATATGACGGAAATAACAAGACTGTATCATTTTATATAGAATATCTGTACCAAGAATACAATTACTCTCAAGTATACGCTAACCTAATATAACACATTTATTGTTCCTATACGAATATATATTAGACAAATACACTCCTGGACAAAATTAACGCAACAATATATGAAATCATACAAATCTCTATAATGAATTAATTTTAATAATTTTTTATGAACATTGGTTACACTAAAAGTTAGAAAAAACTTATTCGGATACTTTAAAAGTGAATTAGCTACCAAATTTCTCTATAAGATTCGAATTAAAATTATTCTTAAGACCTAATAGCAAAATCGTTGAAATTATGTAATAATGAAAAAAATAAACTGCGACACTAGTAGCAAAATTAATGGTGTAACTGGGACACTAGTAGCGTGTGTTGCCTCCTCTACTTCAAATGACAGCGTTTATGCGCCTAGGCATGCTTCTAATTAAATTTTGGATAAAATCTTGAGGAATTTGCTCCCATTCTGTGATAACTGCATTTTCAAGTTCCCTCAGGTTTCTAGGTGCAGGTATATGACGTTTCACATTTTTCTTAAGGTGATCCCATACATGTTCTATTGGATTCAGATCCGGGCTTTTTGGTGGCCATTGCATAATCGGTATATCAACTTGATTAAGATAATCGAGTACCTCCCTAGCCACGTGAGGTCGAGCGTTGTCTTGCATAAACAAAAAATTGGGCCCCACAAAATGACCGAAAGGCATCACACGTTCTATTACAATAGTCAGCATTCATGGATCTCGTACGGACAGAAACTAACTCTGTGCGAGTATCAAAGCAGATGCCACCCCAGAACATAACAGAGCCACCGCCCCGAATGGAATCCTTGCAGAGATATTGCAAGGAGCAAACCTCTCTCCTGGTCTTCGCCATACTCACTCACGACCATCTGGATGTTTTAGACTAACCTTAGTTTCATCTGTGAAGAAAACTTGTTTCCAATCATCCACAGACCAGTTTTCGTGATTTCGAGCAAAACGTAACCTGGCAACTCTGTTCTCTCTAGTAAGCAAGGGCGCAGTGGCTGGTCTCCTACTGTTTAATCCAGCTTCATTTAACCGTCTTCTAACTGTTTTAGAAGAAATTGTGACATTGCGAACAGCTTCGAGTTCGTTTCTTATTATAGACAGTCCTGTTTCTTAAAGCATATTGTCTTATAAAACGTTCATCTAGGTCGCTAGTGCATCGTTTTCGCCCTTGCCCTAGCCTTCTAGAATAAGTTCCTACGACTTATTGTCGAACTATGTTTGCCTAACAAATTGGCAACATAACTCTGACAATATCCCTCGTCCAATAAAACTGAGGCTCGCACTACCTCGTGTTCAGTTAAATTCCTTGTTCGATTCATTTTTCTAATTCGGCGTGTCGTATTCTTCGGGGTCAAATATAAAACAGTCTACCACAAAAGCGTATTACTTTGAAAAAGGGAACAATTTATAAGCTTACTTTTAATCTTCTAAAAAATTCTTTAAAACTGTAAATCTAAACGAATTGTTTTGATTTCTGTCATAAAAAACGAAACAAAATATGCATAGCCTACTATTCAAATACTCGATAAAGTTTAAAACTGACATAAGAAAAAGATAAATTAATTTTCAGATTGTTACGTTAATTTTGTCCAGGAGTTTATATTAATACTTGTAAATATTTTTATTTATTTTTGTTTTTAGAATTACTTTGAAAATCTTTTGAACGATAAAGAAACAGGAGATTTAATAAACAGGGTAATTTCCAGGATGGCACCTGAAGCTCTTGATATTTTGTGGCCTGAAATAAAACCATCTGTACAGGAACAAATTAAGAAGGTAAGAAAAAGCTCAAGATATATCATTACTTAAGTAGGCAACAGTACATCCTATCAATTCCATAGTGCTTGTTCCATACTGATTTCCTCTACCTGTGAATTTCATTTTGTTTTACTGACGAGATCATCTGAAGGTTCTCATAGGTCTAGAGAAAGAGTAGTGGGCATGGGTTACATTACCGATCTGCTGGAAAGGATTAGAAATCCAATCTACAGCTCTGTGAATGACAGTACGCGGGAAATATTATTTCGAACTAAAAAGTTTTTCACTCCACAAGTCCTTACAAAGCTCAAATTCTACCAACGATGGAATACCGCTCTCATGTTTGGGGCTCTGCTCCCAAACATACACTGCATTTGTTGAAATCTATTCGGAACAGAGCTGATCGCCTTATTGCAGACCCGGAACTTACCAGAATCCTTGGAACATCGAAGAACGGTTGAGGAGAGGGTCTGTTCTACAAGTGCTTTCATGGAAAGTGTTGAATGGATGTAGCTTCAACCAAGCAATAACCTAGTTAAAATAAAATTTTGTAACCTCGTTATTATCACCATCACCACGAATCAGCCCCGATCTGTCCATTGCCGGACATAGACCTTCTCAAGATCTTGCCACCTCCCTCTGTCCTATTTTTTTTTTTATGGGTCAAGCACACGTGCTGCAGGGAAGTCCCTAAAACGCTCTAGGAGCGGCACGTGTGCTGAAAAAGCGATTCACGTTGTTCTTGAATCGCTGTAAATTGTACTCGATGGGAAAACACAGCGCTGGGCAAATTATTCCAAAGGGATGACGTTCTCCATATAAAAGACTGCTTGAAAAGCATTGTACGAGGAGTAACAAGCTGATCCTCATACGGATGTGAAGTACCAGCGCGACGTGTATTTCTAACATGCACCGCTTTGGGAGGAATTAAGCGGGCTACATCCTTCGAACACTTTCCATGAAAATACTTGTAGAACAAACTCAAGTCGCCAACCGTTCTTCGATGTTCCAGCGAATCAAGGCCGCCGGTCAATTCCGGGTCCCCAATCAGACGGACCGCTCTTCTCTGAACAGAATCCAACAAATGCAGTGTATGTTTGGGAGCGGAGCCCCAAACGTGGGAGCAGTATTCCATAGTTGGTTGAATTTGAGCTTGTAAAGAATTAACAGTTGTTGTGGGGTGTAAAGCTATCTGGTTCTAAACAATATTCCCAACTTTTGAGAAGCTCTCCTTGCTATGCCTGTAACATGTTCATGCCAGGACTTATTTACTCCCAAACTAACGCCCAACAAATTGAGCGACGATGCTAGGAGAATGGAGTGCCCCGACATAACTATGTCGCGTTCAGCAACGTTAACTTTTTTAGAAAAAACTGCCGTCTGGGTCTTTGTAACGTTAAATTCCACTTGGTTACTGTCACCCCAAGATAGAAATTCTTCCACGTCTTTGTTAAGTTGAACCACCTCCTGCTGTCTGCGGATATTCGCCTGAGCAGCCGATGTCCGAGCGTTCAAAGAGAATGAAGAGACAAGCGTACTGTCATCTGCAAAGCTGTAGATTGGATTCCCGGTCTTTTTGGTACAGTTGCCATCCAATTTTCAAAAACCCTTTTGATATCATCGCTCCATCTTGTGAGTGGTCTTCCTCTGCTTCGTCTATCCGTTCTTGGTTTCCTCTCCAGGATCCTCCTCGTCCATCTATTGTCCTTCATTCTGGCGACATGCCCCGCCCATCTCCACTTTAGTCCGAGTATGCGCTTTATTATGTCTTCCACGTCTGTTCTTCAACCTCGTTATAAGGTGTTAAAACTGATATAGGGATGAAATTGGCAAAAAAAAACGGAATAACGTGTCTACTGTAAAAAAAGCATAGACTTTATTAGCTTTTGCAACCGTACATACTAAAAATTGTTTTTTTTTTGGTTTAGCTAGTATTAAGATTTTTGCGTTTAAAAATATACATTAAGTAACTTATTATTATGTTTTTTTTTTTTAGTACATAAATAGGATTTTGGAGAACGCCACAGTTGTCAACCTTGCCAAGAGGCTATTCAACGTTATAGTTTAACACGAAAAATCTCTACTTTGTACGTACTAGCGACTCAAACAATGCAAGCTGAAAAATGCAATATTAAGACAATTAAAAATATTGAACAAAAAATGTTGTATTTTCAGGTTAATTCTAACAAATGTTTTTATTAAAAATTCTTATTGTTCAAAAATCATTCCAAAACTAACATTTTAAAAAGTTTGAGTAAGAAAGAAGATTCTATGGTGTAATAATAATAATAATAATAACGAACTTCTTTATTAATTTAAAATGATTGGAAAAGCAAAGAATAATAATAAATAAATATACATAATTAACATCTAAAGCAAGGCAATATATATATATATATATATATATATATATATATATATATATATATATATATATATATATATATATATTTATATATATATATATATATATATACTCTCCAGCTAGATTATTATATATAAATGTTCCAAAACGATCATTTTATCTCCCTCAATTGTAATTTATTTTAAATTGTCTAATATTGTAGTTTTTTACGTTACAAGGGTTATTAAAGTTGTATAGATAGGAAGTTTGATAGGAGAAGCATTAATGCCTCCGAGTATTTTTCGAAGCGACCAAACCTATATGTCTGGTGGTAAGGCCAAGAACTTGATCATCCGAGACCAGCTGCAGTGAAATACCGAAAAGATCATAATTTATTGAGCTAACCCAGCCAAGTACAGTTCTCTTGGATGATCTCTAGCGGAAAGTTTTAAAATTTTCTAAAATGTGATTTAATGCAACATACGCAACAGATAACAAACAAGACAACTTTGTAATTCTTTTTCAGTTTCTAATAATCAGACCAAGAAACAGTCCATAAATATAATCACAATAATTAAAAGACAATAACATCACAGATTCACGTTTTTTTTTTGGAAATAATATATTTTTTGCCAAAACATGATGATTCAAATATAATAAAATTTAAAAAGGCTTTTTAAGTGAATTTTAACCCCAAATATTTTAAACTAGTTTCTACTAATAATTGCTTCATCAGTTATGATCCCATGTCTCCAAAGTAAATTATTTAGTTTTCATGGTATGCAACTGTGAGATCTGGACACAAGTAATAAACAAGAAAAAAAATAGGAATTTTCTGTTTACAATGGATTTACAATGTTAATTATTTTTTTAGAAATCATGTATAATTTAAAATATAAATAAAAGGTTATTAGGGTCATGGTCAATACCACATAATGAAATAACTTTATTGTATTTATATATTTTCTTTCAACCTGAACTTATTTGGATTTAAGCTGCTACCATGAATTTTTAAGTAGTCATTAGGACGAGCAAATGATAATTAAATGTAATGAAACATTTTTTCTTTATAAGAATTTAATGGTGGCTCGACCTAGATCAATATAAAGGATTTTCTGTCTGATTTTAAAACGGGCAAGTGTAAGTCGGACTTGCACAATTAGTGTTCCGTACTGTGATTACTTTTAAAATAAAAATTTTTGTTACCGAGGTATAAGATGATGATAAAGTGACTTCACAAAACACACCCCGAATGAGTTCTCAAACATCAATATCTAGGATTCAGACACAAACTTGTTTGCGATGGCTAAAAAACTTTCTACAACGTAATCTTCTATATCATTAGGAAAATTGCAACACATTATTTATCAAGGTTCTGTCTTTAGTAGAACTAATATATTTTATTATCTGTATAAGCCAGTTCTATTCAAATAGGTGGATAGACTATTATTAATACATTCGAGAAAATTTATGTTCAAATCTCCCACAATAATTATCTTAGGCCCTTGCTGTGCATGTACAGGGTGAGTCAACTATAGAGTAAAGTTAATTATCTCATTTGTTTCGGGAATGACGAAAAAAAAAAAAACGTTAAATACAATAGTTTTTGGGAATGTTAAGGTATACAGTTTAAAATTATTTTTGAGTATACAGGGTACTTCAAAAAAGTGTGGCCGATATAACATATGTTTTTTTAAAAGGAACATCCTATTTTCTAATTTATTTATAAATTCTGCGTAAAATTTTATAACTTTTTTATTAATAATGTTATATACCTAAACCTAGTAGTGTTTCTAATATTTCAATTTTTAAAAAAAAAAATATTAGTTTTCAGTTTTGTAAAAAATTGCCAGTAGCGCCATTGTTTCTGAAGGTGGAATACTCATAATTGCTACGAGCGTTCTATAGAGATCAAAAAAAAGATATATGTAAAGAAATTTGAGTTAGATTCTATAGGGTGTTCAAAATAAATTTATACATTTCGACTGTTTTAAATTGAAAAATCTCAAATCCTGTATATTATTATTTTTTCTGATAGATTTTACAAAATCCTCCAACTTTTAATAAGTATGTCATATACCTATTTCTAATAGTTTTCGATTTATTTTGAATTTTTCAATTCAAATACACATGTTTAATCGTTTTACTATATTTTCCTTCACTTTGCTTAGCATAAAGGGCGTTATTGTCCTGGATACATCCCGTATCCTATTTTCCATATCTACTGGTGTTGTAGGGGTGTTCACATAAACACGATCTTTAATGTAGCCCCACAAAAAGAAGTCTAAAGGTGTTAAGTCACATGATCGAGGGGGCCACTGAATGAATCCATCCCTACCGATCCACTTTTGTGGGTAACGATTGATTAAAAATTCCCGAACTTCCCATTGGTAAAGAGCAGGAAATCCGTCTTGTTAAATTCACATTTTTTCCCTTTCGAGGTTATCAACTTCTTCAAGAAACTGGGGTAATTCGTTTTGCAAAAAATTTAAATATCTAGGTCCGTTAAGCGGTTCGCGGAAAAAATATGGACCAATAATTCGAAAATTTAATATTCCACACCATACATTAAGCGACCAATGGTTTTGGTTTTAAACTTCCTGGACCCAAAATGGATTAACTGTTAAATAATAATGCATGTTAAGGCTGTTAACTGCTCCATTACTGCAAAAAGTAGTTTCATCAGAAAACATTATTTTGGATAAAAAATTTGGATCGGCCTCTATGGTTCCATTCTAGGTGCTACAAAAGTTTACTCGTCGTTCAAAATCACGGTCTTGAAGTTCTTGGTGTAATTCCATATGAAAGGGATGATACTTGTATTTTCTCGTGGTGCGATTAGCCGTAGATTGGGATGTGTCAGTAAATCAGCTGCGGACCTGAGGATTATCTTCAACATGAAGTAAAATCTCCATTTCTTTTTCCTCATTGGTAGCATTCTGGTTTACTACTTTCCGTTTCGTATACTCAACGCTATCACTACCATCCAACCGTTCTATTAAGCACTGAAAAGATTTTCGAGATGATATACATATATTAGGGTACTTCGCTC
This sequence comes from Pachyrhynchus sulphureomaculatus, assembly GCA_019049505.1. NCBI lineage: Eukaryota > Metazoa > Arthropoda > Insecta > Coleoptera > Curculionidae > Pachyrhynchus > Pachyrhynchus sulphureomaculatus. The sequence goes on from CM032454.1 coordinate 194,396,730, forward strand.
CGTAAAGCCTTACTGCCAAACGACAATTTTTTCCCGCCTCGCCCCAGTATATAAACCATATCAATTAATTCATTTTTTAGGAAAATCTATATTTGCTTAATAGATATGTCAAAATTTGACAATGCCTACATTTTTGTTTTGTCTTAGCAACTATGACGTTATAGCGTAAGTGTATTAAAAACAAAGGTTAAAATTGAAAAATTCAAAATAAATCGAAAACTATTAGAAATGGGTATATGACATACTTAATAAACGTTGAAGGGTTTTGTAAAATCTATCTGAAAAAATAATAATATACAGGGTGTGCCGTTTAAAAAACTTGAGATTTTTTCAATTTAATATAGTCGAAATGTATAAATTTACTTTGAATACCCTGTAGCATCTAACTCAAATTTCATTACATATATCTTTTTTTTTCATCTCTATAGAACGCTGGTACCAATTATGAGTATTTCCTCTTCAGAAACAATGGCGCTACTGGCAATTTTTTGCAAAACTGAAAAACTAGTATAAAAAAAAAAAAAATGAAATATTAGAAATTAGAAACAAAGTGTGTTTCCGATCTTTGTTTTTATATTTACCAGATAAATTTTAAAATGTAATGAACTCGTGATAATTTTCATTCCATCTACACCTTTTAGAGAATATTCCAGAATTTTTTCGAAAATTTTTAATTATTCCTCTTAGAGGTAGGGTAGGGGGATAGCGATTATCGGCAATTCTTTAAGAACAATATAAAGAAAAGTTTGCGCAAGCTTACATCATATATATTTTTGAATACGTGTTTTCGGAACACTAAAAATAATTAAAATTATAAAAATTAAAACGAAATTACCATGGGTGTCTTATTGGTATTCCGTTATAAGATCACTTCGGTGTCTTTCCGTCCCTCACGTCCGATTTTCTCCGAAACTGTTTGCCATAAAAAGTTGAAATTTGGCACTAACATAGGCTTCATCAGAGCCGTGCAATTTTGAAAGTTAAATTTTGACTTAAGGGGTTAGTTTTGGGGGGTGAAATCAGAAGTTAAAAAAAAATTACCAGGTCATTGAGTGGGGTGAAGGCTTGAGAGTGAAACGTGAGTTCAAAAATATATATAATTTAATATTTGCCCACACTTTTCTTTGTATTATTTCTAAAATATTGGGAAAAAACGCTGCCCCCCCTTTATTTCGAAAAGTACTGGGTGTAGATTGAAAGAAAATTATTGTGATTGCACTATCTTTAAAAATTTATCTGATATATCAAAAAAAAATAAAAATTTTAAAGTCATCACTTTTCAGATCGGAAAAAAACTTTGCTGAAAAACTCATTTGGGGTGCGTCTTGTGAAGTTATTGATCATTTTACACCTCCATAACAAAAATTTTTATTTTAAAAGCAATCAGCCTACGGAACACTAATTGCACAAGTCCGACTTATACTTGTCCGGTTATTTATTTATTTTTAAATGGCATGATGTAAAAACTCCACGTAGAAGAAAAGTTGTCTTACATTTAATTAACATTGTCAACATTCATTAACTTATAGTTATATAGTATAGTGTTCTAGATTTTATGTCACATTTTTTCTGTGTAATTGTTATTTTATAAAATAATTTTAATTTATATGTACATATCAACGTGCAATGACATACACAAAATTTGTATAATAATATATATTGCATAGTTACACGAGAAGATAATTATGAGTAATATCTACATTTAATGACCATCTAAAAAAAATGTGGCGCTGTCATTTTCTTATTTCATAACTACTTGCTGTAAGTGTAAATAATTTTTGCCAAAGTTTAGAAAGAAATCACGGCTGAGATTCTATAACAGACAAAAGCAAGATTACTATTGACTTAGTCCAGCGACATCGACACCCGAATTTACTAGGGAAAAAGAATATAACTTTGCCATTTATTTTTGTTTTTTTACATTTTAAAGTAGTTTTTTCTTTTTACACATCATTTTGTGATGTATTGAGATCCGGGCTGTTTCTATATTTTGTTATTACTTTTTAATTTTTATATTAATGAATAAAATGAAATATTTCTGATATACATAAAGATCTGAGTCTAGTCGAAATATAATGATGTAAAAAATAGTATCTAATAAAATCCGAAATTTCAAAGAGACAACAAACTGCTCTACTTCTCCTTCCTATTTTGGTTGGTTGGAAATATAATGATGTAAAAAATAGTATCTAATAAAATCCGAAATTTCAAAGAGACAACAAACTGCTCTACTTCTCCTTCCTATTTTGGTTACAAAATACCAACCCAGGTGTCATATACAAGGAACTAAAAATAAATAATATTGTAAAATTCCAGTTCAGTTCCAACAATTAATGTACAGATGACTTTAAAAAATTAAAATAATATTGATTTACTTAAAAAGCATATTTAAAAAAATAAGTTGACATATGCCCAGAAAAAGACACACATAATTAAGTTAAATTTAATTCTTTAAATAAAGAAGTAGAAAAGTTACTGCTAGGAAAGTATACGTTATTCTATGTTAGAATTTTGTAAAAAATTTTGTTAATAAAATTGTTTCGAATATATTGATCTTTTATTTCTTTCTTTAATCATATGAAATGTAGCCAAATATTAAGAAAATTAATCCGTAAAAACGAGGGTTAGTCGGATTAACAATCAATATAAACAAAACAACACGACGAACATAGATACACACATGAATATATGGTAACGTAGAAAAAGTGGCTCAGCCGCCAGAGCAGAATAAAAGGGTAAACATGACAATAATTTCGAACTTAAAAGTTATTGTTGTTCTGGGTGGTATTTTTAAAGTAGAAGAGGACAAAATTATTCTTCACGTTAGCGGAAAAACGCCGGAAAAATCGGAAAAAGCGTTTTCTTAAAATATCTCCGAAACGGTTTCGAATTTCGAAAATATAGATAAAAACAAAGTTATAGAGCATAAAATTCTCTACAAAAAAAGTAATACGCAATTTTTTGGTAACATTATTATTAAATCAGATAATTGCAAAACAAAGTTTGTTCCCAAAATTTTTAGCAAGTTAAAGTCCAATTACGGCTGATTTTGACGCCTTCGACGAGTGATACAAACTCTAGCATTCATGAAGTTAGTAAAAAAGGCATAGTAAATAATTTTAAATATATAGCGATGAAATTTGACTTTAATCAGTACTTAAATGTAAGGTTTATTTAAAGATCACTACAATCATTATCAATATAATATTCTAAAAAAATAGTATTCTACGCCACTGGATAATTATCAGCATCCTCACTATCAAAACCGCTTTAGGAGCTCTCCTATTAAGCTTTCAATTTCATTTTATTTCGAATCTTCATCTTCGCCCTCTATAATGGGTGTCGAATTGGCACAAATATTGTCAATTTTCAAACAATTATATCTAATTGTTAATTAAATGTTAAAACTAATTGACATTTACTTTTAATTTAAAATTAATTTGGTTTCTTGATAAGTTGAATCGAATTCATCGAAAACTTGCAAGGAATTTGCATTTACAATGAATTTTTTTTAACATTATATTATGTATTAATGTGAAACTACGGACCTCTTCTTTAAAATGGGTCCTAGATCAGGGATGTCAGAGATACGGCCCGCGAGCCGCATCCGGCCCCCCGGGACGTATCAATAAGGCCCGCGATCGCAATGTGTCACAGAAAGAAGAATCATGTTTTTTTAGAGCTTTTAGACTTCACTCGATTCCTCTACGGAAGTTTTAAAATGCGCACACTATATTTATAAGTAATTTCAAGGGCAGCGCGTGCCTTGACAAGCGAGAGAAATAGACAGTAACGCCATCTCTTAGCAACAAGCGGAAATACCCTATTATTTTTGTTGAGAACAATAGAATCTTCCACGCATTTCGAGTCTAGACTAGAACCTTCCTTATCGATATTATAAAAGGAGTGCGTGGGCGCGACGTGAGTCAGTTGAGTGTGAGTCGAGTAATCGAAGCGATACGGTCGGAGAAGGATTTTAGTTGTACTGCGAAGTAGTGATTGTGAAGGTATTGTGCATTTGTTTGTGTCGTGCGCGTGCGATATCCATAATTGTTGTATCGAGTTCCATAATTGTTACGATTTTGGCATAATGTCACAAAACCGTAAAGTTGATAGTGAGTGCAGAGTTTTTCAGTCTAAATGGGAAATTGCATATTTTTTCATAGAATGGAAATGTAAACCACTGTGTTTGATTTGCAATCAAACAGTTGCTGTTTGTAAGGAGTTTAACTTGAAGAGACACTATGATACGAATCATAAATCAAAATTCGATTGTTACACTGAAAAAATAAGAATGGACACATTGTCATCTTTACAATCGATGTTTACTAAAGCTAATACTGAGAGCGAAGATGCCCTGAAATCAAGTTTTGTTATTGCATTAGAAATCGCGAAGAGATCAAAACCTTTCACTGATGGTGATTTTATTAAAGACTGTATGTTGAAAGTTGCCGATGTTTCATTTCCATTTCAAAAGTCAATAATTCAAAATATTTCGCTGTCAAGAAACACTGTTGCTTCAAGAATAAATGATTTATCTCAAAATTTGGTTCTTCAACTGAAGGAGAAAATTAAGGAATTTACAAACTTTTCACTGGCTGTTGACGAGAGCACTGATACTGTTGATACAGCTCAACTTGCTGTTTTTATACGAGGTATTAACAGTAAATTTGAAATAACTGAAGAACTATTAAAGTGCGTTCCATTAACAGGTACTACAACAGCAAATGATATTTATTCTGCAATTGAGCATTTGATAGCAGAATATGAACTCGACTGGAATATACTTAGCAGCACAACTACAGATGGCGCTCCTGCCATGGCTGGCAAACATTCGGGCGTTGTAACTAAATTAAAACAGAAAACATCAGGGAATTTTGTGGGATTTCACTGTATAATTCATCAGGAATCATTGGCATCCAAACATTTAAAAATGGACCATTTCATGCAACCTATAATTAAAATAGTAAATTTTATAAGGAGCAGAGGACTAAATCACCGACAGTTCAGGCAGTTTTTTACAAGATTTGGACGAAAAGTTTTCTGATGTTCCTTACTTCACCGAAGTTCGTTGGCTCAGTCGAGGAGTAGTTTTAGAAAAATTTTTTGCATTACGTGACCCTATTCAAGCTTTCATGTTAGAAAAAGGCAACCCAATTGATTATGACAATGATTGGTGGGTTGATTGTGCCTTTTTGGTAGATATGAATAAACACTTGACTGATCTGAATGTAAAGTTACAGGGTAAAAATCTGATTGTCACTCAAATGTATTCTTGTATTCAAGCCTTTGAAACAAAGTTGAGGCTGTGGGAAAATCAGGTAAAAAATCAAACTTTGGATCATTTCCCTCATTTAAAATCATTTGGCACAGTGAACCAAAAAAAATTGGATCAATATTCTCAACTTCTGCAAAAATTTGATCACGGAATTCAACAATCGTTTTGAAGACTTTCACAAAATGAATGAAATGGAATTCCCAATTTTCAACAATCCATTCAATTTTGACGCTTCACAGGCACCAGTTCATTTGCAAATGGAGTTGATAGATCTTCAATCGGACAGTATTTTGAAAGAAAAATTTAAAGAGATTAACGCTCTTACATTTTATACACAATATTTCAAGAGTTTGGATAACTACCCGGAATTAAAAAAACATGCAGCACGCATTCTCTGCATGTTTGGTAGCACCTATTTATGTGAGTAGATGTTTTCCGTCATGAAAATAAATAAGAACATCGCACAAGACTTTCGAATGAACATCTCCAATCAATTCTTAAAATAACTACAACGAATATGATACCTGACATCAATGAGCTTGTCAAAAACAAGAGAAGTCAGGTATCTGGATCCTCGAGCTCAAAATAATTACCCTCTTTTATAACTTTGATATAATTTTTAACAACCGTATATTATATACTATATAATTAAATAAATAAAATGTTATAATAATTCAGTACATTTTTTTTATTTGAATCTGGCCCGCCTACACATTCTAAATTTAATATATGGCCCTCTGCAAAATTGAGTTTGACACCTCTGTCCTAGATGATTTCGATATGTAACGTGTAAAGTGAGTGGCAGGCATGTTAGTCGAGCCGCGCGGCGAAATTTGATATTTTAGGTTTCTCTTGAGCTGTTTTTGAATGATTCGTTTGTATTCAAAATATCTTGTCAAAAATGAGTTTTACGGAAATTTTTGTAGAGACCTTTTTTTTAGAGAATTCCTTGTTTCACAACTTTATTCATAACGTATATTTTCAAAATTTTGAACACCTTAAGAGATATTTTAAAAAAACGCTTTTACTCTAAAAATACTACTCATTAACAACAAAAATCGTTTGAAAATTATCCGCGACTGGGCTAATACAATATATCTGGGTCAGAAAATCACTACGACTGGAGACCGCATAACTGGGGAAATTTGTTGACGAATTAAAAGGTCTTAGACAACATTTGCTAATTTAAACGGCTGTCTTACATCAGAAATGCCCAATACAATAAAAAGAAAACTGCACAATTATTATATTCTCCTTGTACTCACCTACGGAGCTGAGACATGAAGTCTCACAAAAAAACAAGCTCAAAGATTAGCTAGAAGACTACTAGCATACAAACGGAGAATCTTGGGTATTAAAATTAACTGGCCGAAAACGCAATGAATGGATCCAACAACAAACTAAAATCGTGGACGTATTAGAAAGGGTGGCCGAATTAAAATGGAGTTGGGACTTAGACGTGGCCTATAAAACGGATGAGAGATGGACGAAAATAATTTGGAGACCCAGGCTTGGGCGACAAGTGCATGTTTTTCATGCATATACGAGCTGGAGAGTCGACATCAAGAAAATGGCGGGAACTCAGTGGATGAGAAAAGCACAGAACAGATGGAAATGGCATGAACTGAGAAAAGCCTACATCCAGTAGTGGATTGAAATGGGCGAATCGTGATCGTGAAAAATCAAAGCTTAGTTAGATTTTTATATCTTTAAGGGCTTAATAATGACACGATAACACGTATTTTATATTTGCAGTTAATAGTAACAATTCTAGCGCATCCACCACAAGGTAGAATTTAGCTATAATTTATAGTAACAGCTAATTTTTTTTAAACAAATTGGTTTTTTCAATATTATTTATTCATTTTTTCCTTAATTTTAAATTAATTTATTGTATGTTAAGTGCGTCTATTATGTTGTGCTGTGTAGGATGATGAAAATAGGTAACAAAATTAATGTAAGTAGTTGTAATAGCTCAATTATCTTATAAAAATATAGATGGCTGACAATGTTATTTCTTATTCGAGTACCGTACGATTTTAAAATATGTATAAATGTATAGAAAAAAGAATATTCCTGAATAAATAGTGTGTTAAAAATCGAGTTTATTTAAAAGTAACATAAAATTTATAAACAAAATGAATTGATTGAAGTAAAAACGAAACTTGTTTGAAATGGCACCTGGGTTTGGCTCTTTCAAAAGAGGAAGTGTTCAGTTACAAAGAGCTGCCAAAGTCGTAAACGGTAAGCTTTAGTTAACTATATTCAAGATGAAATACAAAAATAACCGGTCAAGTGCAAGCTGGACTTGCTCAATTAGTGTTCCGTACGTTGATTGCTCCCAAATGAGTTTTCAACAAAGTTTTTTTCCGATCTTTACTAAATGATTGAACTGATGACCTTGAATTTTTTTTGTATACCAGATAAATTATTAAAGGTAATGCACTCGTGATAATTTTCGTTCAATTTACACTCTGTTTAGAATTTTCCAGAACTTTTTCAAAATTTTTCGATTAATACTTTTCGAGATAAAAGACAGCGATCTTTCGCAATTTTTTAAAAATAATACAAAGAAAAGTATGCGCAAGTATTACATTATATATATTTTTGAACTCGTATTTTTACAAACTCCCATTTGACACCCCACTCGATAATCTGGTAAAAAAAAATTCCTTTCACTTCCGATTTCATCCCCCAAAACTAACCACTTAAATCAAAATTTAAGTTTCAAAACTACACGGCTCTGATGAGACCATTAATTCCTATATTAGTACCAAATTTCAACTTTCTACGTCAAATAGTTTGGGAGAAAAATAGGGTGTGACTCACAGATAGACGGACACCGAAGTGATGACTTATAAGTGATCAGTACGGAACACTAAAAATGACTTAAATAATTACTGAGTGTGTCTATAAAAAGGTGCATTGCTTTAAAACTGTCAAAAAAGAATAAATGAACAAAATCTGAGGTATATTTGTTATAATGGTTTTTTTAAGTTATCTATCTAGCTATAAAAGAAAACTATCAAAGCTTAAAAAATATTTCCTATCGTTCTACACTCGCACATATACGACGTTTGCTCCAATAGTTCTCGATTTGACAAAGAAAACGCAAGATTAGTGAGATTTTTCTACTTTCCAACTTTTTGATATTCTCATTATAATAAGATTGATTCAACTCTACAATAAGCGTTTATCTCACCTTTCATTTCATTATTCGAAGTGACTCTTCGTCCAGTCAGTAGTTTTTTTAGGTTTGGAAAAAAGAAATAATCGTTGGGAGTTAACTCTGGTGAAAATAGTGGATTTGGAGGCACTTCTATCTGAAGGTCATGTAGTTTTGCAGTAAGAATCCGAGACATATAGTATGTGAAGGTGCATCGTCCTTGTGAAAAAGCACATTTTTTTTTGCGAGATGTGGACGTTTTGCCTAAATAGCACCCTTCAATCGGTCCAGTAGTAAAGCATATTACACCCTGTTATTGGTTTTACCTTTCTCCTGGTAATCTATGAGCACGACACTATAAGAATCCCAAAAAACCACAGCCATGACTTTTTCCTGCAGATGGAACCGTTTTTGTTTCTTGGACCCACTTTTACCTGCTCCTACTTACTGTTTCAACTTCTGTTTCGTCTATGTGCTGAATTTTTTTTCATTCCTAAATTTTCAGTGTTTAGTGACAGTAATTTGACAACCAAACAATTTTTTGGTATGACGTTATTTTCACTGCTAGGCAGATAACTTAAACAACACTTTGGATTAAGTTTCTTGAAGTCTTTTAATGAGAATTATATTTTAGAACAAATTGGCAACAGGCAAGTTCTTGCAGCTTTTGTTCTCACTGGTTTTGTTCTTTGCGGGGTAGTCGAACAAAGTGCTTCTGTTGCTTTAAGAGCCAACAGTACTTCAAGTTACTCAGCGGAAGAATTCGCTGAATATGTTGAAAATACCAGTTACATTACCAGATACTGTCAACCTCCAGAAGAAAGAAATGATACAGATAGTGACACTTACAGTTCAACCCATGTCGTTAGATCTATACCACATATTGAGGTAAATTTTATAATTATATATATATATATATATATATATATATATATATATATATATATATATATATATATATATATATATATATACAGTAGAACCCCGGTTATTCGAGGTAACGTGGGGGAGCACCCTCCTCGGATAACTGAAAACTCGGATAATCCGGATTTGTTTTTTATTCATTCAAAAAATAAACACACCAATACTTTAAAACCGATGTATTAACGTTTTTAACATATAAATAGGTACATACTTTATAAAACAGTGAAATAGGTATCTATGCGCTTCTGTTTCATATTGTATCTTCTTTTTCTCGCTGCAATGTTTCTCCATCTATAAAGAAGAAGCAAATCCGCTGGGGTTGCCTCTGGTTGTTGTTCGATATACCTCAAAGCTTTTTCCAAAGAAGCAAAACCTTCTTGATGAGAGATCTTAGTGGGAGAGTGTTCTTCCACCACCGCTTCGTCATCGTCATCGTCATCTGATTTTTCGGTTTCCTGAAAGGCATTCGTTATTTCTTCAATACTCATTTCTTCTTGTAAATCATCTGCTCTAATCCATTCAACAACATGTTCTCTTGTCACATTTTGGCAACCTTTTAATTTTTGCATTAATTCAAATAAACTTTTTTCTTTTTCTTCTATCTCGCTGTCAAAATTTGAACAGCACATTTCTCCATGGCTTCTCAATTTCAAAGCTAATTCATTTAATGGAGTATCATCTTCACTGTCATTATAGTCCTCAAAATCAATAACTTTTGACCAAGATTTTTGAATAGTGGTAGTACGCACAGAATCCCAAGCTTGACTTATCCAGTAAATAACATTTTTCAGTGTAACCTTTCTCATCTCATTCATAATATCCTCCTTTTCTGTGTATTCTAACGGATGTTCAAGATATAAACGTCTATAATTTTTTTTAATGTTTTCGAGGATGCCTTGATCTATTGGTTGCATTATGCTAGTTACATTTGGAGGAACAAAATTTTACAACAATTTCACCCACATGAAGTCCTTCTCCAGGGTGAGAGGGGGCATTATCCATTAACAAAAATGCTTTAATAGGAAGACGGTTTCTGTTCAAAAATTTAGTCACAGATGGCACGAACTCTTCTACAAACCAGGTAGTAAATAAGGTTGCATCTATCCATGCGCTCTTCTGACTTTTGCAATAGACTGGTAGCGCTTTGGGTGAGATGATTTTAAAGCTCTTGGACGTGCAGACTTGCCAATCACCATCAGTGGGATTTTGTGCTTGCCAGATGCATTGGAACATACCATTATAGTTAATCTTTCCTTACTTCGTTTGTGCCCAGGAGCTGATTTTTCCTGTCGAGATGCCAGTGTTTTTGATGGAAGCATTTTAAATTCAGACCAGTTTCGTCACAGTTGTAAATTTGATCACATGTGTATCCACAATCTTCGATTTGCTTTTAAAGTTCTGCTCAAACTTCTCAATTGATGACATATCAGCAGAAAGTTTTTCACCACATACAGTCTGTTGTCATACACCGTACCGTTTTTTCCAGAGGTCAAACCATCCAAAACTGGCAGTAAACTGATCTATCTCTGGGAATTGCCTACTAATCATTATTGCTATCTGTTGTAAAATTGGATCTGACAGAGGCACACCTTTTGATCTCTGTTGGTTAAACCACATGAATAAAGCTTCGTTAACCTTTTCATAGTTGCCTGTTTTCATTGATTTTCTTCATAAGAACGAGGAGGCTTGATTTATACACCAGTCTTCTATTTTTGTGCGGTTTCTTTTCGAATCTCCAACTGTTACCTCACCTACTCCATAATCTCGTGCAACAACTTTAATTGTCTCTCCTGCTTCAATTCTTCTGATGGCTTTTAATTTTTCTTCAGTAGGAACGACGACTCTTTTACGCTTGTTTTGCTCCATTATAATACGACAAACAAAAATTCAAACAAAGCAGTTCGTATTAATTACACTTAACTACCAGAACTCCAACCAAATAAATCATGTGAGTATACTCGTACTTCTCCGTAGCAAACGCTATAATGCACTGCATTCACGCAAATTTACATGCTGAAAGAGTCCAAAAAACATAAATAGGGGAACCCCTCACACGGGCCAGGGGGATTCCCCGAAGGCCCCGACGATTTTAAATGGAAATATGTACATACATATTTTAGAAGCTCGGTTAATAAGAAGCATAGATGCGCGTACCTCGGATAATCAGGTTCTTAGATTGGCTCGGTTAATCCGGAGCTCAGATAATCGCGACTTGGTTAATCGGGGTTCTACTATATATATATATATATATATATATATATATATATATATATATATATATATATATATATATATAATATCTGAAAATAAGAAAGAACTGTATGTATATATAAAAATTTGGAAGTAGTCGTGACTGACTCGTGAGAAAGAAAACAGTAATTCAGTCAGGATACAGTCAAAAAACAGTTGGCCATTAAAATTCTTTCTTTCATCGTTAGGCTTTCAGATTTATTCAACCCTTCATCAGAACATAAACGTGAGATTATCCTGTGGGAGCTGAAATAATTCTAATTCTAAATGGTATCACGAAATTTTATAAAAAATTACGGCGAAATAAATGCATTTTCCGGTAATATTTTCCCGGGACAATAGAGCACGTGATTTTAATTTTTAGGTTCATCTAAAAACCTAAAAATTAAGACAACGTGCTTTGTTGTCCTGGGAAAATATTACCGGAATCCTAGAATTATCTCAGCTTCCAGAGGAAAATATCATGGTTATGTTCTGAGGAAAGGTTGAATGAATCCGAAAGCTTAACAATTAAACAAAGAGTTTCAATGGTCAACTGTTTTTGACTGCATCCTCACTGACTTACTCTTTTCTATATCTTTGTATATATATATATATATATATATATGTGTGTGTGTGTGTGTGTGTGTGTGTATACATTACAACAGGGGTTTTCACGGATGGTGGAATGTAATACATTAAAGTTCCGGGTTTCAATTCGTTCATCTAACAATGAATTTGCACGACGTTTCGCCAAAATCTCATTTGGCATTTTCAAGTGCTCTTGCTGCTGCTGCTGCTACTCGATACTGAAGATAACAGTATCGAGTAGCAGCAGCAGCAAGAGCACAGTTCTTTTTGAGATGGGAGGGGGCGTAGTATTACATCATATATATTTTTGAACTTGTAATTTCACAAAGTTTTATTTGACACTCGATGACTTTTGATTGAAATTTTTTTTCACTTCCGATTTCACCCTCCAAAACTAACCCTTTATGTCAAAATTTAACTTTTAAAACTATACGGCTTTGATTTGGCCAAAAATTACTATATTTGTGCTTAAATTCAGCTGTCTATATCAAATAGTTTCGGAGAAACTCGGGTTGTTACAGACGGATACTAATAAAGTGTGATAAAATCTGTTTTTATAACATAAAAATCACCACTAACGAGCCTCTATCTAAGAATAAAGAACCAAGACTATATATGTATATATATGTATATATGTATATATATATATATATATATATATATATATATATATATATATATATATATATAAATTCTTTTTGATATATCTTGGGTTTTGGTTCATCAAATGAATATCTTTGAATTTTTTTATTATTTTGACGTTTCGCCCCTGGTTTTGGGCATTTTCAAAAAAACTGTTTTACCTTGCCAAGTCTGGAATTAAAATTAAAAATGCATCACAGTCTTGCTTTAAATTATAACAATAACATTGGTTTACAAACATAACACATACACTTATATAAATACAAGAAAGTTTTTTTGAAAATGC
>CM032454.1:194409945-194639945 GCA_019049505.1 Pachyrhynchus sulphureomaculatus
CTGGAATATGGTATTTTTTGTGGTGGAGATTCGTAGAAGAATCTTTGCATCCTAACAGACCCAAAAGAGATGTAAGTAACAAAAGATTTTTTTCAGGAATCAGCTTAAAACATGCTATTAAATATATTAAAATGAAGACTATATTAATTTTAATTCAATCCTTGGGCTTGTCAACCCGCCTCATCGTTATATCTAATGGTTTTTGTTAAAAATCTGTGTATAAATTAGAATGAAGTTTTAACTAAACCTCCACCAATCCAATCACCCAAGTCGCTCCTAATTCCGATCAGTCTTTTGACACATGGGGTCGTCGGATCAAGCAGAATTTTTTGAGAAGTGAATTTTAACCATTCTATATAGAGGATCTTTTCAATTACTTACGTTGAATAAAAAATGTTGAACTAGTCGAACTATTCTGCCTATCCACAGCATACAGAATTGATCAAAAGAAGGATTATTGCATGAGCTCAAAAATTTTGAGACTTTTGAAGAAAACACAATATTTTTACCAAAAATCGATTTTATTGTTCAACAGCCATCCATTCACCCCATTCTTCAAATGCCAAATATCCATCCAGTTTCCCATTCGACTTCTTCATTTGAGCCAAATATCTTTCTCTGGAGCCGCGTTTTCAAATTTGGAAAGGGGTAATAATCGCTGGAGGCCAGATATGGTGAATACGGCGGGTGAGAGAGCAATTCATAGCCCATTTGGTCCAATTTCACTACCGATTTTATGGTGTTGTGAGCTGATGCAGTATATTGGTGAAACAACACTTTTTTCTTCGCTAAATGTGGCATTTTTTTCTTGATTTCACATTTCAAATACTTCAATAAACCAACGCAATAGTCTCTGCCCCTTCTCAAGATAGTCAATCAGTATTATTCTATACACGTCCAAAAAAATACTTGCTAAAACCTTCCAGCTGATGTTTGTTTTTTTTTGGCGCTTATGTGGACTTTCATGCAGCTACAGCTACTCCGTGGGCTACCTGTTGGACTCAGGCGTCTACTGGTAGATCCATATTTCGTCCACTGTTACGAATCAACGCAAAAACTCCTTTGAATTACGCCGCCAAATAGCATTCTAAGTATTCGACACGTTGCTATTTTTGATCAATCGTGAGAGTGCATGGAACCCATCGGACACATGGCTCTTTCATATGCAAATATTCATGCGAAGTGGGCCTTATGCATTCTGATGATATTTTCACGATGTTAGGTATCTCTCTCACTTTTACTTTACGGTCATTCATAACAATCTGGTGGAATTTTTTGTGTTTTTTAGAATGACCGTCTCATTTGGACATCCGCAACGTGGTGCATCATCTTTGCATGTATGTCCGCATTTAAGTTCACTAAGTCATGTACATATAGTTGCTTTCGAGGGAGCAGATATGCCATAACACTTCTCAAGCCATTCTTGGGTTCTGGCCGTATTTTTTCCCATCAAAAAGCAATGTTTAATCAACACATGAAATTCTTTTTGTTCCATCGCTTTGCAAAAATCAAAAGTAGCATCACTGGAACAGTTGTAACTTACAAACTATTAGACAAAAATGTAAAAAATTTTACACGAATCTTCTAAACTGAAAATCATATGGGTTTTTTGTTTGTGCTGCCATCGCTCGGAAAGTCTTGTGACTTTCCACCCCATCTTAGTATAAAAAATAGTTTAAAATATGGCTGTTTATTGTAGTTCTTATTTGATTGCTATATTATTTTTTTTAGGAGCATAGGAATCTTCCTTGGAGACGATTGTTAGCTTCTAAACCAGCTTGGGCATGCGGAGTTGCCGTGGTAGGCAGTCAATGGGCTGATGCTACTTTAATGTTGGGTGTTACAAAGTATCTTAAATTGGTGTATGGTTTTTTCTATAGAATATGTATGTAAAGTTTAAGTTAGTCGTAATTAGTTCTAATTAACCGCAATCGATTATTTTTAAATAAAACTAGTAAAATTACCTAGAGGACAAATGTCTTCGTCATAATTTGGATTTCATTATCTTATTGAGACAAATTAAATACGATTTGCTCCACTAGAAGGTAAAACATGCATTCATTGAATATAATCGTTTTTTCGTTGAGTTTTGGCCTCGTAATTTGCCTCCCTTGTTAAAAAACATTCCGTTATTTTAAACTTATACTATACTTATTTAAGGAAGATATACTGCAATCCGTACCTCATATTGGACATTTTTTTGCTGCCATAACGTTTGGGATAGTAGTGGATCATGTTAGAGAATCAAAAATAGTATCAACTACTACAGCACGAAAACTGATTGTCTACATGTGTAAGTTAAAAACATATATATGCTTGTCATAACTAGGTTGAGATTTTGGAATCTTTGACATAATGACACTACACAACAGTTCTCACCACTACACCAAACACTTTATTTTTGCACTAAACGCTAGTTTCGCTAACCATGTTGGCATCATCAGGAACGATGATTCTCTATTATCACATCAATCATCGCTTCTCATAGTGCTAAGTGATGATGGTTAGGAAAATGCACGTCGAGAGTAAAAACAATGTTTCATGTTATGGTGATAACTGTTGTGTAATGCATATATGTATATACGAAGGTCATTTAATAAGTAAAGAGACAATTGGTCTCAGCTTACACCCATTCAACGAAACCGCTCCATACTTCTAGGAGTGCAAGTTAGCAACCTTCTGATGAGTTTTAATCAGCATGTAATGTAAACATAACCTCAAAATATCCAGTTTACCATGGCGAGTTCATTGGAAGACTGCACTTCAGAAGAGTAGCATTCTGTTTTCAGATTTTTAGTAGCAGTAGGTGTAAAGCCAAGAGAAATACATTCTAGAATGTTATTACAGTGTGGACAAAAATGCATGAACTGCGCGAACGTTTACAAGTCGATTGATCGGTTGAAAAGTGTCCCAACAAGAGTGTGTGACGAGCAGCGAAGTGGACGTTTAGTCGAAGTTTCCGGTCCCTCGTTGGATTCGAGGATTGATGGACTTATTCGTGATGATAGAAGAATTACAGTTGAAATGATGTTGGGGCAAGCGTTGGAACTGTTAACAATATTATTCAAAACCAGTTACAATGCCCGCCCTCAGCAGCGTCCAAGAAAAGCATCAAGAATTGGGTTGGGAAATCTTGCCTTATCCCGCATACAGCCCAAACCTGGCTCCGTGTGATTTTTACCTGTTCGGACCTCTCAAAAGTGTCCTACGTGGAAATAGGTTCACCGACAATGAACAAATGAAGGAAAAAGTGCAAGAGTGGCTTCGACGTTAACCGAAAGAATTCTTTGCCACAGGAATCAAGAAGCCAGCAGAAAGGTAGGTCAAGTGTATTAAGGTTGGGAGGGATTATGTCGAAAAGCAGGCCAAATTTTGTAGCAATTCAATAAACCGTTCTTGAGCTAGAGCTATTTGTCTCTTTACTTAGTGAATGACCAATATACCATATATATATATATATATATATATATATATATATATATATATATATATATATATATATATATATATATATATATATATATATATATATATATATATATATATATATATATATATATATATATATATAACAGTAGCGCTAAACATCCAAGAGTACTTTAGTTTCACAATCACTGCTGTTCATTAAATAGCCGTAATAGTACTCTCTTCGCTTATAGTAACAAAGGTAAGGTATTAAATCCTATTTTACTTATGAGTTTTGACCTTAAATTAAAAATTTTGGCCGTTTGATACCGGGTGGAGCTTACTATTATAATAAAATACTAATTTATAGGATTTGTTAGCAAATTTAAAATAAAAATTATCATCTTTTAGCTCATTTTCCACCAGCAGCTCTTATGTTCATCCTTGGTTACACTGGATGTGATCCTGCAACACCGGCAGCTCTGTACGTTGCAGCACTAGCAATGACTGGGGCTACTGCTGCAGGAGTATTTGCTAGTGCTGCGGATATTGCACCAAATTTTGCAGGTAGGTTAAAATGTAACCATACTTTGTTATAGACTGATGTGATCTAAACTGATTACTCGCTCACCTTTCGCTAGCGGAGCGACGGCCAACTAGGTACTGACTAGTGACTATCGTTGCAGAGATGATTCAGCTAGAGGTAGGCGTTACTCTGCTTTTGCTTTGTCACTTTTGATAATTTCTGTTTCTATACAAGGAACACGAAGTACAGGAATAAATAGACTACTCTTTAAAAGTATAAGATATTACTATGATATGTGCTGCCCAAACCATCAATTATTCAAAGAATACACAGGGGAACAGCTGTTTTGGTGTCGAGGTTTTTTGAGCTGATTCTATATCAATTTGATGTCCTGAATTCAAATAACGTATTCATTTGTAACTAGGAGCTCAAATTTTTAAGATATACAATTTTAGAGAAAATATAAGTTACATTATTGTAACTCAAATCCGTAAGGGTAGTAAACAAAAGTAGATACGAAATTTTTATTTTAGTTATACAAAATACAATATTATGTCGTACTTACAAAAAAAAAAAAAAACATTGAAGAAATGAAATAGTCACTCAACACTTGGAAAGCTTCTTTTCCGCGACATTCTTGAATATTTTTTTAAACAGTCCCTTTTTAAACTCCAGCAGTAATCTGCCATCATGTGCATGTCCCATCTTCCTTGGTAGCGGTCCTCCATAACTTTAATATCTTGGTGAAATCTTTCACCTTGTTCCTCACTCATGTCTCCTAAATTTTCTGGAAAACGGTCTAAGTGGCTGTGTAAATAGTGTATTTTAATACTCATATTGCACCCTAAGGATTTGAAACTATTAAGCATCTTGTTAACCATTTCAACCTAGTTTTGAGCTTTATGTTTGCCTAGAAAATTTTCTACAACTGCAACAAATGATGTCCAAGCTTCTCGTTCAACTTGATTCATTGAATTTATGAAGGCAGGATCCTTAATTAATTGTCTTATTTGTGGGCCGTCAAATATCCCTACTTTGAGTTTTTCTGTGCTCAACTGATGCATTTTTACCCCTATATATGCAAAACCCAAGAGCCTTTACAAATTGCTTCATTAAGCCCAACTTTATATGTAACGGAGGAAGTATGATTTTTTCTCTTTCAACCAAAGCGTCGTTAATGACATTCTTTTCCCCAACGTCCATGTTTTCTCTCTGAGGGCCAATCTTTTCTAACCCAGTGGTGTGTTTTGTCCCTACTATCCCAGAGGCACAAGAAACACGGATATTTCGTGTAACCACTTTGCTGCCCAAGAAGAAAGTTTACCATTTTTAAGTCTACACAAATCATCCATTGATGTTCGTAATACTTTATCTTCTGCAAGACCAAAGCTAAGGTATTATATTCTTCTTTCAGTTTCGTTGAGTGAGCTAGTGGTATTGAACCATATTTATTCCCATTATGTAGAAGGACATATTTTAAACTTCGCTTTGAACTGTCAATAAATAGGCGCCAATCATCTGGAATATATTCAGAAAGTACCATTTCTTTCATGAGTCCCCTAATTTCGTGACAAAATACAAGATTGTCTTCTTAAGAAAAGAATGGTAGCAGATCTTTTTCTCTTGTACGGTAAAAGGTAATTTTGGTTCCTTGTTCCAGTAAATTTTTGTCGTTCAACCTAGAAGCCAGTACTTCAGAAGCTTTTTTTCGATAAATTGAGATCCCTGGTGAGATCATTTAATTCATTTTGATTGAAGCGTTGAGGAACTGATGACGTCCCCTCATAGTCACTGTTAATTTCATTAGCATCAGAACTTTTATTAGCATCAGAAGAGCGATCAGAGGGAAAATATTCGTCATCAGAGATATGTGGTAGCTGATGAAATGTTGGAATCGGTATTTCATCTGAGTGCGGGATAGGGCGTATTGCCGAGTCTAAATTGGGATAAGTCCACTTACTGCGGTTAACAGAAATAACAATCATTGAAGTGGTTTTTTGGTTCTCTCCAAACCATTGGTACGCCGAATTTTAGACATTTTCTTTTCCCGGTAGTCCACTGCCGTAAATGCTCTGTACAAGTTTTACATACGAGATGCGGGGCCCCCGTTTTGTCCTGATCACCAAGCTTAACTCCAAAGTATCCAAGATACGCTCAGTAATAGTTTGTCTGTTTTGTTGTTGAAACATGTATTCTCCGCATATATAGCAAAACACATCAGGTTGATTTACACAACTTCTTCTTGAACTGGAACCTGAACTCATTTTAATTCTGTTCAATAACACAAAAACACTCTTTTCTTAACATAAAATAACACGCCGAATTCGATCTACTCTCATTAGTAAGAACGCACAAACTGACGAGACTTACCCGAGTTAGGTGATTAAAAGGGTCAGTTCAGGTACCTGATAGGCAATGGTTCCACTATTTATAGATTTACCTGGAATTTACTCAATTACAGACTGACAATAAAACCATCGTACCTACATTAATGAATATATAATAATTTTAGAACTCTCATAAATGAATATACTGAATAAAAACCACATTGGTAGATAAGTTAATGTATCTAAAAAAGTAGAGCTGATAGAGAAAAACGGATTGCATGTATAGATTTAGCGTCCCAAATATAGTTAAAATCAGCTCTAAAATCCCAGGCACCAAAGCAAAAATATTTTTTTGTTGCCCTGTGATATTATACAGTTTGTAGAAAGTATTATTTTTTCGACATGTTAAAGGAAAATGCAAATTAACATGAAAATTTCACACTTATAATTTATTTATCACTAGAATATCTTAAATTTGCATCATCGTAAAAAAGATAATTTCCTTTTGGTATATTTCAGTTGTGATTACATTGAATACTGTCATATTTGACCGTAGTATATCATGAAATTATGTAAAAACTTATTTGTGGGTTTTAGTAATTAAAAAAAAAGGTTTTTTGGTATCTTTAATGAACTGATGACCTTTAAATTTTTGTTTTTTTTTATATATCAGATAAATTACACAGGGCAACAAAAAAATATTTTTGTTTTGGTGCCTGGGATTTTAGAGCTGATTTTAACTATATTTGGGACGCTAAATCTATACATGCAATCCGTTTTTCTCTATCAGCTCTACTTTTTTAGATACATCAACTTATCTACCAATGTGGTTATTATTCAGTATATTCAATTATGAGAGTTCTAAAATTATTATATATTCATTAATGTAGGTACAATGGTTTTATTGTCAGTCTGTGATTGAGTAAATTCCAGGTAAATCTATAAATAGTGGAACCATTGCCTATCCTGTACCTGAACTGACCCTTTTAATCACCTAACTCGGGTAAGTCTCGTCAGTTTGTGCGTTCTTACTAATGAGAGTAGATCGAATTCGTTATTTTATGTTAAGAAAAGAGTGTTTTTGTGTTATTGAACAGAATTAAAATGAGTTCAGGTTCCAGTTCAAGAAGAAGTTGTGTAAATCAACCTGATGTGTTTTGCTATATATGCGGAGAATACATGTTTCAACAAAACAGACAAACTATTACTGACTTTGTAAAGCGAGCGTATCTTGGATACTTTGGAGTTAAGCTTGGTGATCAAGACAAAACGTGGGCCCCGCATCTCGTATGTAAAACTTGTACAGAGCATTTACGGCAGTGGACTACCGGGAAAAGAAAATGTCTAAAATTCGGCGTACCAATGGTTTGGAGAGAACCAAAAAACCACTTCAATGATTGTTATTTCTGTTTAGTAAATACTAATGGAATCAATCGAAATAACCGCAGTAAGTGGACTTATCCCAATTTAGACTCGGCAATACGCCCTATCCCGCACTCAGATGAAATACCGATTCCAACATTTCATCAGCTACCACATATCTCTGATGACGAATATTTTCCCTCTGATCGCTCTTCTGATGCTAATAAAAGTTCTGATGCTAATGAAACTAACAGTGACTATGAGGGGACGTCATCAGTTCCTCAACGCTTCAATCAAAATGAATTAAATGATCTCACCAGGGATCTCAATTTATCGAAAAAAGCTTCTGAAGTACTGGCTTCTAGGTTGAACGACAAAAATTTACTGGAACAAGGAACCAAAATTACCTTTTACCGTACAAGAGAAAAAGATCTGCTACCATTCTTTTCTCAAGAAGACAATCTTGTATTTTGTCACGAAATTAGGGGACTCATGAAAGAAATGGGACTTTCTGAATATATTCCAGATGATTGGCGCCTATTTATTGACAGTTCAAAGCGAAGTTTAAAATGTGTCCTTCTACATAATGGGAATAAATATGGTTCAATACCACTAGCTCACTCAACGAAACTGAAAGAAGAATATAATACCATAGCTTTGGTCTTGCAGAAGATAAAGTATTACGAACATCAATGGATGATATGTGTAGACTTAAAAATGGTAAACTTTCTTCTTGGGCAGCAAAGTGGTTACACGAAATATCCGTGTTTCTTGTGCCTCTGGGATAGTAGGGACAAAACACACCACTGGGTTAGAAAAGATTGGCCTCAGAGAGAAAACATGGACGTTGGGGAAAAGAATGTCATTAACGACGCTTTGGTGGAAAGAGAAAAAATCATACTTCCTCCGCTACATATAAAGTTGGGCTTAATGAAGCAATTTGTAAAGGCTCTTGATAAGAATGGGTCTTGTTTTGCATATATAGGGGTAAAAATGCATCAGTTGAGCACAGAAAAACTCAAAGCAGGGATATTTGACGGCCCACAAATAAGACAATTAATTAAGGATCCTGCCTTCATAAATTCAATGAATCAAGTTGAAAGAGAAGCTTGGACATCATTTGTTGCAGTTGTAGAAAATTTTCTAGGCAAACATAAAGCTCAAAACTATGTTGAAATGGTTAACAAGATGCTTAATAGTTTCAAATCCTTAGGGTGCAATATGAGTATTAAAATACACTATTTACACAGCCACTTAGACCGTTTTCCAGAAAATTTAGGAGACATGAGTGAGGAACAAGGTGAAAGATTTCACCAAGATATTAAAGTTATGGAGGACCGCTACCAAGGAAGATGGGACATGCACATGATGGCAGATTACTGCTGGAGTTTAAAAAGGGACTGTTTAAAAAAAACATTCAAGAATGTCGCGGAAAAGAAGCTTTCCAAGTGTTGAGTGACTATTTCATTTCTTCAATGTTTTTTTTTTTTTGTTTGTAAGTACGATATAATATTGTATTTTGTATAACTAAAATAAAAATTTCGTATCTACTTTTGTTTACTACACTTACGGATTTGAGTTACAATAATGTAACTTATATTTCTCTAAAATTGTATATCTTAAAAATTTGAGCTCCTAGGTACAAATGAATACGTTATTTGAATTCAGGACATCAAATTGATATAGAATCAGCTCAAAAAACCTCGACACCCAAACAGCTGTTCCCCTGTGTTATTAAAGGTAATCCACTAGTGATAATTTTCGTTCAAGCTACACTCTATGGAGAATATTTCAGAATTTTTTCAAGATTTTTTGATCAGTACTTTTCGATATATGGAGGGACAGCGATTTTTCCCGATTTTTTAAAAAGTATTAAATTATATACATTTTTGAATTCGTGTTGTTTTTACAAGCTTTCAATTGACACCCCACTCGATGACTTGGTAATTTTTTTTTTCATTTCCGATTTCACCCCCCAAAATTAATCCCTTAAGACAAAATTTGACTTTTAAAACTACACGGCTCTGATGAGGCCATCAATTCCTATATTAATACCAAATTTCAACTTTTTATATCAAATAGTGTGACAGACGGACATACAGACGGACAGGCACCGAAGTGATTTTATGAGTGTTCCGTACGGAACACTAAAAATAATAATAAACGTGAGAATGGGAATTTCTCCGTTCGTAAAAAATCTTGCAGAATGTTTAGTAAAGTCTATTTTAATCGGAATATCAATATAGAAATGAGCTTCTTTGTTATACTTTAAGAAGTTTAAAACTAATAAAAAATGAAATAAATGAATTGTTTTTTCAATTTTTTTCTTTTTTAGTGTTCCGTATGGAACACTTATAAGATCACTTCGGTGTCTGTCTGTCTGTCTGTCACACCCGATTTTTCTCCGAAACTATTTGACATCGAAAGGTGAAATTTGGTAGTAATATAGGAATTGATGGCCTCATCAGAGCCATGTAGTTTTGAGAATTAAATTTTGACTTAAGGGGTTAGTTTTGGGGGTGAAGTCGGAAGTGAAAAAAAAATTTTTTTACTAGGTCATCGAGTGTGATGTCAAATGAAAGCTTGTGAAAACACGAGTAAAAAATATATATGTAATATTATACTTGCGCGCACTTTTCTTTGTATTATTTTAAAAAATTCGCGAAAAATCGCTGTCCCGGGCCTTATCTCGAAAAGTACTCATCAAAAAATTTCGAAAAAATTCTGGAATATTCTCCACGGTGTGTAGATTGAACGAAAATTATCACGAGTGCATTACCTTTAATAATTTATATGGTATATAAAAAAAACAAAAATTTCAAGGTCATCAGATTTGAGTAAAGATTGGAAACAAACTTTGTTGAAAACTCATTTGGGGTGTGTTTTGTGAAGTCACTGATCATTTTATACCACCCTAAAAAAAAAATTTTATTTTAAAAACAATCAACGTACGGAACACTAATTGTGCAAGTTCAACTTGCACTTGACCGTTTTTTTTTTTTTTATTTTACTAAATTTCTTGTTGGTTCCAAACCAAGATCTGAAAATTACTAAGAGAACAAGTAACATTATTGTGTGGCGCCTATTTAGAAAGTAACAGATTAAAATTTGATTATCCTTTGTGTTCCAAATGCAATTAATAATATTATAATAATTAATATTTTAAGGACCATTTGTATGTTTTTAGGTACAGTATTTGGACTGTGTCAAACTGTAGGAGCAGCAGGACTGTTAGCAGCAAATTATGTAGTATCCGAGGGATTACATGGATCGGTAAATGCATATTTCCATAATATCGTCACCTCAAGAAATTCGAAAATAAATCCATTTTTAGAAATACGGGACAATTTTCTTGCCACAATTGTGTCGAGGGTTGTTTATAACTCCTCTCCCCAAAAGCGACCTCAACCCAATTTTTGTTCAGACATTTTTAACAGATTGGTTCAGGTTCAAGTCTATATAAATGTTGAATAACCAAGAAGATACAGGTATTTAAAATTTTAATTTCAATTCCGTCCAACCTCGTTCATAATATGGTAATCTCTGATCGAATTATTTAAAGTCTATAACAAATAGATGCTTATACTGCACTCTGTCGGCGACTTACTAAGTCTATTCAAGCAGAGTGGCATAGCACGGCTGGCACTTATTGCAGAAATGCACCTTTCTTGAGCTTACTGCTCGAAGGCATAGATAGCAGTATTGGTATAACAACTGAAAACGAAAAGAATCGTATTTTCAGAAACGCGTCTTGGGATGGTTCAGCAAATACGAAGAACACTTTGGTAACTTCTGAAAATACGATTCTTTTCGTTTTCAGTTGTTATACCAATACTGCCATCTATGCCTTCGAGCAGTAAGCTAAAGAAAGGTGCGTTTCTGCAATAAGTGCCAGCCGTGCTGTGCCACTCTGCTTGAATAGACTTAGTAAGTCGCCGACAGAGTGCAGTATAAGCATCTATTTGTTATAGTTTTCCTTTAGTTACTTGGATAAAGGACTAAAGATGTGTTCTCGTATTTGCTGAACCTAGCCCAGCTGATGAGCCGTAATACGGCGAAACGCGTCTTGGGATGGTTCAGCAAATACGAAGAACACTTTGGTAACTTCTGAAAATACGATTCTTTTCGTTTTCAGTTGTTATACCAATACTGCCATCTATTTTAAAGTCTTTCGATTCGATTCTATCTACGACTGTTTTAGTTTTATTATTAATTTTTGGCTTTCGTACCTCTTCTTTTTTGATAATATAGTAGTATAAGAACCGTAAAAGGTACGCAATTACCCATTTACAATTATTGAAAGGAAAATACGGTTGTATGTGGTTAAGAAATATTGTGTGGCTAGCTCTGGTGGAAGGCGTAAAAACACCATTCAACACGTTTGTATCAAAAGATGTTGAAGAATGTTTGTCCTGTCTTATTGCGATATGAAAAAAAATAATTTCTTTTCAAGTTACCTTATTTGCGGTAGAAAAGTTTAGATGGAACAGTCCTTTGTTCGAATGAATGGTAATATTCCCTTTCAAAAATGTTTTTCGATTTTAACTATTGAAAGCAATTGAAAAATTAAGAAGAATGCGATCACTATCTATTTTATTAAACGACAAAGTATTAATGAATAAGGGATAATGAAAGGAAAGTGTTTTCATGAAAGAAAACAACAGTATTTTTCAATTAAATAAATAAACAGTTTCGCCATAAAAATACACTCGTTGTCATATCAAATAAATCTTTTTTTTTTTTTTGGTGCAATAAATTTCAATTCAATTGAGTTTTATTTTAACTTATTGCCTTTGTAATATAATTTAAATCTTTGTAATAATAATATAGGACCACAATATTTTTTTTTACTCAAGCAAGACGAGGCGTCGTATTTTGGGTCGCTGAAAGCGAATCCATTGTTCATTTTGATCCAGCACGTCTAGTTTTTGCATAAATCAAAGAAATATTATCTCAAAACTATATAAGTAAAGTCACCAAAATAAATATTAAGATTCAAACCTAAGATTTTGATAATTGATAAAAAATATGCAAGCTTAGAGCTTACAAATTAAATTCCGTATATAAATTATAAATTGGCCTAACTTGTAACAAAACCAACAAGATCTAACCTAACCTAATCACAGGTCCACAAATTTTTTACCAAAAAAAGAAAGGTTCTGTCCATATGAGATGCCAGTACTGTTTTTCGACGTATTTTGAGCTGCTAAAATCGAATCCGATTTCAGAATTGTTCCATCACGTCAGAATTTTTTTTTAACTTCAAAAAATAGCTCAAAATTAGTGAATATCTTCATTCTTATGACAGAAATACTGAAAACTGGTAAAAGAAGTCTAAAACAATATATTTCTATGTGTTTTGAGATGCTGAATCTGAATCTGGCGTCGGAATTCGTCTACTACATTATCATTTTTTCCTAACCTCAAAAAATATCACAAAAACGGAGAATATCTTTATTTTTATAACGGGAATACTGCGAAACTGATAAAAGATGTCTGAAACAATATATGCCTATGAATTTTAAGATGCTGAATCTGAATCTGACGTCAGAATTATCCTAATAGGTCATTATTTTTTTTTTAACCTCAAAAAGAGCTCAAAATCAGTGAATATTTTCATTCTTATGACGAGAATACTTCCAAACCTGATCCTAAAAGCTTTAGACCAAGCACTCCAAACTAACCGAAATGAAGCACCCCCATGGTGAAAGGTGGAAGGAATCTTAAATACCACTGTTGTGAGAAACAAGGGGACTCACAAATAAAAAGCAGAGGAGAAATAAAGGTTTAATTACCCAAGATACATAAAAATGTATTGTTTAATTTTTTACCAGCAGCACTATATTTCCTTCAAAAAATGAGATTTTCAATAATATCTGCAATTTTTAAGATTATAAGCAGAATGAATATTCACTGACATAGCTTGGGAGTTCTTGGTATAAAGATCTTAGGATTAGGTTAAGTTAGTTTCGGAACTCTTAGTGTAAAATTCTTCCATTAGGTTATCTTAGGTTTGGAGTCCT
Organism: Pachyrhynchus sulphureomaculatus; assembly: GCA_019049505.1. Classification (NCBI taxonomy): domain Eukaryota; kingdom Metazoa; phylum Arthropoda; class Insecta; order Coleoptera; family Curculionidae; genus Pachyrhynchus; species Pachyrhynchus sulphureomaculatus. The sequence continues at coordinate 194,423,589 of CM032454.1, forward strand.
TCAGCAACCCAAAGTACTTATTGGTCACCTTGTTTTGCTTGAGTAAAAAAAAAATTAAAAAAATTTTGCTCCTGTGTAATATTGAATCTTTCTAGATATTTTGGAAGGTACTGATTGATAGCCCTTTCCATATCTTTCGTTAATATTGAAAGCAATGCGAATGTGGGTAGGTGTTTGGCAAAATCTTCTTGCCTTTTTTGAATATCAGCTAAACTGTAGTGCCTTTCCAGTAGGAAGGAAATATTCCTTTTCTGTAGGATAGGTTCAAAAATCGACAGAAAATTGATGTTAGTTTGCTCGGGAATTTTTTTAGTACTATGGAAGGTATTTTAACATTGCCAGAAGCTTTTTTGGTGTCTAACTTCATTAAAACATGTTTTATGACACGCTGTCTGAAGGCAATATCGGGCATCCTTGACTGCACTGTGGGAATAGTTCGTGGAATTTTTCCTTGGAAATCGACGGCAGAATGTGAAGCAACGAGTTCAGCTATCAAGTTGGTTTTCTTAACTGGTGATGGTGCAATAGTATTAGTGAAATATCGCCTAATGGCCTTAGTGACTAACCAAAGGGATTTGGAATTGTTAGGGCAGGCAAGAAGTTTTTCATTCTTTGACTGTGCGTCCGTTTAGTTTCGTCGAGAATTTCTTTACATCTGTTCCGGTTATAATTTATGACGTTAGGATTTTCACACGATTGTCGGTATTCCTTAGCCGAAGAAAGTTAAATTCGAGATTTATTTTAAAACAGCTGGAAAGGTAACCAGTTAATCGCTGTATTTATACATATATATATATATATTTATATATATATATATATATATATATATATATATATATATATATATATATAAAAAAAAAGGATTTTCTACAGCTGACGCTCTCTTTCTTCTCTCAGCCTTTGATTCCATCCGTTTCTATCTTCCCAGTCTCCATCTGTTAGACCCCTGTCCTCCATAGCCTCGTCCACATCGTCTCTCCACGATCGTCTGGGTCTTTCTCTTTTTCTTCTTTCTATAGGGCTCCACTCCGTTATTTTCTTTATCCATCTATTATCTTCGCTTCATCTTATGTGTCCATACCATTTTAATCGTTTTTCTTCAATGGTATTTATTGCGTTCTCTTTGATGTTCATTCTGCTTCTTAGTTCTTCATTGGTTATTCTCTCCATACGTGTCACTCTACAATATCTTCTCCAATGCTCCATCTCTACCGCGTTAATTTTAGATTTATTTCTCTTGTTGATCGTCCATGTTTCTGACCCGTATGTATTATTGATTTATATATGCGTGTTTTGTTTCTCTTTGTAATGTGCTTGTCCCACAGGATCGAATTTAATTGTCTTATGCATGTTCGCGTTTGTCCTAATCTAGCTTAATCTCTTCTTCTGATGTTGCGTTTTTTGAAATGATGGTTCCTAGATATTTAAATCTATCGGTTCCTTTGATTATTGTTTCGTTTTCTACTTCTAGATTCTCCTCGTTTCCCTCCTTTGTTGTTAGATATTCTGTTTTATCAAAGTTTATTGCTAATCCTGCTTTAGTGTATTCTTCTTTCAGTTTTCTTACCATATAACTGAGGTCTTCCTCAACTTGCGCTATGAGTACTTGGTCGTCTGCGAAACTTAGAGTATATAAGTAATCTTCTCGTATTGGGACTCCCCTTCCACTACATTTTTGCTTCCATTTTTTTTAATGTTTTTTCGAGGTATATTTTGAATAATGTTGGGGATGTAGAGCATCCTTGTAATAGGCCTTTTGATGTTTGGAGTCTCTTCCCTATTTTATCAATGCCTATTTCTTTCATTGCGTTCCATAATCTTTGTCTTGGTACTGAGTCATAGGCCTTTCTTATGTCTATGAAGGCTAGATGAACTTCTCTATTCTTTGCCAGTTTTTTTCCATTGTTTGTTTTATAGTGTATTTGTGGTCTATACATGATTTTCCGGCCGTAAAGCCTGCTTAGTTTTCTCCAATTTTTCCTTCATGATATTTTTAATAATTTTTCCATACAAACGTCCCATACTCGATATTATGCTTAGGTCTCTCTATAGTTTGTGCATTTTCTGCGGTCTCCCTTTTTAAATATGGATACTATATAAGCTTTTGACCATTCCTCTGGTATTTTTTCTCCATTTATCGCTCTGTGGAACAAGTTTCTCAGCATTCGATGTAATTTATTAGACCCGTACTTAATCATTTCATTTACCACACCCCCAGGCCCTGCAGATTTATTATTTTTGAGTGTTTTTTATTGTCTTCTTTACTTCTTCATAGCTTAGTTCTATCTGTTTTATTTCCTTATTCTGTTCTTCTTCAGGGTTTCTCTTCTTGGAATTCTTGTCTATCTTCTGTTAGCAGCTTCTTATAATATTCTTCCCACTCGCTTTCTGGGATGTACTCTATATACGTCTTCTCTCTATTGTTAGTTAATGCTTTAATTATTCTCCATGACTCTGTACTTCTAGTTCCTCCTATATACTGTTCTACATGTTCGCACGATTTTTCCCATCTCTCGTTCTTTTTTTTGTTTATCATCCTCCTCGTTTCTGCATTTTTCTCTTTATATTTCTGTAGATCTTCTTCTGATCTTGTATTCAGCCATTTTTTCGTATAGTCTTTTTTTCTCCTTTATAGATTCTTTGGTTTTTTCACAGATTCTAATTTTATGTTTCTCATTCTCGTTGTCTTCTTTACCTAATGCTTCTAGGGACGCCTGTTTAATGCATTCTTTTATGTGGTCATACATCTGTTGGAGGTTGTCGTAGTTAAATTCATTTAATTTTTGATCTAATTTTTTTAATCTGTAGTCATTACTTTTAATTTATTATTTATTCTAGTATTTTTTAGTTCGCAGGTTGGTGGAGGTTAGTCTTTGGTGCATCTACAGTAATCTTGCTTTTAACAGCAATTTTCTTTATGATTTGCGGCAGCGGATCAGTGCAAGAATGGAATGACACTCAAAAAGAGGTGTCTATTGAATTGGAAGAAATCGAGGAACCTTCAAGATTGGAGTCGGTTTTAGAATAGATATAAACTAAAAATAAGTATTTAAAATTATAGAGTGTAATATGTTGTTTATTAATGAACTTTCTTGTCTACATATATTTTTAATAAATATATAGATAAGAGGTAAAAGATGTAAAATACTATTAAAAAATACAAATGAGTTTAATTTGTAATCTCTTATTTAATCTTTGTAAATTAATTTTTAAATATAAACATGTTTTAGCAATAATATTTAAAAGCTAAAACATACTGGGTGTTGATAAAATCTGTCCTTCAGTAAGTTTGGCCAGTACATTAAAAGTATGGACTTGCGCGAGTACTATTTAGTTTTTTTTTTATGGGACCAGCACACGTGCTACAGGGAAGTCCCTAAAGCGCTACAGGAGTGACACGTGTGCGGAGAAAGCGATTCACGTTGTTCTTGAATCGCTGTAGATTGTACTCGGTGGGAAACACAGTCCTGGGCAAACTATTCCAAAGGTATGATGTTTTCCATATAAAAGACTGCTTGAAAAGCGAGGAGTAACAAGCTGAACCTCATACGGATGTGAAATATTAGCGCAACGTGTACTTCTAACATGCACCGTTCTGGGAGGAATTAAGCGGGCCACATCCTTCGAACACTTTTCATGAAAGTACTTGCAGAATAGGCTGAAGTCGCCAACCGTTCTTCGATGTTCCAGCGAATCAAGGCCGCCGGTCAGTTCCGGGTGTCCAATCAGACGAACAACTCTTCTCTGAATAGAATCCAACAAATGCAGTGTACGTTTGAGAGCGGAGCTCCAAACATGGGAGCAGTATTCCATAGTTGGTCGAATTTGAGCACAGTTGTTGTGGAGTGTGAAGCTTTCTGGTTCGAAATAATATTCCCAACTTTTGAGAAGCTCTCCTTGCTATGCCTGCAACATGTTCATGCCAGGACATATTTGCTCCCAAATTAACGCCCAACAAATTGAGTGACGATGTTAGAAGAATGGAGTGCCCCGACATAACTATGTCGCGTTCAGCAACGTTAACTTTTTTAGAAAAAACTGTTGCCTGGGATTTTGTAGCGTTAAATTCCACTTGGTTACTGTCACCCCAAAATAGAATTTCTTCCAGGTCCTTGTTAAGTTGAACGACTTTCTGCTGTCTGCGGATATTCGTCTGAGTAGCCGATGTCCGAGCGTTCAAAGTGAATGAAGAGATAAGTGTACTGTCATCTGCAAAGCTGTAGGTTAGATTCTCGGTCTTTTCCAGCAGATCGTTAATGTAAATGAGAAAGAGAGTAGGAAACAGTATGGAGCCTTGGGCTACACCATAAACTAGTACATGACATGTTTCACTCCGACCAGCTGTCGAACAGCTAGCTTTAAGTGAAGATGATGATATTGTGCTCTCGCAACAAATCACGACTACAGCAAAGATTTAAGAGCTATATATTAAAAGAAATTAACAGTCAACAAACCTAAACACCATCTGGCATGAAACCGTCGAAACTTTTAATTCAAGACCCAAACTTACGTGCGTATGAAAGTCGAATAATAAAGCAAATAGAGAATTTGAAATTATTTAACATTATAATTTTGATCCTACGCAACCTTATTCATCATCATCTTACCCCTTGACAATTTCAAGAAATTTATATTTTTACAGCTTAGAAATTCGTGTGTCGACAAAAGGTACCCGTATTTTCAATTAATAACAACGCAGGTAACACTGTTTACCGGACATGCTGGCACATTTTTAGCTGTTAAAATAAAAAATCATATTATATATCATTTATCGCCCGAGAAAAACATTTCAATGATATTACAATACGGGACAACAACCAAAAGAAACTTAAGTCACCATAAATGGATGTATTTAGACGATCAATGGAAATTTTGAAAATGGAAAGAATTGTACACAGTGAATGTTTTTTTTTATGGGTGTAGCACTCGTGCTGCAAGAAAATCACTAAAGCACTACAGAAGCGACGCAAAGAAGAAAAATGTCTCGAAACTCTGGCTAAAATATGAAAGTATTATTCGATTTTGACAAAACTCAGTATATCGGGGTATTGGAGACCGCTGATCACGAATATGAAGTCAAATTTTCAAAAAACAAAATGGTGGGCTTTTTTTGGAAAAACGTGAGTCATTTTTTGATAAAACTCTGTATACCTGGGTTTTTGAGATCGCTGATTACGAATATGAAGTTCAAATTTTAAAAAAACAGAACGACGGCTCCAAAATAGCTGGCTAGTTTTAGAAAAACGTGAGTTATTCCCGAATAGATGCTATCCTCCTCCGGTTTGATCGCTCACTAACATCGTCCCAACCCAATAAAGGACGCCCAGAGGTGTTCATTCCTGTAGGTTCTGTGTTTTCCGTTTCATACTTTTTTTCATATTTTTTAACAACACAAAAACGCCAATCATCAAACTTTGCGAAGAATTGCGTTTGGATTCTGTGGGCTTTTTGCCATCTTTTCGAAATTCTGACATCAATTTGACAATCGGTTTCTTCAAATTTTCTGGCAAAATATATGGAAACGAAGTTTTTTTTTGTCACTTCCGTTTCAATAGTAGCAATAATTACATTTATGTTATCATGTAATTGGTTTTTGACAACTAGGAAAATGTTTTTTTCTTGTAAAAGAAATTTTTGTTTCGTCACACGCATTTTCTTTGAAAATAAAGAATACATTTTAGTTCAATTTTTTCCATTAATCTTGAGTAATAGTTGTAAATATGTTAAATAAAACTGGACAAAATTGGTAACAAGGTACTGAATTTTTAAAGTATTTTTAAAGTAATATAGGAATTGATGGCCTCAACAGAGCCGTGTAGTTTTGAAAGTTAAATTTTTGGCTTAAGGGGTTAGTTTTGGGGGGTGAAATAGGAAGTGAAAAAAAAAAATTTTACCCGGTCATCGAGTGGGGTGTCAAATGAAAGCTTATAAAAAGGCAAGTTCAAAAATATATATAATGTAAACTTGCGCATAATTATCTTTATATTATTTTTAAAAAGTGCGAAAAATCGCTGTCCCCCACCTTATCTCGAAAAGTACTGATCAAAAAATTTTGAAAAAACTCCGGAATATTCTCTACAGGGTGTAGATTGAATAAAAATTATCACGAGTGCACTAACTTTTATCTGGTATATAAAAAAAAACAAAAATTTCAAGGTCATCAGTTTTCACTAAAGGTCGGAAAAAACTCTATTGAAACTCATTTGGGATGTGTTTTGTGAAGTCACTGCTCATTTTATACTTCCGTAACGAAAATGTTTATTTTAAAAGCAATCAACGTACGGAATACTAATTGTGCAAGTCCAACTTGCACTTGAGCGGTTATTTATTTAACAAAGGAATTGAAAACATTAAAAAGCAAAATAAAATTAATTTTCTTTAAAAAAAAAATCCTAAGAGATAAAACATAAAACGGGGTTCTTAATAGATCGGCGAAACCTGACTCTCCACCAAGTTTGATCCAAATCGGTGACCCAAATGCTCTGGCGTCGCCTTTTAAGACATATGGTAATCATTTTATAACTAATAAAAATGATCCTCGTTAGGGCAAATATGGAAAAATTAAAAAAAAAAAATTTTTAAAAGTAAGTGTTAATTTGAAACAAAAAAAAGCATAAAATTGAAAGTAAAATGGCCAGTTTTTTTCAGCCTAAATGGATCAAATGACTTCCGCAGCCACTCAACATGTACAGTAACCTATGTATAATAATAAAAATAAATTTGGTAACTAGAAATAATATAAAACTTAAGAAAACATATTAAAAAAAATCGTAAATTTGCATTAAAAAAATTAAAGAGACTAAAATGGCCAAATTCTCGGTCTAAATTGTTTAAATAAGTTCTTAAGTAACTCAAATGAAAGTTTAAGGACTAAGGAACATTTTCTGAGATTTTAGGTAAGGTAGTAGTATACTAAAAAAATTCGTCAGGAGAAAATAACCGGTCAAGTGCAAGCTGGACTTGCGCAATTAGTGTTCCGTACGTTGATTGCTTTTAAAATAAACATTTTCGTTAAGGAGGTATAAAAGGATCCGTAACTTCACAAAACACATTTCAAATGAGTTTTCAACAAAGTTTTTTTCCGATCTTTACTGGAAACTGATCACCTTGGAATTATTAAAGGTAATGCTCTAGTGATAATTTTCGTTCAATCTACACCCTATAGAGCAGGGTGCTCAAACTTGAACTGCTGGCGATCTACCTCAATATTGTTAGACTACGATCGATCGACTCTGAGAGGCTGCAAGTAAGTGTGATGCAGGATTGTCATCTAGGTAGGGTGTATCGTGGCATAGATATTAGTTTTCCGCACAATATGCATTTTTTTAGTCAAGGTAAGTGTAGGTCTGCTCTAAAATGTCAATGAAAAAACTCATAATTATACAAAATTGCGAGTTTATTGGTTCTTACAAAACAAACGAGTTCTAGTGTCTAAACTTAACTAAAGAGTGACTTTGGATGTTGAAGCTTGGCAATGCATGTCCTCAGCATACTTTTCATAAGATGGTACGTAATTACCGTGTGCTAATCGCAAGCATGATGACATATATTCGTCAGTTAGTCGATTGCGATATTTTGACTTAATTATCTTCATTTCAGAAAATGCAGACTCGCACAAGTAAGTTGACTCAAACATTGCCGTCAGTTAAAACGATTTGCCTTAGATTCGGATATTTATCTTCAGATATAAAACACCAGAATTTTGTATCAGATGCTGTGGCTTTGAGATGTATATCTGATATAATCTGCACTAACCCATTTTCAACAGAACATGAGTCCATGTTAAACTGACTTGCTATTTCAGTAGCTAATTCCTCAATGTACTTACACGAAAAAGGATAACTCATAAATGATGCGATATTTGCCAATTTACTGAAATCATAAAAACGTATTTCGAATTGGCCCAAAATATTTGACAATTCTGCCTCATAAATATCATAATTCAACTGAGGAATCCTTGGTTTCAAAGACGGAAAATTTTTCAGATCCTTTCTTTTCAGTTGATCTATCATAAGTTGGAATTTACTTTTGAATGCGTTTATTGCGCTAATCATCTCAATAATAGTTTTTCCTTTACCTTGAAGCTCCAAATTAATGGTGTTTAAATGCATTGTGATGTCTGTCAAAAATGCCAAATCAGTCAGCCATTTTCCGTTTTTCAGCATCTGAGTGTCATCACCTCTTTCGTCCAGAAAAGCTGTTATTTCGGGCAATAATTCTTGAAACCTTTCTAGGAATTTTCCGCGACTCAACCACCTGACGTCCGTGTGAAGAACTAAATCAGTGTGTTCAGCTGACTCACTATCTTCCAACTGCAATTTAAAGAGCCGTCGTTGCAAGCTACGTGCACGGATAGAATTCACAATTCTTATTGCAATGCCCATAATCTCCTCCATGTTTAGAACTTTTGAACACAAAACTTGTTGATGTATAATGCAATGGAAGGAGAAAAATGAAGGGAAATCATCATTAGCTCGACACAATGCCATAAAACCGTTTTTGTTTCCAGTCATTGCTGGTGCTCCATCGGTTGTAATGCACACTATTTTATATATTGGTAGCTTGTTTGTTACAAAATTGAAGAAGAAAACGTCATATATATCTTCGCCACGGGTCTTTCCTTTCAGAGGAATCATTGTCAAAAACTCTTCCTTAGCCGACATGTCATTGAATACCATTCGAATAAAAATACACAGCTGGGCAGTCTCTGTCATATCGGTGGATTCGTCGAACTGTAAAGAAAAGTATGTACATTCCATGATATCATGTTTTAGTTTATCTGCCATGTCCTGACTCATGACTTCAACACGCCTTGTTGTTGAGTTAGGCCTTTACTAAAATCATAAAAAATCATCCAACGAAAATTTTCACGTGAAATTTCTATTTGTTCATAAAATGGTTTTTTTGAACGCTCACTCTAAGCAAACTAGTAGGCCAATTTCTCAGCTGTCACTGTTTTAATAGTAACAAATGTCAAATTTTACAACAATGGTAATGTCATACCTCAATAGCACCAGATAGTGGTCGTTTGTAAAAACTTAAATTGCAGATCAGTCGGACGAGATAACTGAAGTTCTCTAATAGCAGACATAATCTCTGTTTTATTTTTGAAATCTCCAAATAAAGTCTCACCCGTTTCAATAAATGCTTCCTTCACAACCAATCCATCATCAAATGGTTTCTTGTGTTTCGCCAATATATGAGATATTTTAAATGACGCGATCGTTGCAGCTTTTGATTGTTTGGCTGGTCTTGTGAACATGGTTTGTTCTTTTTTCAAACAAGTTATCAAATCACGTACTTTTCGTTTTTCTTAATTCACTCTGTGACGGAAAATCCTTTTCATAGTTTTTATGAACCGTTTTATGATGCCTCTCTAAGTTCCCACGCTTAGGTATTGCAACTGACGCACGGCAAATGAGACAAATGCACTTATCCTTTACCATACAAAAGAAAAATTCTTCCTCCCAATCGTTATTAAAATGATAAGTTTTACTTTTCTTCGCCGCACTCATTTTGGACTATTTATTAATAAACTTTGTATCGATGTATCGCCTTCAAGTTACAACTCAGACTGACTCCTATTCCTGCAGGCGCAACATTTATATCGGCTCGAACGAAGTCTCGAATGTTCCCGTCAAACACGCCGCCCGAAGTTTCTAGAAAAATCGGCGGGAATCAAAAACGCGGCTTTTCTTTGACAAGTACCGCGCGTTCCTTTGATAAAGCCGCCTTTTGCCGCTAGCAGGGGGTTATTACGATAAAAGAAAGTGATGAGGGGGTTTTCTGGCCTAATTGTGGATCGAATAAATTTTAGTAGTTTATTCATTACATTTTGTTTTAGTTACCTAAAACAAAATCTGTGAATAGATCTATATCGGAATTTTTTTCTCAAGATCGACTCAAAAAGCACTCGTGATCGACTTGTCGATCGCGATCGACTGTTTGAGCACCCCTGCTATAGAGAATATTCCAGAATTTTTCAATATTTTTAAAAGTAGTATAAAGAGAATTATGCGCCAGTATTATATTATATATATTTTTGAACTCGTCTTTTTATAAGCTTTCATTTGACACCCCACTCGATGACCTGGCAAAAAAAAAATTTTCACTTCCGATTTCACCCCCCAAAACTAATCCCTTAAGTCAAAATTTAACTTTCGAAATTACGCGGCTCTGATAAGGCCATTAGCTCCTATATTAGGGCGAAATTTCAACTTTCTGTGGTCAAATAGTTTCGGAGAAAATCGGGTGTGACAGACAGACAGGCGGACGGACAGGCAGACAGCCAGACAGATGGACACCGAAGTAATATTATCAGTGTTCCGTACGGAACACTAAAAACCGGATTCGGTAAAATTTATCAGTATTATGAGAGTGAAAAATATAACTAATATGTAAAAAATACCGGTCAAGTGCAAGTTAAACTTGCGCAATTAGTGTTCCGTACGTTGATTGCTTTTAAAATAAAAAAAAAATTGTTACAGAGGTATAAAATGATCAGTGACTTCACAAAACACACTCCAAATGAGTTTTCAACAAAGTTTGTTTCCAATCTTTACTGAAATCTGGTGACCTTGAAATTTTTGTTTTCTTTATATGCCATATAAATTATTAAAGGTAATGCACTCGTGATAATTTTCGTTCAATCTACACCCCTTGGAGAATATTCCAGAATTTTTTCGAAATTTTTTGATAAATACTTTTCGAGATAAGGCCCGGGACAGCGATTTTTCGCGAATTTTTAAAAATAATACAAAGAAAAGTGCGCGCAAGTATAATATTATATATATATTTTTTACTCGTATTTTCACAAGCTTTCATTTGACACCACACTCGATGACCTAGTAAAAAATTTTTTTTTTCACTTCCGACTTCACCCCCCAAAACTAACCCCTTAAGTTAAAATTTAATTCTCAAAACTACATGGCTCTGATGAGGCCATCAATTCCTATATTATTACCAAATTTCACCTTTCTATGTTAAATAGTTTCTGAGAAAATCGGGTGTGACAGACAGACAGACAGACAGACAGACAGACAGACACCGAAGTGATCTTATAAGTGTTCCGTACGGAACACTAAAAATGGCTAAAGTTATGTTTGGATAAGTTAAAGTATTGTCCATGGAATATTTCCAGAATTAACTAAAACAATTACCGTATAGTTTGCAATTGCACCTATTTAATCATAAAAAATGACAAAAGAAAAAAACGACAAACACCCTTTAAATTTTTCGTTTTTAGTGTTCCGTACGGAACACTTATAAGATCACTTCGGTCTCTGTCTTTCTGTCTGTCACACCCGATTTTCTCCGAAACTATTTCCCACAGAAAGTTGAAATTTGGTACTAATATAGGAATTGATGGCCTCATCAGAGCCGTGTAGTTTTGAAAGTTAAATTTTGACTTAAGGGGTTAGTTTTGGGGGGTGAAGTTGGAAGAGAAAAAAAAATTTTTTACTAGTCAGGGCTCTGAAATAACTAGAAGAATAGGACAAGGTTGAGCTGCGTTCGGCAAGTTGGGGTATGTACTTAAATCTAGAGAAATCCCAATAAATCTTAAACGTAAAGCATACGACTCCTGTATTCTGCCGGTCCTTATGTATGGTCTCGAGACGATGGCACTCACCCGAAAAACCGCTGACAAGCTTCAAGTGACACAACGAGCAATGGAGAGATCTATGCTCGGAATTAGCCTGAGAGACAGGATACAGAACGAGGAAATTAGAAGAAGAACGTGTGTGACAGATATCCTCAGAAGAGTAGCTCAACTCAAATGGCAATGGGCTGGCCATATAGCTCGTCAAAGCTCAGAAAGATGGACCAGCAAAATGATAAACTGGCGTCCAAGACAAACCAAAAGGAGTGTTGGAAGACCTCCAAAAAGGTGGCGCGACGACATCCAGAAAATTGCGGGAGGAAATTGAATCCAAACAGCCCTAAACAGAACGACGTGGAAAAGATTGGAAGAGGCCTTCATTCAGGAGTGGATGACTATAGGCTGAGGAGACAGGTCCTCGAGTGTGGTGTCAAATGAGAGTTTGTGAAAACACGAGTAAAAAATGTATATATAATGTAATACTTGCGAGTACTTTTCTTTGTATTATTTTTAAAAAATCGTGAAAAATCGCTGCCCCCCGCCTTATCTCGAAAAGTACTTATCAAAAAATCTTGAAAAAATTCTGGAATATTCTCCACGGGGTATAGATTGAACGAAAATTATCACGAGTGCATCACCTTTAATAATTTATGTGGTATATAAAAAAAAACAAAAATTTCAAGGTTATCAGTTTTCATTAAAGATTGGAAATAAACTTTGTTGAAAACTCATTTGGGGTGTGCTTTGTGAAGTCACTGATCATTTTATACCTCCGTAACAAAATTTTTTATTCTAAAAGCAATCAACGTACGGAACACTAATTGCGCAAGTTCAACTTGCACTTGACCGGTTATTATTTTATCTAGAATCAAAATCTGTCAGAATTTTTAGTTATATAATAAAATTGCAAAAATACATTAAAAATCCCGAAAACGGGCCAATTTTTCCCATTTTTGAGAGAGTTACCCAAATTTTTCAGCAGTTGCAATATTTTTCTGTTAATGTACTCTTCGAGATGAGTATTTTTTTTTAAAAAAAGTAGTAGTATCCGACGATTTCACCTCAAAATCGTACTCTAACTGGACTAATAAGACTATGTGGAAAGCTGCTTTAAGCTAAAATTTTTTATCATATTATTTATTTAGGTGTTTATTTAATTTAACACATAATGTGAATCAATAAGGTAACAAAAATTCCAGATAATCAGTAAAACAGTTGATTCTTCTCAACTGACTAACTCTCAATTAAATTTGTTTCATGTGGTAGGTAACCTTAAATATGAAAGTTTTCATGTTCACTTAAATATGACTGAGTATGAAATAGAATTTGGTACCATCATTTGCTAATATCATATACCATTTATCGCGTGAGAAGAACAATTAAGCCTCTTTCAAATTAAACCTAACAAGTCTATATTAACTAACAATTCATTTTAAAACACGAAGTATTGTTGGGAGATATGGGAGAAAGAGAAAGAAAAACAAGCGGAAAAATTTCGTAACGAAATTATTAAAAAATGCCATGTAAAATTTTTCAATTGTTTTATTATATATTGTAGAGCGACAACAGTTAAAAATATTCTCACAGGTTGGTTCACATCTTTGGTAACTTTACGCAATACTTATTTTAACTTGTATGTACATAATTAAGCCTAAAACAATATTAGTATAGCTAGTTTTCACATAAATAATAAAAATAGTACATGTATGCTATTGTGTGTATGTTACAAAGGATATAGTTAAAATCACATAATAAGAAATATGTTAAAAGACCCCGCACTTTTCTTATGGAAAAGTGGTTTCGGTCAAATTGGCTGAATTTTTGATACGTTGTAGTTCTCAGCTTTCTGAACAAGACTGTCCATGAGCACAAAGTCCAAAAATGGGAAAATTTCTAGTTATTTTCAATTAAAGTACTAATAAAATCCATTTTTTTTTTAACCATTTTGATAATTTTGATAATTATTAAATTAAAGTCACAAGAAAAAAAAGTCTCGCACTTATTCACTAACCAACATAGCTATATGTATTTTGGGGCGCTAAAACCGAATTCGGGATCTAAATTAACTTATTACGTCATCATTGTGATCCTTCATTGAAATACGGTTAAAACCCAGATAGAATGGAATTCAAAAAAAAAAATAAAGATTTTAAAAAAGTAGGTTTCGATATCAATGTATTTTTGGAAGCTAATCTGATGTCTACTTTTTAAAATCTTAATTTTTTTTTAAACTCCGTTCTAGCTGGGTTTTACCTGTTTTTCAGAGTCAAGGGTCCATCAGAATACATACGCTCTCACTATTCGCATTCGGAGTTCGAGACTCAGATTTGTGCGATGGAAATTTTATTGAATGTAATTTTGTCAAATTTCCACTTTATTTAGTTTCACTGAAACTGTATGACGCGTTTCGCTATACTATAGCTTCTTCTGATACAAAATGATATTTGAGTATTAGTGTTGTTACATTTATACAAATACCATAAGGTATATAGGTAATAAAATTAATACTATATGCTAATGAATATTGTTGGGAAATCCATTCTGAATATTAATTGTATAAATTGAGTAAAGGGGAGTTACCATGGGCCAGACAGGTATCTTTTTGTTCGTTTAAGATGATGTCTGAATTTTTATTCCTATTTATTTCTAAATTTTCTAACAGGTTTAATTTTACGCCTTTGTTTTGTATGTGTAGAATTTTAAATTTATCGTCAAAAAGATGATTTGATTCTATTAAATGGTTACTGTACGCTGAGTCAGTTTTTGGTTTTTTAAATAGCTTCTTTTATGTTCTGAAATTCGAGTTTCTAATGAGCGACCTGTCTGACCTATGTAACTTTTATGACAAGAACCACAATTCAACTAATACACTCCAGATTTTTTTGATCTATTTTGTTTTTCCTTTGATGAAAGATCTAAGAACAAAAAAATCTGTTGGGTATCAGTTGATTCGTTGTTCTTGTCATAAAAGTTACATACTCATTCGAAACTCGGATTTCAGAACATAAAAGAAGCTATTTAAAAAACAAAACTGACTCAGCGTATAGTAATCATTTAACAGACTCAAATCATCTTTTTGACGATAAATTTAAAATTCTACACATACAAAACAAAGGCGTAAAATTAAACCTATTAGAAAATTTAGAAATAAATAGAATTAAAAATTCAGACATCATCTTAAACGAACAAAGAGATACTTGTCTGGCCCATTGTAACTCCCCTTTACTCAATTTATACAATTAATATTCAGAATGGATTTCCCAGCAATATTCATTAGCATATAGTATTAATTTTATTACCTATCTACCTTAGGGTATTTGTATAAATGTAACAACAATAATACTCAAATATCTCAACTTTCAATGCCAAGAAATTCAGGTTTACCCGCGCGGTCACCCTCCCGGAAGGTGTGAGGATACACCCCGAGACCCCCCAGGACTTTAGAAATATAACTAGATTCCTGGAGGAGAACAGGGAACCCTTCCATACCTTCCAGTTCCAGGAGGACAAGTTAAATCACGTCGTGTTGAGGGGAGTCGTAGAGACTCTCACAACCGACGAGATTGCTAGTGACCTGCGTGAAAAAGGCCACAACCCTCATAAAGTTATCCGATGGCACTACAAATCAGGGGACCCCATGCCCATGGTTTTGGTGCTAGTGCCCAAATCCGATAAAGCCATTTTTGCTATTACTGAAGTCAGGCACAACAAAATAAAAGCAGAACCCCAACACTCCAAGTCTAAAAATACCCAATGCTTCAACTGCCAATTATTTGGCCACTCATCCCATCTGTGCAGGGCCCCGCCCAAATGTGTTAAATGCGGGCAGGGGCACCTCACGTCCACATGCCAAAAAACGCGGGATTTACCTGCCAAATGTGCAAACTGCGAGGGTGAGCATACAGCCTCCTACAGAGGCTGTCCCAAACACCCGTCGCAGCGACCCGCAACCAACCAAGCTAACTCCCAAGCCACCTTCTCCTGGGCAAACCGTCGTCAAACGGCGGCTCCCCCAGCGACCTCAATTCCAACAAACATGACCGACGCCCTTACATCTATCAATAGCATGAATTCTGCCATGCAAACCTTCTTTAAAAACATCCAAAACTTTCAAAAGCTTTCCGCCACTTTCATGCCCCTGCTTAATTCCAACGCCCAAGTATGAGTAAGCGACCAAATAAGATCTCTCCTAAAATGCTAAACATCTTGTCATGGAATGCCAATGGCATTCGCGACAAAAAGCATGAACTTCTCCATTTCCTACAAGACCATAACGTCGACGTAGCTCTAATCCAAGAAACCTTTCTAAAGCCCGGCATCCGATTCAGTCTTCCTAACTACACTGTTTACCGCAACGACAGAATCAGGGCCCGCCTAGGGGGGACCATGATTCTTGTCAAGCACTCCTTAAATCACTACCAACCACCCCCCCTTCCTCTTGTCCAAACTGAAGCCACGCCTATTGCCATAACCATGGCAAACAACACCCACCATCCACCTCTTCTCGGTCTACCAACAAAACGGTGACCAACATCCCATCGATCCTGCAGACTTCCATCTGCTGTTTGGCCCTGTCAATCAAAAGACCGTTCTGGGCGGAGACTTCAATGCCAAAAACGTTCTCTGGGGAAACCTAGCTACAAACGCTAATGGCATTGCTCTCGACGCCATCCAGAACCAAATCCCATTCAATCTCATAGCTCCAGACGAGCCCACCCACATTGGACACGGAAGACCGGACTTTCTAGATATTTTTCTTCTAAAAAATATCAACCTCCGGCATAACATTACTGTCATTCATGACCTTTCGTCTGACCATCTACCGGTCATTTTTACACTGGGAAATCCGGCCGACAAAATGAATGCCACAGTCACCACTTCCAGCACAGACTGGGACCACTTCCAACGCCTCCTGGCGACCACGGGTCCCATCCCAAAAATTTCCACAACCCAGGATCTGGATTCGGCAGTCAATAAACTGACTGCTGATATCCAGACAGCCCTTGCCCAGGCCACAACGTCACGAACCCAACCAGTCTCTTCTCAAGGTAGACTACCCCCAGCTATCAAAGAGCAGATCAGGGATAAAAACCGGCTGCTCAGAAGAGCCCTCAGGACGGGAGACCCCCGCCTCAAAAGGCTCGCAAATCAAGCAACGCAGCAGGTGAAAGACTCACTTGCTGAATTCCACAGCAGCAGGTGGGAGTCCAAAGTAGAATCCCTCACTACCCAGGACTGTTCTCTTTGGAAAATGGCAACAGCCCTTTCCAATGACGAGCCAAGGTCCATGCCAGCCCTCACCCACGCCGGCACCACAGCCTCCACAACCCAGGAGAAGGCTGACCTTCTGGCAGATCTGCTAGAGGAACAGTTTTCTCCTAACACTCCTGCCCATCCCGATCCAGCCCGTGATCTTAGGGTCGCTACAACCATACAGACCCTAAATCTTGCCCAGCCCCCTCGCAATACGTACTTCACAACCCCCTCCGCTGTTAATGAGATCATTCGATTTATCTCAATCCGAAAAGCCCCAGGTCATGATAAAATTACAAATAAAGCCCTCAAAAAACTCCCCAAGAAACAAATCTCAGAAGCCACCAATATCATTAACAGCATACTGAGACTCAGCTATTTTCCACTCTACTGGAAAAAAGCTGAGGTCATTATGATCAAAAAACCAGGCTCTCCATCCCACGAGGCAAGCAGCTATCGGCCAATCAGCCTACTTCCAGGCCTTGGCAAGATAGCTGAAAAAGTCATCCTCGAAATCGTCAGAGCAAAGTCCACAGCGCTCCGTGTTGTCCCTGACGAACAGTATGGCTTCCAGCCCCTTCATGGCACCATCCATCACACCACGAAACTCGCCCAAACCATTTCCAACAGCTTCAACAAACGTCACAAAGTTGGAGCTGTGTTTCTCGATGTAGCAAAGGCCTTCGACCGAGTCTGGCACGAAGGCCTCATTCTGAAACTGATCCGACACGGCTACCCCCTTTTCATTAACAAACTCATTCAATCCTTCGTCTCTGACAGAACATTCCAAGTCAGAGTCGATAAGGCCATCTCCGAAGTCAAGGCCATTAGAGCCGGAGTCCCTCAAGGCTCCGTCCTCTCCCCCCACCTCTTTAACATTTTCACAGCCGACATTCCAAAAACGGATCAGACTACCCTACTCCTGTATGCTGACGACACAGCCATCATAGCAGAATCCAGCAGCTACAGAATCATCACCAGTAGACTGCAGCGCCACCTGAACGTCCTCGCCCCCTGGTTCGACCGATGGAAGATCCAGCTAAACCCATGTAAGACACAGGCCATCGTCTTCGCCAAAGGCAACGGCACTCCTTATGGACAACTCCAGCTCCAGGGATCCCGCATCCAATGGGCAACCACCATCAAGTACCTGGGAATCCAGTATGACAAACACCTCATCTGGAAAGACCAGGTCTGTGCTGCCTCAAGGAAAGCCAAGCAACTACTGGGCAAGCTGTACCCAATCATCAGCCGGTCCAGTAAGTTGCAACCAAAAATCAAGCTGCTAATTTATAAAACCATCGTGAGGGCAGGACTCACACACGCCTGCCCTACTTGGTCTAAACTCACCAAGACACGCAGAGCTCAACTTCAGGCAGTACAGAACAAGGCCCTGAGGATGATCACGGGAGCCCCATGGTTCGTCCGAAACCGGCAATTGCATAGAGACCTCGGTGTGCCAACAATCAAGGCACACATGAGGTCCACCAACATCAAGTTCTTCGCAAAGGCGCTACAACACCCAAACGCCACCATAAGGAGCGCATTCCACGTGCCCGCCAACGCCCGCCATCACTATCCAAGACCTTCTGACCCATATCCGACGAAGACGATGGCCCTCCCCCACCCCCATGAAGATTGTAACCTAGATTAAGTTTAGAATTAAGTTCTAGATTAGTTTAGAATTAAGCTCTAGTTAAGTTAGATTAGTCAACCAATGTAATTAAAACCCAATGTCCTAGGTTAAGTTAATTAGGATTACTGTATAGAACCTAGGTTAAGTAGTATAGGAATATAAGCTATCATAAATGTAAGTAAGAGGCATAGCCTAACTTAAATTCAATAAAGACAATGACAATGACTCAAATATCATTTTGTATCAGAAAAAGCTATAGTATAGCGAAACGCGTCATACAGTTTCAGTGAAACTAAATAAAGTGAAAATTTGACAAAATTAGTCTTTCATTACATTCGTTATGAATTTCCATCAAGTAACAGCCAAAACAATTCGAAATTTTATTCATAATCATGTATGTTACTCGGGCCTGTTCAATTCGGGAATATATTTCCTTTCTTGGGTCCCACTTGTCATTTATATTGGTTCTCAAATATTTAAATGTGGAGACCTGTTGTACGGTGTTGTCCCTGATTTCGAGGGACTTTGGTGGTAGTTTTTTCTTTGTTATTTTTTTTTTCTTTAGGATAAGCAAGGGAATTCGAGGAGTGGCTTTATATGTCGTGTTATAAGAATGTTTCATTGCTCTTCGAGTGAGCAAATATAGTGGATTGAGTAAATACAATAATTTAGCTACTATTTCATAAGTTCATTTTTGCAAATCTGACCGTTTGTATTTCTCAGACTTGTTCTATACTCAGCTGTACATTTTTTTAAGTTACGCTGTGATCAGATCTCAATCCCTTCTATATGCTTTTTTTTGTTAAAATTAAAAATAATGGAAAAACAAGAACGATGAAAAAGAAATATATTAAGATATATACGTAATTACTCTGTTCGCCCCCCTACTACTAGCGTGTATATATTTTACTATAGAAAATTTTTTTGGTATTATATATCCGATGTCCCAATCAAAAATCAGGAAAAATTATCATATTTCTATTTAAACGACACAATGACCCCCCATACTTTTTATCCTCTTCCCACGTTAACAATGAAAATAATAAAAAAAATGTAGTGTTTAGACTCTTTAACTAAAAGAACTTCGAAAAAGATCTAAACAAAACAAATATGGAGTAACTTTTCTACCTTCCTTTTCCACCTTTTTGGTACCTTATATATTTTAACATAAATGATTATGCTTAAAATTGAGAGCAATGAAGAAATAACTTAGTTGTCATATTTCTACAGTCCAAGTACCCTAAAAAGGGCATATAGCAAGATATATATGAAGCAACCCCTCTAACCCTTACCCACCCCAATAACCCCTTATATATTTTACTGTGAATAATGTGCTTAAAATTTGTCAATTACATCAATCAAAAAACCTGCAAAAATTCTCAAAATACTATTGAAACTATATAATATTTAACGACGCCCACTCTTTTCACCTCCTTCTTGGGTTAAAATTTAAAATAATGGCAAATAACCTAACTTGAATTTTCCGACTTCAAAAACCTTGAAAAAGACATATAATGTTATATATACAGGACGACCCCCCTCATCTCATCCCCACCCCTTTCGTCTCTTTCATGTTTTACTATAAATATATAAAACATTTGTTTATTATAGTTTTAACAGAGGTAGTATCTAGAAGGAAATGTTAGGTTGCAGGTGTAAATATAACTGAACACCCTTTTCCGCTTAACGATTTTCATTTACTTACATAAAGTCATAACGGATGAGAAGTGTCGAGACTTTCCCAGAGATGGTAGCGCAAACAAAAAACACATATAATGTCCAGTTAGTGTCAACCCGCAGAAGAATCGTATAAAATTTTCATGATACTTTGTCTATTAGTTTGCGAGCTACAGCCATTTGAGTGACGCTCCTTTTGATTTTTGTAAAACGATGGAACTAAAAGAATTTGACTTTTTGATAGAAAAAAAAATACAGCTAGAACCCAAGAATGGTTTGAGAAGTGTTATGGTACATCTGCTCCTTCGAAACTAACTATATCGGTGGTTTAGTGAACTTAAATGCCGTCGTACAAGCAGTGATGATGCGCTACGTTTCGGACGTCCAAATGAGGCAGAGACAATGAGGCAAAAAACACAAAAAATCCACCAAAGTGAAAGAGATAGCTGAAATCGTGAAGATATCAACATAATGTCTAAGACATATTTTGCATGACTATTTGCATATGAAAAAGATTTGTGCCCAAAGGGTCCCACGCACTCTCACGATTAATCAAAAACAGCAACATGTTGAAGCTTTGGAACGCTGTTTAACACTGTTTTGGCTCCATCCAAAGGAGTTTTTGCATCAATTCGTAATAATGGACGAAACATGGATCCATCACTACAGGCCCGAGTTCAACAGGAAGTCCGCAAAGTGGTTCGAACCGTATAAAAGTCGACCGAAGCGTCTAAGTACACAAACATCAGCTGGAAAGGTTTTGGCATTCTACTATATGAAAAATGTGCCCTACATCATATGGTAGAAGGGATATATGAATATATATATATATATATATATATATATATATATATATATATATATATATATATATATATATATATATACTATATGAAAGATATCTAAATGTTGGAAAATCGCTGGATTAAGCGTATCGGTCTTGAAGGAAACGATTTTGAAGAATAAAATCGATTTTTGGAAAAAAAAATTGCGTGGGATGCGCAGAATGAAAAGTCTCGAGTCTTTTCATCCCACGCAGTAAAATTACTTTATCGATTTATTAGATTTTTTTAGTAAATCAGATATTATATCGCTGGATTAGCGCTAAAAATCCTACCTATTGAAAAAGAAAGATACAGGATTAAAAAAAAAATGAGTGATAGTACTGAAAAATACCAATGAGATGTAATAAAAAAAAATAACATAATTTTCAAATTCTTCGAGGGCAAGAATTCTGAATAGGGCATACAAAATGCACCAAAGTGAAAGAGATAGCTGAAATCGTGAAGATATCAACATAATGTCTAAGACATATTTTGCATGACTATTTGCATATGAAAAAGTTTTGTGCCCGAAGGGTCCCACGCACTCTCACGATTGATCAAAAACAGCAACGTGTTGAAGCTTTGGAACGCTGTTTGACACTGTTTTGGCTCCATCCAAAGGAGTTGTTGCATCAATTCGTAATAATGGACGAAATATGGATCCATCACTACAGGCCCGAGTTCAACAGGAAGTCCGCAAAGTGGTTCGAACCGTATAAAAGTCGACCGAAGCGTCTAAGTACACAAACATCAGCTGGAAAGGTTTTGGCATTCTACTATATGAAAAATGTGCCCTACATCATATGGTAGAAGGGATATATGAATATATATATATATATATATATATATATATATATATATATATATATATATACATATATATATATATATATATATATATATATATATATATATATATATATATATATATATATATATATATGTATACTATATGAAAGATATCTAAATGTTGGAAAATCGCTGGAATAAGCGTATCGGTCTTGAAGGAAACGATTTTGAAGAATAAAATCGATTTTTGGAAAAAAAAAAAAAAATTGCGTGGGATGCGCAGAATGAAAAGTCTCGAGTCTTTTCATCCCACGCAGTAAATTACTTTACCGATTTATTAGATTTTTTAGTAAATCAGATATTATATCGCTGGATTAGCGCTAAAAAATCCTACCTATTGAAAAAGAAAGATACAGGATTAAAAAAAAAAAAATGAGTGGATAGTACTGATGAATGAGGTAAAAATACCAATGAGATGTAATAATAAAAAAATAACATAATTTTCAAATTCTTCGAGGGCAAGAATTCTGAATAGGGCATACAAAATGCTAACATATATACAATGCATTGTATCTTTTGCTAGTGAAAGCATAAAATATAAAGCATACCTTCCTTCGTCGGTAGAATCAAAGAAGAATTGTTACTAACAATTAGTCCTAGGCAGTTCGATCGTTAGAGTAACAAAAATCTATATCAACTACTACAAATGAGCAAAGTCTATATTATAGAAATAACCATTGTTAACTCATCTATCAATCCACTGGAGCTTGGATTGACAAACTAATGAACAAAAGACAAACTACTTATTGCAATATTGGCGTAATACTCTAGTACGAAGTTACTTTTTTTTTAGTCTTACTAGTTGATATAAATTTTTCTCAAACTCTCTACTACCGCTTTAATCCGTTGCAGATTTTAACGAGATGTTAATTCTGTTTTATATTCAAATCTACTTCGAACCATTTCAAATCATTTTACCTATAATTCGTTAAGATTACACACGCCAAAATTTTTCAAATCCTGAGACCTGACTATACTTTGTCGAAGGTTTTTGGTGCATGAATCCAAATCCAACCTTAGAATTGCTCCATCACATCGGATTTTCGAGATATCATAACCTAAAAATGCAAATAACACGTTTTTCGCTTTATTCGGGATTATATTACACCGCGAATTAATTTTTTTCCACAAAATTAGTTGGGGCATCTGAAAGTACTACTCTTCCTCTTCAAAATGCAATTTGAATTTTTCATATATTTTATTTCTTCTGGGAGAGAAATCGTCCGTTGAAATTAATTACTTTAGCGTTTTTGTTACAACCATACCAATTTGGTTAAGAGTTTGTTACGTTTGCCTCTCCGCTGTGTTAAATTTTGATAGTTTTAGGATTTGAGAATGTAATATCTTTTATCAACACTCGACACCTGAGATTATGTTAGGTTCATTTGCCTTTATGCTTGTTTGGGGAATTGACGAACGGAGTATTATCGAGAAAAATTTTTCGAACATACATTGTGTATTTTTACTAGAGAAACATGATGCCATCAAAAAAAATATGAGTGTCCGTTTAAAAAATCAAGGTTGACCTTGAAATGACCTTCAAAATGATCACAATTATATGGTTTTATTGCCCCTTCAAAACTCTTTAACTCTTGTCTGAAGCTTTTTTTTATTAAAAGTTGACATAAAAAGAGATAAGAAGCCTGGTAAATTAAAATGGGGCACATACAAATAAACAATGTTGCTACTAAAAAAGATGATTTTTCCGAGAAGAAATAAGATAATAATAATATATCGGTTTAAAAAACGTCTTTCGTCGTTGTCCGATGCCTAACTTCCATTCTTTCCGATCCATCCATTGATCTTCTCTCAGGTCTCGAGCACTCATAGCTTTATTAATGCTCTCCTTCCATGTTTTTTTAGGTCGTCCTCGTTTTTTGTGATTCGGTGGTATCCACTGCATGGCGATTTTGGGTAATCTGGTTTCTTCCATCCGTTGTACATGCCCGTACCATATCAGCTGTTTCTGTTCGATGTCTGTTATAATGGATCCATCTATCCCCATTCGCTGTCTTACTACGTCATTTCGAATTCTATCTCTTCGTGATATACCTAATGGTCTTTTAAATACGTCCATTTCAGTTGCCTCAAGTTTCCTGCGATTCTGGTCTGATATTCTCCACGTCTCTGAGCCGTAGGTTAGACTATTTTTAATGAGAGTTTCATGTTATCGCTCCATAGTATACCGTTTAGGCATCCTATTGCTCTTCTGGCTTGTGTTATTCGTTTGTTAATCTCGCTATCATCTTTGCATGACGTGTCGAATTCTACACCCAGATACGTGTATGAGAGGCAGCTGGTTATTTCTTCTTGATTGTCTAGCTGGATATTCGTTGGTTCCGTTCCTATAGGGAGGTATTTAGTTTTCTGCGTGTTAAGCTCTAGTCCCCAGTTCTTATATTCAGTATGCAATTTTCGAGCCATATACTCTAAATCGTCCCTATCATTTGCTATGATGACTTGATCGTCAGCAAACTGAAGAGTGTATAGGCATGTTCTGCCAATGTCAATACCCATCCCATTACATTTCCTCTTCCATTGGTATAAGGCCCCTCGCTACATATATTTTAAATAATGTAGGTAATATACAGCATCCCTGACGCAAACCTTTATCCACTAGGAATTTCTTTGACACTCTGTTGCCAACCTTTTATTTGTGATGAGGCTCCTATATATAAATTCTTAAGAGCTCTTATAATTGTCTGGTTAACATTGGTTTCCTGTAAGACTTTCCACAATTTTTTCACCGGGACTGTATCGTAGGCTTTCTGAAGATCTATGAACATAAGGTGGGTTTCTTGGTTGGTAGCTGACCTTTTTTCTATTATTTGTTTTAGGGTGAAGACATTATCGGTACAGGTTCTTCCAGCTCGAAATCCAGATTGCTCTTCTTCTTCTTTAGCTCTATATTCCTCTTCAATGAGATCCCGAATGATTCTTCTATAAAGACGGCTCAGAGTACTGGTCACTGATATTCCTCTATAGTTAGAACAGTCAAGCTTATTTCCCTTTTCATGAATGGATGATATGTAAGCCTCTTTCCATTCCTCAGGCACACTCGCGCCATTTATATACTGATTTATACACCAGGTAAGCTGATCAAACAGACTTCCTGACCCACATTTAATCAGTTCAGCGGGAATTCCTCCTGGTCCTGCAGCTCGACCATTCTTCAATTTACTAACTGCTTTTTTAACTGTATCAACGTCAACCACGATTGTTCCTCCCTCTATGAGTATACCCGTTGGTGTATTCACCAGGTATTCATCTCTGTTTTCTGATAATAGTATCTTGTAGTGGTCCATCCATTTCTTTATTGATACAGTTTGAATATTTGCTTTATTTTTAGAGTTCGATGTTACGTTTTTTATGAACTTCCATGATTCTGAACACTTTTTTCCTCCTAAATATGTGTTGATTTCCATACACTTTTTGTCCCATATCTCCTTCTTTGCTACGTTTATTATTCTCCTTGTTGTCCTTTTCAAGTCTAAATATTGCTCTTTGTCTTCTTGCTGTTGGGTGTTTAACCATTTAAGATATAGTTGTTTTTTCCGACTTATTAATTCTTCAATCTCGTTATTCCACCAAAGTTTGTAACTATGCTTTTTAGTTTTTAATCCAACTGCCTCTTCTGCAGCGGTTCTAATACTGTTTATTATATTTTCATATACAATTTCTAGTGGCTGTCGGTTTCTTGTTCCGAAGAGTTTTTCGTCCAGTCTACGTTGGTATAACTTTTGTGTACTTTCATTAATTAAGCTATCTATTTTATATTGTTTTGTTGATACTTCTTCTGTCTGGTCAGTTTCTTCTCTCTTATCTGCACGTTGTTTGGATCTAAATGGGACTATAAACTTTGCCTTGACCATATAATGGTCTGATCCACATGTCACACCTCTATAGGATCTTACAACATTAATTTTTAAATTTGTCTTCTGTTTAACCATTACATAGTCAATTACAGATTTAAGGCTTCTTGTGTGTTGAACCCAGGTGTATGTATGAATTTTTTTATGTTTGTAGAATCCATTGGTTATTTTTAGCTGATGTTGTTGGCACAATGCAATTAATCTCTGGCCGTTGTCGTTTGTAGTAATTTCTCCATGGGGCCCTACTACGTCGTCATCATTTCTTTGACCAACTCTACTATTCAGGTCTCCATGTATTATTACTTCTCTTGATGTTCCAATTTTTAGAATTTCATCGCTGACCCGTTCAAAAAATTCGTCCTTTTTCGTTATTGGTTCATCATCAGATATTGCATATAACCCAAGAATTGTTATTGGCTGTTGGTTTACAGTCAAATTGATCCGAGAAATAAGATATCTGAAAAATTTAAATGCATCTTGATGAGGAAGAGTAGTACTTTCATATTTCTCAACGAGTTTTGTGGAGAAAAATTAATTTACCCGCGTAATATAATCCAGAATATAGCGAAAAACAGTGTTTTTTGTTTTTTTAGGTTAGGATATCTCGAACTAACCTGATGTAATGGAGCATTTCTAAGGGCGGATTCGGATGGGGCGCACCAAAAACCTCTTTGAAAGTATACTCTGGTCTTAGGGTCTGGAGTTTCGCCCAATTTTGTCGGCCTGTGTTATTACACCTTAGTTTAAAATAATTTACGACATCTAACAGCTTTGTGAAATACACACATACAAAGAACATTTTGTGCTTTATATAATAAAGCTAAGCAAAATATTCGCTAACACTCACAATCAGTCCACTTAGCCCTCTTTTGTTTATAAAATTTAGTTCATTGTTTCATTTTCCTCACTTTTATTCCATATATTCCATGTCTTCCTCCTTAAATCTCTTAGTTCTTCCTCCATATCTCTTCTTTGCCGTAACCATCTCCCCCTCTCCTTCTTCTTCTTCTTCTTCCCCTAAGATTTCCACGTTCCTTACAGGTGGTCGTTTGTATTGTGGTGTAGCCGCCGTTGCTAATTGCTGGGCTTCATTTTCGTCATCGAGTGGCAATGCTGGATCCATAGCTAGTTTTAGCATACGTAAAAGTAACATTTCTCGCACTTGCGGAGGTAAGTATTCTTCAGTTTGTGTAGGCTCAGTGTTTTCTGAAATGTTAAATAAATCACAATTTAGAAAATTAATGTAAATAAATATTCAAGAGTTTTCTCATCTTTTAATTTAAGCGTTATTTTACAGGCACTAACAATTTAGAAGCAATAATGTAATGTTTACCTTGTCTATAATCAGGAGATACTGGATTTTGCCTTGATATTCTAGCAGGTAACAACCTAGCAACTCTTTTATTTGAAACATAAGCAGGTTTCTGTCTTTCGTAATTTGCTGCTACTCTTCTAGGCTCTGGTTCTTCATTCTGAATTGTTTCCTGCTGATACTGGTAAACATATCTCTGTCTTGCTCTAGCTTCTTCCGGGTTAACTGCAACATATTGTCTTATGGAGCTTCTTTGTTGTGGTTGGTCATTTTCCTGCGATTGCTGATTGTATTGTTGATGGTTTGGAGGAATTACTCTTTGAACAAAATAGGGTTGTGGGTTTTGAAGTACTCTTTGGTACTGTACAGGTCGAGGCTGATAATATTCTGGATAATATTTTACTTTTGTTAGGGCACTCACTCGTTCCAACTTCTTTTGCCGTAAAATGAGATGATTTAAAAGTTTTTGGAAGTCTCTAGTGCTTACCGGAGGCTCAATACTTTCAATATCATTGTCCCCGATTTCATTTTCCTCGTATCCAATGGGTGTGGGAATTACAGGAATCGATCTTACTTGTAATGGCATTGGCGTCACAGGAACTGGAAGAGGATAAGGCGTAGGAACGTTTTGAGGCATCTCTCTAATAAATCCATTTTCATCCACTTGAACAGGAAGAGGTCTTAGAGCAGGGGAGTTAAGCCTTTTAACATTTTGCCTTTCAATTTGAACAACTGGAGCATTTGTCGTTTGTTGAACAGCTTGTTGTGAGACATAATGTCTTCTTGCTTCTTGGACTTCTTGCATATTATCAACAGGTATTATTCTATCTCGCAATTGGCTTAGAGGTACGAGAATTGCACCTTGTTGAAATGGATGCCTGATTGCCACTAACGGTTCAGGCGTTACAGCGCTATTTGGTGGAATCTGCACTACTGGAACATTCGTAGATATACTAGACGTTTCAGTGCTAGTAATTACGTTTTCTACAGGTTGACTGTATGCTGCTGTATTGCTCTCAATTTCCTGCAAATTATTTTTTTGATAATTAGCTGCATATTTAATCTCAGGCCTTTGAACTGCTACAGCCGATGATGCTGTGGTGCTAGAGATAATGGGAAAGACTCTACTTGATCTTGTGGTAGTAAAAAGAGGTCTTGAAGTTGCGGTGGCACCATTGTTATAAACATCTGACAGGTCATTACTTCCTGTAGATTGCTGTAAACTGTAAATATGTTCTTTCGCGTTAAACTGTCCTTCTCTGATTTCTTGGGGAAGTTGCCGTCTTAAAATATTGTTTCGAATCTCAGAGGCATCTTCAGTAACTGGTTTTTCATCACCGAATGTTTTTTGAGGAAGATTTTTGAAAATTGAATGGTCCGTAGGTTTCTCAGAAACCACTTCGGGGCGACTGATTTGTCCTTCGGATTTATTTTCTGAAATTCGACTTTTTGCAGATCCGGTGATTGACAGAGAAGGTCTTTGCAGCAATACTCTTAAAGGGGGCGTATAGACAGTGGGGCTGGGTTTAGAAGCAGATCGGATATTCTCAATGTTACTGTAATTAGGTTTAGCAGTTGTACTACTAGCTCGACGTCTAGCAATACTTTGAATCACGTTATTTGGTGTAGTGGTGGGAGTATTTGGCGTCGTACTGGAATAAGTAGAATAAGTACTAGGCTTGTTGGTAGTAAAAGCTTTGTCATTCTTTGGTATTCTTTGTACTACAGATTGAATTGGTAATTCAGGTTGAGTTACTGGCTCGTGCTTGGGAAAAATTTCACTTGCGTTACTAGAACTATATGAGACTCGTTTGACATTTCCTTCATCATCTACAAAGCCATATGTTCCTTTTATATTTCCAAGGACATCTCTGCTTTCTATTTTGAAGGATCCATCGTCTGCTTCATATCCAATTGTATAGGAGCCATCATCATTTACTTTTTTTATTCGTTTTATTATGTCTAATTTTCCATCTTTGGTTTCTGACTGTACTAGTTCTTCTTCTTCGGTTTTTAAAGTTGTTGGCTCGGTTTTTGTATCAGATTCTTCGCAACTGGCATAGTTGAATGATAGAAGAATGAAAAAAGTCAGCAAAATCTGTAAAAAATAAATTTAATTATTATTTTTAAATTATAGAATTTAAAATGTTTTCAATTTTTAAGGGGTTACACACATATCGAATTTTTAAAAATTCGACATTTTTATTATGAATTTTTATTCTCTATACTTCTAAGAATTATCAAAAAAATAAAAATTTAAGAAAATTCCATTTTATTACAAAGTTGTAGCATTAAATGTGACCTGGCGTCGGATTGGGATCGCTACCTCTCTTCAGACACTGTCTACAATATTACTTAGTCAATTTTTAATATTTTTTAACTTTTTTGTTTTAAATCTTAATAATTACTTTTTCTACAAAATGTCGAGACGTTTTTTTAATTTTTTTTAATAGGTAGTTTTCTTAAAAATAATTAAAGACAAACTTTTTGTCGAAAATTGTATACTAAAGTTTGAAACGCTAATTATACGTTATAATCGGCCCGACGATTATAACTCGCCGTATATTTTTTATGTTTGAAAAAAGATCCTTTCGTCAATTTTTTACTACTACATTATTTTACAAGATTAATTTTTATTTTTGCAGAATGGATTATTTTTTTGTGAAGTTATCCTGCAGAGAAGGAGGCGCCATAGTTTTCATCATTTAAAACATATTCAAAAAATTTTGTTTTCTTATAATTTCAAGTACAATAAAAATATGTAATCGCTATTCTTTTGTATTATTCAGTTTTAAATTTTTTTTTAATATACATACTGTTTTCAGCGCCCAGGTGTATGTAAAAAACTTATTTTCGTATACAAATTAGAAATTATCATTGGTTATACTTTTTAATCTCAAAATCTTAACCAGTAAGAATGATTTTTAATATAAAGTGAAAGCTTCTACAACTTTTGTGAGATAAGGAATCACGATTCGTATAATTAGACAATAGCAACTTCTTCAGGATTATTCAAACTGGCTTATTCAGTAAATTTGAGAGATGAATTGTAATAGCCTGTAATCTACCTTCCGAATAAAAAACGCCCTCTTAAATAAAGCAGGCGACTTAAAAATCGTAAGGTTTCATTGGTTTCAAAAGTTTGTAAAGTTAACCATTCAATTTCCATAATATTTAACCATAAAAATCATTTTTGATATATTTAATAGAAGCATATCTGTCGTGTACATATTTGATTTTCAAAAAGATATTTTATAAATAAACTACAAGAGTAGGTATGGGTTCTAAATTATTCTCGTCCAAGGGCATTACTCTTGGATTTGAAGGTTTCTAGGTATCACATCAGGTACTTTTTAAATTCTGTTCTTATTAGTGCTGCTGTCGTAATTGTGTTACGAGATACATTTTCATCCTCACCTTGGCTAGCTGACGTGCTATGAAATAGAGCGACACATGACATGTTTCATTATTATTGATAGACGGCTCGCTGCGATTGTCCATTATTACTTTATTTCCTGTACGTTTAATGTATCGGCAAAACTTACTGATGGTGTATCCGGCAAGCCACTATATTTTTTATACTTAAAAATAATATTTTTTTAACGATCTGTTTAAAAAGGTGCAGCCTATTTCCGATTTCTTTATGCGGCTTGTGATATTCTAAGTTCATTTACTTGTTTAACATTACAAACAATGGAGAAAATTTTGTAAGGAAACAGTTTATTTGTATAGACGTGTCTTTGTAATGTCAAGCGTATAAAGGTAGTGGTAAAACATTTTATATCCTCACCGGTAATGTGGAAATCACTGGTTACCATATTAAAATTGTTTAACCTAAAGTATAATTGCTTTTTTTAAGTAATAATCGTAAATTGTGTTTTAAGATGTATGTGACAACATTTTATTTGCTTTCATGACAGGAAATACATGTATGTATAACATTTAGACATTTATTTATTTGGACTATTGCAGTAAAGTAATGGATATATATATATATATATATATATATATATATATATATATATACATATATATAAATATATATATATATATATATATATATATATATATATATATATATATATATATATATATAAATATATATATATATATATATATATATATATATATATATATATATATATAAATATATATATATATATATATATATATATATATATATATATATATATATATATATATATAATATATATATATAAAATGCAACGTCTCTCTGTCTGTCCGTTAGTGCGCTTATCACATATGTTCTCTGGCCAGGTTATAAGCTATATTTTATTACGTTAGGTAGCCTAAGGAATGAGCAGTGACGTAAAATAGTGAACGAAGTCGGAAAAAAAAGTTTGCTGCTAACGCGTTCCCTTGCAAGCACAGCCTAAACCATTAAATATGGAACAATATTATGTAGCAGATAATATCTATAATCTATAATATATATAAAATGGAATGTCTCTCTGTCTGTCCATTAGTGCGTTTATCAGGCGAGAACCACTTATCCGATTTACGTGATATATATATATATATATATATATATATATATATATATATAAATATATATATATATATATATATATATATATATATATATACATATATATATATATATATATATATATATATATATATATATATATATATAAATGTATATACATGTATATATATATATATATATATATATATATATATATATATATATATATATATATATATATACATATATATATATATATATATATATATATATATATATATATATATATATATATATATATATATATATATATATATATATACATATATATAGGGTTGTCGAAAAAGTAACGAGCCTTAAATAGCTTTAGTTATTATATATCTCAAGTCTCATCGAGTCATACTTCGCGTCAGTTGAAGGCTGACATTTGACAGTAGGGTTTGACGTGGTAAATTTGTTGGACTTCCTTTATTCAGGCTTAATTTAGAGCGCATTAAAGAAATTTTTGCACAATTTCGCTATATTTTACAATTTTATTTCGATAAATGATGCGCAGGCATATGATAAAATTTGTTTGTTATTAAAAGCAACAACCAAAAGATGGTTAAGTCGCGTTCGTTCTGGAAATTTCGATGTCGAAGATGCTCCTCACACTGGTCGCCTAATTACAGGAAAAGCTGATAGAATTTTGGCAAAAGTTGATCAAGACTGGCATACATATAAGTGGGCATGATATAGCCAAGGAACTTAACATTCATCACCAAACAGTTTTAAACCATTTGGAGCAAGCTAGCTATAAAAAGAAGTTGACACTCAAAAATTTACTCCGTCGAATTGCCATCTGCGAATGTTTACAGAAAAGTAACGAAATAAAGTCATTTCTGAAGAGGTTGATGACAGACGATCAAAAGTGTATCATGTACAATAATAATGTGAAAAAAATTGCTTAGTTGAAAAAGGATGTAGCTCCACAAATGATGCTAAAGCCCGGATTGACGCCAAAAAATACGATGCTTTGTATTTGGTGGGATTGAAAGGAAATCGTGCATCGTGAAGTACTGCAGTCTTGCTGAACGATCGATTCTATACGCTTCTGTCAGCAATAGACACGATTAAAGTAAGTAATTGGAACTAGTCAACATCGTCTCGGGTTACAGAGCTTTTTCTCTTATTGACCTTAAAATCGATTCTAACATAAATATGTTATAACTGTTTATAGTACAATTTCCTCAGAGAATGATGTTATTTAAAATATAGGTGTATAACGACACTTATGAAGGGTAGGCCATCTGTTGCTTTCTTTTTGAATTTCGTGTTATTTCGTCATTGTCAATACTAACGCACCTAAAATACTTACAGACATTTGGTGTTAGACTTCCGTGGTATAAAATGGTTCGATTTACTCTTGAACAACGCTGGAAAATTAAAAAAAGATATTTCTTAAATGCGTGCTGTATTGTAGAAACTCTGCGAAAATTTAAAAAAAAAATTTAGTCGAAATCAAGCTCCTTCAGCGGCGGGGTAAGGAGATTTGTAAAGAAAGTTGCTTATTGCCGAACATCTAACCTATTCTCGTACTTGTCCAGTGCGCACAGACACAAATATTACATCTGTTTTCCAAAGTTTTTCTGAAAACTCAAGAATCTCAACTCGTCGCAGATTTCAACAACTGAGCATCAGTCGCACATCTCTGATGAGAACTTTTCATAAAGATCTCGGATTATTTGCTGACAAGGTCCAACTCACTTAAGAATTGAGGCAAAATGACTATCTGTTTCGTTATCACTTTTCTATGTGGGCTTTAAATGCGTGGAAAAATGACGTCGATTTTGATCTGAAAATCATCTTTTGGGTCGAAGCTAATTTTTGTCTCGGAGGCTATGTAAACCAGAAAAATAGTAGAATTTGGGTTTCTGAAAATCCACGCATAGTCGTAGAAAGACCATTGCATCCTCAGAGAGAGAGAGTTACTGTTTGGTGTGATTTTTGAAGTGGTGGCATTAAAGGCTTTTTCTTCTTTTAAGTTAAAACCTGGCAACAACGTTTCGGTAAATGTAGTGCATTACAGAGACATGATAACTGATTTTTGTTTACCACAATTAGACAATTTCGAGTTAGAGGAGCTTTAATTCCAGCAGGATGGCGCAATATGCCACACCAGCCATGAAACAATCGATTTTTTTTGGTTACTAAGTTCGGTAATCGTGAGATCAGCCGTCTTGGAGATGTCCATGGCCACCGCACATCTGTGATTTGACTCCGTTAGACTTTTTTTTATGGGGAACTATAAAAAATCGTTATTACTCTAATAGCCCACAAACAAACCATTTTCTTAAGGAGTATATCGATTGAACTATTTGCCAAATAGAACGACAAATCATCGAAAATGTGCTGAAAAATCAGGTTGACAGGATGGGCTACTGTTAAGCCAGTTGTCGCAGCCATTTGAATGAAATTATATTTCATAATTAATAGGAATATGTATTCTTGTTAATAAAGAAAAAAACTGCAAAAATATTTAATGGTTTTTTTGTTATAGTAATTTTAAAAAGAAACCAACATATGGCCAAACCTTGACTAATAAAACAGTTGACAATCTGTTATGGTTTAAGTAGTCAACTATCCTGTTACATATAAGCCTCTCAGCAACCACTGCTTGCAATATTGTTTTGATATCTTTGAATATATCGGTTTTATTTCTAAATGATGAAAACAATTTTGTTACAAACCGAGATTTGTTGATTTGAAACAGAGTATTTAAAAGACGTTGCGATTATTTATTAAAGATAATTCTAGTCATTTTCGTGCTGAAATTTTATTTAGTTTAATTTAAGAATGTTTTGATATAATATAAATAAAATGCATAAAAAATTTGATTAGTATTAATTGTTTTGAAAAAGAAAATAATAAAATAATACTTCTTTTAGTTGAAAAAAGTAGTAAAAGGGTTTACTTAGAAAAATAGACAATTAAAGATAATAATTTTAATACAAGTCATTAAAAATATAATATTTTAGTAAGAACACAGTTAAACAATATCTTGTTGTGTATAGAAAAAAAATATAGATATCTACATATGAATGCATATGTCAGGTTTTATTTGGTTTCATGTTACTACAGACCACTGCAATTACTGCACAGCATATTAGGTATACAAACATCGATTAGTTCTTAAAATGAAAATTATCTTCGAAAATACATAATTTTAAAATGTTAAGAAGTCAATATTTGTTTTGTTTTTAAATCCTAAAAACATTGAATATTCACATTGGGCAAATAATTAGCTCTCAGAATATTATTTGTCTTAGTTTATGTTTAATTAAATTGTTCATTTCTCAATACAAGATACAAGGAATGTATGAAATCAAGGAAATATACGTCAAATGAATAGCATATTGATTGAATTATAGATGTTTTGCACCATAAGTCTTCTTTTTATTTACAATTTACAAAATTGCTCAAAACAGTATTTGGTTTAAAAGTATCTTTTAGCATACCTATATATTTGCATATATATAGGGTGTTTTATATAGAGGTATAGAACTTTGAAATGGAATAAAACAAAGACGAATTTTTTAAATTGACATGAAATTTACTTTATTCGAAAGATAATCTTCTGGCATTATAATTTAAATATGACTTCTGGCATATGACCGCCACGGCTGGCTCGGACGTAGTCTAATCTGGAGGTCCAATTTTCGATGACTTTTTCCAACATTTGTGGCCGTATATCGGCAATAACGCGGCGAATGTTGTCCTCCAAGTGGTCAATTGTTTCGGGCTTATCGGCGTAGACTAGCGACTTCACATATCCCCACAGAAAATAGTCTAGCGGCGTTAAATCGCACGATCTTGGAGGCCAATTCACGGGTCCGAAACGTGAAACCATGCGGTTACCAAACGTTTCCTTCAATAAATCAATTGTGGCACGAGCTGTGTGACATGTTGCGCCGTCTTGTTGAAACCATAGCTCCTGCACATCATGGTTGTTCAATTGATGAACGAAAAAGTCAGTAATCATGGCTCTATAGCGGTCACCATTGACTGTAATGTTCTGACCAGCATCGTTTTTTAAAGAAGTACGGACCAATGATTCCACCAGCCCATAAAGCACACCAAACAGTCAGTTTTTCTGGATGTAACGGTGTCTCAACATACACTTGAGGATTATCATCACTCCAAATACGGCAGTTTTGTTTATTGACGTATCCATTCAAACAAAAGTGAGCTTCATCGCTAAACAAAATTCGCTTATGAAAATCGGGATCAACGGCAATCTTGTTTTGGGCCCATTCACCGAATCTACGCCTTGCTACGTGATCGTGTGGCTTCAATTGTCGCACGAGTTGGATTTTGTAAGCACGCAAACCAAGATCTTTCCGCAAAATCTTCCATAAAGTGGATGGACACATATCCAATTCCTGTGCACGATGGCGGATAGACTGATTCGGGTCTTCCTCTACGCTACGCTCTACAGCAGCAATGACTTCTTCTGTACGCGCTGTACGACGTCTCTGTGGATGCGTATTATCATTTAGAGTAAACGTGGTGCGAAAACGTTCCATAGTTAATCGAATTAATTGCTCTGATGGACGATTATGTTGACCGTAAAATGGACGTAGTGCACGATACGTATTTCGAACAGAACCATGATTTTCAAAATAAATTTGCACAATTTGGGAAGCGTTGTTCAGTCTATTTATGTTAAAATACCAAACCAAACTAAACATAAATCACTTGACAGCTGACAAAATGGCCGCCAGTTAAAAAAGTGTTGCTAACTTAAAGTTTTATACCTCTATAAAAAACACCCTTTATATATATATATATATATATATTATATATATATATATATATATATATATATATATACATATATACTCACACATATATATCTAAATGTGTTGTTCCCATATATTGTATGATTACGTCGCTGTCTGGTTAGTGAAATGCTTAACCTATATACTTAATTAGAGAAAAAAGTGTTACAGTTTTGTATACTATTGTATAGCTTCTAGTAACTTAATTATCGCAGTTTCTGATGAAGATCTTAATTTTTCTTCTGTAGTTTGTTCGCATTTCAGTATCCAGAAGAAGCTACCATTTAGACAGCGAAAGTTTAAAAATATAAAAAAAGAAAACTAGAGCTTAACGATCTTTAATTGTTCATGTCTGTGTCCTCACGAGGGCGTTCCCATTAGTATACCTTCAATTGTAGTATAATATATATATATATATATATATATATATATATATATATATATATATATATATATGTGGTTCAATGTAAAACAATTGAGAATGGATGAAGGCCTATACTTCAGCAGTTTACCCACTGCTCTTATTTGTTAAATTCATCCCGAGACCGGTTTTTGCCGTATCACTGCTCATCAGTCGAACTAGAATCGATAAATAAGAGAACAATCGATCCTAGCCCGACTGATGAGCCGTGATACGGCGAAACGCGTCTCGGGATGGATTTGACAAATAAGTGGGTAGACTGCTAAAATATGGACTCTCGTCCTTTTTTTTTTTTTTGTTTTCAGTTGTTTTATATTGAACTACATATGCCTAAGTTGGATCCCTCGAAAACTCGCGCTGCCTGCGTTGAAGTGTTGGCAATCTGCTAATCACTTTGTCGGCATTTATGGCCGGTTAATTTAAAAGCTATGTTTGACATTTTACCCTTATTTCAAAACATTGTAAAAATTTTATTCTATACCATTTCAATCTGAAAAATAATACTTACATGATACATTGATTCGACGAGGATAGATTTAAATCAATTCAAATTTTTTACGTTACAATATTGAAAAGGCAAAAACAAACCAATAGTAATTTTATAAAAAAATAATATGCACCTTGAGAATTCCAAGATATGATGCTTATTTCCTTCTAAGCATTTCTTAGTTGTATTTTATTATTATTTGTCATTTTAATGTATTTTTTTGGACAATCCGCCCAAGGTATTGAATACACCACATTGAATTTATTCCTAGTATGCATTTGATTTTTAAGATTTGTAAATAGAGAATTTAATTTAATTTGGGTTTTATGGGAAACCACAATATCATATTTTTTAAAGCAATTTTTAAATTTTCAGATAGTTTATTTGTATAAGGAAGTGCTACAAATTTATTTTGCTTATCTATATTGTTTGTATTATGGTTCGTTAAGTTATAAAATGTGTATGTTTTCTTTTTTATTTTTCAATTTGTCTTTTTCTTTAAAATTGTTTCGTAGTAAAACTAGTCTTTTTTTTTTTAACGCTTTAGCTCTTAATGCACGAGAGGTCTGTGCTCTGTCACCGATAACATTGGATTTTAAGGACTTGGAATGGTTTGAGTAAAATTTATGTATCATCCCGGTAGGTTTGCGTATCATTCTGCGATGATTTCATTTAATTACTGTCATGCCTGTGTATCATATTGTCTTCTTCCAATTCCGATGTGAAATATAAATTGCTATGAAAGTAATTGAATTTTGGGACATTCGTCTATATCGCTGATTTTAGAAACACCGCCACTAAATTAAGATCTATCAAAGATAAATATACAGGGTGTATCATTAAAAAGTTTACATACTTCAAGGTTTTTATGTCCTGCATCCAGTAGGTAATCTTAAAACAGAAAACAACTGGTGCTTCTCGAGGTATTTTTGTGTGTGAACAATATGAACACTCCGTATAATTAATT
Source organism: Pachyrhynchus sulphureomaculatus (assembly GCA_019049505.1). Classification (NCBI taxonomy): domain Eukaryota; kingdom Metazoa; phylum Arthropoda; class Insecta; order Coleoptera; family Curculionidae; genus Pachyrhynchus; species Pachyrhynchus sulphureomaculatus. The sequence goes on from CM032454.1 coordinate 194,461,795, forward strand.
AATAAATATTTACTGTAAAAAAGTGACTAAAAAGGGTAAGAAGTTATGGGAATAGAAAAATGTTTGTTTTTTAATATGGCTTGTACTATATTCACTATTTTTTTAGTTTTTCTTAGTTTTTTCGTAAGATAAGATGGGACAGAGGCTTGATAATAAATTTTTCATATTAAAAATGTGTCACTGAATACGAAGATTGTGACTTAGACGGTCACACAAACAGACACAGAATGAGCGATTCCATATATTCCATTTTTCCAGTTTATTTTACGAAACATTAAATCAAGGAATCAGTTGCTTTTTTTTTCTTAAACAAAAATGAGATTCATTAAATTTTTACCATTTTTAAATTTAAATATTAAAAGTTCCTTAAAAACATCCAACAACTGATACACTTTACCATGCACTAACAAAAACAAACGCACGCCCACGCACCGAACTCACCTTTCTAAGATAAGCCATATTATCTCATGTCATTAAGTTATAGTACCACTGACTAACCAGCGTACCATTCTAGGTTCCCTATATAACTTAAAGAAGGTCTTCGGCGAAGACAGCAAGTGGGAGATCGCGACCTTGCCGCAAAGCACTTGCACGAAGAGGTGCATTGTTAGAATACAGTGTTGTGATTTGATTAAAACGGTAATAATAGCAAATTAGAGAAGAAATATGACATACGTATGATAAATTAAGACATGCAATGTTTATTTTGTAATATATATTTGAAGAGTAATCTTAAAACAGGTTAAAATTTTATATAAATAGCTTACAAAATTGAATAGAAGAAGCTTTCACAGCTTAGGTTAGATGTCTAATTATGTTTATTGGGCTTAGACCGTGTCATAATAGAGTGATTTTTCCACATTTCATATTGCACTAGATACGTTCAGAGATCTTTACCACAGTAAACATTAAACACAGTAGCGATAGTCCAACTCGGCAGCTTTAATCTCAAGGGTTCGAGTTTGAAATGATCACATGACCTGTCGCCATGTTGCTGGTACGATGCCCGCGAGTTTTGAAATATTCAAATTCCTTCTTTCAAGAACAATCCTATTCCGTAGAATCAAAATGAATTTGACTGATTGAAAGGAAGAAAAAAGAAACTAGAAAAGTTTTTTTATAAACATTTTTTTAATCAAGTTCTTATTTAAAACAGATATACAAAAAATAAAAACCGGTCAAGTGCAAGTTGAACTTGCACAATTAGTGTTCCGTACGTTGATTGTTTTTAAATAAAATTTTTTGTTAGGGTGGTATAAAATGATCAGTGACTTCCACAAAACACACCCCAAATGAGTTTTCAACAAAGTTTGTTTCCAATCTTTACTGAAAACTGGTAACCTTGAAATTTGTTTTTTTTTTTTATATACCAAATAAATTATTAAAGGTAATGCACTCGTGATAATTTCTTTCAATCTATACCCCGTGGAGAATATTCCAGAATTTTTTCAAAATTTTTTGATCAGTACTTTTCGAGATAAGTAATACGAAGTAATACGAAGAAAATTGTGCGCAAGTATTACATTATATATATATATATATATATATATATATATATATATATATATATTATATATATATCTATAATATATATATATATATATATATATATATATTATATATAATATATATATATATATATATATATATATATATATATTTTACTCGTGTTTTCACAAGCTTTCATTTGACACCACACTCGATGACCTAGTAAAAAAATTTTTTTTTCACTTCTGATTTCACCCCTCAAAACGAAACCCTTAAGTCAAAATTTATGTTACGGTGGTATAAAATGATCAGTGACTTCATAAAAACACACCCCAAATGAGTTTTCAACAAAGTTTGTTTCCAATTTTTACTGAAATCTGATGACCTTGAAATTTTTGTTTTTTTTATATACCATATAAATTATTAAAGGTAATGCACTCGTGATAATTTTCGTTCAATCTACACCCCGTGGAGAATATTCCAGAATTTTTTCGAAATTTTTTGATAAGTACTTTTCGAGATAAGGCCCGGGACAGCGATTTTTCGCGAATTTTTAAAAATAATACAAAGAAAAGTGCGCGCAAGTATGATATTCTATATATATTTTTTACTCGTGTTCTCACAAGCTTTCATTTGACACCACACTCGATGACCTAGTAAAAAAATTTTTTTTTCACTTCCGACTTCACCCCCCAAAACTAATCCCTTAAGTCAAAATTTAATTCTCAAAACTACATGGCTCTGATGAGGCCATCAATTCCTATATTATTACCAAATTTCATCTTTCTATGTCAAATAGTTTCGGAGAAAATCGGGTGGTGACTGACAGACAGACAGACAGACAGACAGACAGACAGACATACAGGCAGGCAGGCAGACAGACAGACAGGCAGACAGACAGACAGACAGACAGACAGACAGACACCGAAGTGATCTTATAAGTGTTCCGTACGGAACACTAAAAAGGAACAAAGGCAAAAAATACTAGGAAAAAATACATTTGGCTTCAACGCTTTTTGAACTTTATTGGGTTTAAATATTTCACTGATGAATTTATATTTCTCAACTATTAAAGAAATTGTCCAGTGGGGGGGAATGTGCATTTTGAGAATATATCACTGCACACCTTCAGCTTCACGCGTATAATGTCAACAGTCATGCTCTTTGTATTTCAGCGGAATCCTAGTAATCTGGAAAGATTGAAAATAATTAACATTTTAGAATGAGATCGGCTTTCTTCTAAACTTAAAAAATGAAGTGAACACACTTTTTACTCCATTTTATCATTAGTTAAGTCTAATATAATAATTTTCATACAACTAATGATTTTTCATGCCTATTTTCCACTTACATAAAAAAATTAAATCCTCGCCCTGATTTATTCAAATTCACTCGTGCTGCAGAATTACTACTTTTGCATGCTAAGATTGAGTTTTGAAAGTTTGGCTAGCGAATTTTAGCAAATAATATAACTTATCTCTAGCAAACAATTTTAAGATGAAAGATAATCTTTATATAATACATTGCTTATTAGAAATAAAAAACCGGTCAAGTGCAAGTTGAACTTGCGCAATTATTGTTCCGTACGTTGATTGCTTTTAAAATAAAAAATGTTGTAACGGAAGTATAAATGATCAGTGACTTCACAAAACACACCCCAAATGAGTTTTCAACAAAGTTTATTTCCAATTTTTACTGAAAATTGATGACCTTGAAACTTCTGTTTCTTTTATATACCAGATAAATTATTACAGGTAATGCACTCGTGATAATTTTCGTTCAATCTACACCCCGTGGAGAATATTCCAGAATTTTTTTCAAAATTTTTTTTGATAAGTACTTTTCGAGATAAGGCGCGTGGACGGCGATTTTTCGCGATTTTTTAAAAATAATACAAAGAAAAGTGCGCGCAAGTATTACATTATATATCTATTTTTTACTCGTGTTTTCACAAGCTATCATTTGACACCACACTCGATTACCTAGCAAAAAAAAATTTTTTTCACTTCCGATTTCACCCCCAAGACCCCTTAAGTCAAAATTTAACTTTCATAACTACATGGCTCTGATTAGGCCATCAATTCCTATATTATTACCAAATTTCAACTTTTTATGACAAATAGTTTTGGAGAAAATCGGATGTGACAGATAGACAGACATACACCGAAGTGAAATTATAAGTGTTCCGTACGGAACACTAAAAATTATGAATAAATTACCTTTTAGGATCTTTGAGAAATCTAAAAAAACTAACTCCTTTGGAGATATCACATACATTTTTACAAACACTAACCGCACAACAAAAACTTTCTGTTGATATCTTTTTTATAATAATTTTAAATTATAACGTCAAACGAATCATTTACTTATTGGAACATTATTACTAATGAATTTCGGAGCAAGTTATAAAAATATTCCTTTTGAAATACAGATGTAAACACAACCCGTGACCGTGCTCGCAGCCATGTTGTTGGTATGATAGGGGACGCAAGCGTGATAAAAACCAGCACCTAAATGTTATTGAGCGTAGCTACTGTGTTTTATGTTTGCTGTATCTTTACTCTTTAAAATTGGAACACTGAGTAAGCGCGTGTAGTGCACACCGTAACTCGTATCTCTGTTAATCGTCTCTATTAATCTTGTAGTTATACTAGAGTGCCTCAAGCGGCTAAAATTCAAAATCTAGAAATCCAATTACTTTGAATGACTTTTCATAAAATCTTTTAGATTATATTGTTTATCTATCTATAACACAGGGCAACAAAAAAATATTTTTGTTTTGGTGCCTGGGATTTTAGAGCTGATTTTAACTATATTTGGGACGCTAAATCTATACATGCAATCCGTTTTTCTCTATCAGCTCTACTTTTTTAGATACAATCAACTTATCTACCAATGTGGTTTTTATTCAGTATATTCATTATGAGAGTTCTAAAATTATTATATATTCATTAATGTAGGTACAATGGTTTTATGGTCAGTCTGTAATTGAGTAAATTCCAGGTAAATCTATAAATAGTGGAACCATTGCCTATCAGGTACCTGAACTGACCCTTTTAAAATCACCTAACTCGGGTAAGTCTCGTCAGTTTGTGCGTTCTTACTAATGAGAGTAGATCGAATTCGGCGTGTTATTTTATGTTAAGAAAAGAGTGTTTTTGTGTTATTGAACAGAATTAAAATGAGTTCAGGTTTCAGTTCAAGAAGAAGTTGTGTAAATCAACCTGATGTGTTTTGCTATATATGCGGAGAATACATGTTTCAACAAAACAGACAAACTATTACTGACTTTGTAAAGCGAGCGTATCTTGGATACTTTGGAGTTAAGCTTGGTGATCAGGACAAAACGTGGGCCCCGCATCTCGTATGTAAAACTTGTACAGAACATTTACGGCAGTGGACTACCGGGAAAAGAAAATGTCTAAAATTCGGCGTACCAATGGTTTGGAGAGAACCAAAAAACCACTTCAATGATTGTTATTTCTGTTTAGTAAATACTAATGGAATCAATCGAAAATAACCGCAGTAAGTGGACTTATCCCAATTTAGACTCGCAATACGCCCTATCCCGCACTCAGATGAAATACCGATTCTAACATTTCATCAGCTACCACATATCTCTGATGACGAATATTTTCCCTCTGATCGCTCTTCTGATGCTAATAAAAGTTCTGATGCTAATGAAACTAACAGTGACTATGAGGGGACGTCATCAGTTCCTCAACGCTTCAATCAAAATGAATTAAATGATCTCACCAGGGATCTCAATTTATCGAAAAAAGCTTCTGAAGTACTGGCTTCTAGGTTGAACGACAAAAATTTACTGGAACAAGGAACCAAAAATTACCTTTTACCTTACAAGAGAAAAAGATCTGCTACCATTCTTTTCTCAAGAAGACAATCTTGTATTTTGTCACGAAATTAGGGGACTCATGAAAGAAATGGGACTTTCTGAATATATGCCAGATGATTGGCGCCTATTTATTGACAGTTCAAAGCGAAGTTTAAAATGTGTCCTTCTACATAATGGGAATAAATATGGTTCAATACCACTAGCTCACTCAACGAAACTGAAAGAAGAATATAATACCATAGCTTTGGTCTTGCAGAAGATAAAGTATTACGAACATCAATGGATGATTTGTGTAGACTTAAAAATGGTAAACTTTCTTCTTGGGCAGCAAAGTGGTTACACGAAATATCCGTGTTTCTTGTGCCTCTGGGATAGTAGGGACAAAACACACACCACTGGGTTAGAAAAGATTGGCCTCAGAGAGAAAACATGGACTAAAATAAGAATTTCGTATCTACTTTTGTTTACTACACTTACGGATTTGAGTTACAATAATGTAACTTATATTTCTCTAAAATTGTATATCTTAAAAATTTGAGCTCCTAGGTACAAATGAATACGTTATTTGAATTCAGGACATCAAATTGATATAGAATCAGCTCAAAAAACCTCGACACCAAAACAGCTGTTCCCCTGTGTAATATATATATATATATATATATATATATATATATATATATATATATATATATATATATATATATATATATATATATATATATAAAATGCAACGTTTCTTTGTTTGCCTGTCTGTTTGTCCTTTAGTGCGCTTATCCTTCGAGAACCACTTATACGATTTGCGATTTTTTTTTAAACTTATACATATGTCCTCTGGTCAGGTTAGAGAATATATTTTATTACGTTAGGTAATATAAGGAATGGTGATGGTAATAGTAAATCTTGTCGGAAAAAAATTTGCTGCTACCGCGCTTTCTTGCAATACGCTGCCTAAACCGTTAAATGCGGAATATTATGTAGCAAAGAATAAAATATTTATAAAATGCAACGTCTCTGTCTGTTCGTTAGTGCGCTTATCATTCGAGAACAACTTATCCGATTTACGTATTTTTTTTTAATTCATACGTATGTTCTCTGGCCAGGTTATAGGATTTATTTTATTACGTTAGGTAACATAAGGAATGAGCCGCATATATCATCTAATACAATGTATAGGGTGGTCCAAATTGGACACTTTTAAAGGTAAACCCCTTTATCTAAAGGAGATAGACGAAAACAGATGTCGGTGTCTAAGACTCAATTTTTATGATAAACTCAATGGTGAAAACCACATGAATGTTTTTACAGAAATCAAAAATTATCAATAGGAAAAGAATTACAATCATTTTTCCAAAATGCAGATTTTTTGAAAACACTCTGTATATCTGAAACGGCACTAGATATCGATATGAGGTTTTCATCATTGAATTTATCATAAAAATTGGGCCTCAGACACCAACATCTGTTTTAGTCTATCTCCTTTAGATAAAGGGATTGACCTTGAAAAGTGTCCAATTTGGACCACCCTGTACACCTAATGAAGTAGTTCTATGCAGAAACTATGTTACGAATATATGGATAATATTGAAGATCAGTAGTAAAAAACATTAATTTTAATAAAAAAAAAAATGCATGCATACAGATTTAAAAATTCCTAGAATTTTTCTCTCCTTCTCCAGGCAGATCCACATCCTGTTTTAAAGTTACAAAACAACATTTTCAGTAAATTATCTGGAAATGGGGATTAATTTATCGTTATTGGCACAAACATATTAGAAACATACTTCCACCCGCAATTTCGATAGAAATCTCATTACCTAACCATATTTGTACTTATAGGTATACTTTTTTTTAGACCTTCATATGCTGCATCAGATGTAGGCACTAAAGATGGCAATTGAAGGATTTTTGGCCGAGTTTTTTACCAAAGAATTAAATCTCAAAATACTTGCCAGCTTGAAAAAGTTAGAAATACTTCAGCAGCACCATGTAAATTGTTTTTACCTTTATTGAAAAGAGCCGACGTAGTGTCACAACCAGTAAAAGCGGGTAAAAAAAAAGAATATGCTCTTTGCGTTTCAACATTTCTATGAGTCGACTTTATTTTTATTATTTGTAAGAAGTTTTTCTTGGTCAATTTTAAGGGGCGTCTTTTCATCAAACTCGATATCTGCAGATTTATTTTTGATTGCACAACAATTTCTTTTGGCTGATTTTTTACTGTTTTTCTTATAACTGTCAAATACTATGTACAAATTTTTGCCGTAAATATTCTTTGAATATCTTTAGTGCAATAAAAAAAATTTGAAACTGCACAGTTTAGATACAGAAATATTATGATTTTATCCTCTCTGAGGTCTTACCAAGAGTATTGTCTTGAATTTGGGACATCGAAAAACCTGTACTCTTTTGTTTATAGACATTTGAAGTTTTTAAAACGCGTTTTTTTGAGCTTAAAATGCGAATAACTCCGATTATATATGTCAAATCGAGAAAAAAAAAAACTAACTCCTCTTAATAAAATTTCCAACAAATCCTCTTTAGTTTTAAGTCGCTCAGGTGCGTACACAACCTACAAAATTGAAAAAACCGAGAAAAAACTATTTTTGTATTCATTTTATTGTACAGGTCGACTAAGTGAATCGATCGGCTTGAAACTTTCAGAAAATATGCCTTTTGTTATAGCAAAATTACCCTGAAATTTTGGTTCAAAAATATTGAACCCAATGAGCACTATTGAATTTGTTATTTAAAATTTGAATTGTCGACTATTTTATGCCATTTGGTCTAAAATGGATCATTTTTTAAAAAATTTAGGTCTCGACGCATGCTTTCCGATACCATTTTGAAAAAAAGGTTGAAATTTTTTTATCATATCTGGTAGAGAATCGTGAGACCTTTGTTTTTTTTAAAAAAAAAACATTTTTTTTAACAATTATTTTTTCAAAAAGGTTGTTATTTGTTTAATAAACAAATTTAAAAAACGCTGTTAAAATGGCTCCAAAAAAATATTTTTAAATCGTATCGGAAAGCGGACGTCGAGACCTAAATTTTGTTAAAAAAAATATCCATTTTGGATTAAAGCATAAAATGGCGGGCAATTCAAATTTTAAATAACAAATTCAATTATGCCCACTGGGTTCAATATTTTTGTACTAAAATTTTAGGGTATTTTTGCTATAACAAAAGGCATATTATCTGAAAGTTTCAAGCCGATCGGTTCACTTAGTCGACCTGTACAATAAAATAAAAAAAAAAAAACAGATTTTTGCTTGTTTTTTCAATTTTGCAGGTTATGTACACATTTGAAGATTTATAACCAACGAGATTTGTTGGAAATTTCATTACGAAGAGTTTAGTTTTTTGTTTGTCTCGATCCGACTTATATAAGCGGAGTTATTCACATTTTAAGCTCAAAAAACGCATTTGAAAACTTCAATTCTTTATAAACAAAAGAGCACAAGTTTTTCGAGGTCAAAAACTCAGGACTATACTCATGGTGATATCCCAGAGAGGATAAAATCCTAATATCGCTGTATCTAAACTATGCCTATCTCATCATTATTTTGACCTTTTTTTACTGCACTACTTACATAGTGACTACATATTATTTCCATTTTTTAATATCTGGCATCTCTAGAAGATGTTTTCTATCAAAATTTCAAAGAAAATTATTTACTTAAAATAGAAAAATTGTAATGAAAAAAAATAAAAATAAATAACAATAAAAAAAAAAACTTTTTAGTATCTTGTCTAAAAACATAATTCAAAAGGTCTTACACTAATTCATTAAAAGTAATCGGATTTCGTGGTTAAAATCCCTAACGCACTGTGCTTGTGTGGTTGTAAAATTCCGATTAATTGTCTAATATGTAGCTTATAGAAACCAGAAACTGACTGGTTTCTCTTAACTGATAGTGTATCCTGTAAAATGTTGATGTCCAGCCGCATTTGATTTTATAATTTGTTTCTTTTTCATACGACCTTCATGTTTGTTAATTGTAGTCAATTCTTCGTAAAATTGTTTCTCGCAAATTCAACTATCCTTTTAAAAGGAGCTCAGTAAGGACAACTAGAAAGTAGTGAATTAAATTTCAACCCTGTAAGATCGTAAGCGCCAAAAGTTACTTTATTATATATCCAGACAACGGTGTTGCCATTTATATTTATTAATTTCAATAGGTGGTTATACGAGGCTGGTTTGAAAAGTCCGTGCAAAAATAAAAACTACTTATGTGTTTGGGGTAAACCTTTTTTATTTTTCGACATATTCTCCTTTTAGGCTTATACACTTCGTCCAACGATGTTCTAGTTTGTTGATCCCTTCCGAATAATAGGATTTGTCCAAGTCTGCAAAATATCCATTAGTGTCTGCAATCACCTCCTCGTTTGAATAAAATCTTTGTCCCGCCAGCCATTTCTTCAAATTGGGGAACAAATAGTAGTCCGAGGGAGCCAAGTCTGGAGAATAGGGGGGATGTGAAACGAGTTGGAATCCTATTTCTATTAATTTTGCGACCACACAACTGCTGAGGTGTGTGCTGGTGCGTTGTCGTGATGGAAAAGGACTTTCTTGTGGGCCAATCGCGGGCGTTTTTCTTGCAGCTCGGTTTTCAAACGGTCCAATAACGATGAATAATATTCACCTGTAATAGTTTTACCCTTTTCCAGATAGTCGGTGAGGATTATCCCTTGCGAATCCCAAAAGACAGTCGCCATAACCTTTCCGGCCGAAGGAACGGTCTTCGCCATTTTTGGTGCAGATTTCCCCTTGGTAACCCATTGTTTAGATTGTTGTTTGGTCTCAGGAGTATAGTAATGTATCCATGTTTCATCCACAGTGACGAAACGACGCTTAAAGTCCTCCGGATTCTTCTGGAACAGCTGCAAACCATCCTTGCAAACACTTCACACGATTCCGTTTTTGGTCAAGCGTGAGCAATCGCGGCACCCATCTTGCGGATAGCTTTCTCATGTCCAAATGTTTATGCAAAATATTATGTACCCGTTCAGTCGAGATGCGCACAGCACTAGCAATCTCACGCACCTTAACTCTTCTGTCATCCATCACCATATCATGGATTTGATCAATGATTTCTGGAGTCGTAACCTCCACAGGCCGTCCAGAACGTTCAGCGTCACTTGTGCCCATATGGCCAGTCCGAAAATTTTGAAACCACTTATAAACTGTTCTAATCGAAGGTGCAGAGTCACCATAATGTTTATCAAGCTTCTCTTTAGTCTCCTGAGGCGTTTTGCCTTTCATAAAGTAATGTTTAATCACCACACGAATTTCTTTTTCGTCCATTTCTTGAAAATCACTCGACTTCCTTGATTCACACGAATGCCAAACACAAAGAAATAGACCAATATGGCTGAAACTTGGTGTGCGTTCATTCAAGCGATGCTACTAACTAAACATGACCTCGATACGCGCCGGTGGTGCCATCTCTCGGACTTTGCACGGACTTTTCAAACCAGCCTCGTATATGGTTATATACAAACTATTAAAATAAAATTTAAAATATATTCAGGTATTAATTATGAATATATTTATCGTCTTCTTTTAGCTGACACTACGTTCGTCAATAGGTTATACTATAAATTATATCAAGAAATATTTATTAACTTAGAAATCTCACAACATTATAAATTTGACCGATTTGTCAATAGTAGATACAATCAACAAATTTTTAGTGCACTTTGGATGGTTGATCAGATTTTTAACATAAATATACATAGGATTGATTGAAATATATATTTTTTTTGTTATTCTTGTTAATATTTGACTCGATATGGCAGGAAAACTGGATGAAATGGGTGTTTCATTTTCGGAAAATATTTCCTCACGATGTATTTGTCAATATGGATGGCGATTCCTAATAAAAAATTAAACCTTCCAGTATTCCTCTACACTGCTTAATGAAGAACACTATATGTCCGTCCAATCGAAAATAACTCATATTTGTATAAAAAAAGACGAGATATAACGGGGATTTCTTTTCCTACACGTTGTTTGATGCAGAACTTAGTAGACTTCTTTTGTTAGAAAATTACAAAATAGACTAAACAAAAAAGGTTAAACTTAGAAGGATAAAAAATGTTTATCTATTCTATCTACAAAATTTAAGGAATATTCATTAAATTATCAATCAGATAATATAAAAATAATTTAATTGATTTCTTTTTTCTCGCAATTTTAAAAATTATTTCTCTTCATTGTATATAATTCTAAGACAATTAGACAACCATGCTCATTTCCGTTATACATTACTTGATGCAACCATGTTGTAGTTGTTTTCTGTAGCACTAGAACATGAAGTTTAAAATAATGGAGACTACAATTTTTGTTTTTTTTATTTTAAAGAAATGACAAAATATTTACTTATTCATTGATTAATAGATAGAATATTATAGGCTTTACGTTAGTTTGTAAGTAATAAATATCGTAGAAAGTCCGTAGGCTAAAGTCCACGAAACGACTTGCAACATCTGATCCTGGGTATGCGTGGGGTGGAATTGGCTCCCCTCAAAGACACTAATAACTGACGACCTTTGTTTAATAAGGGCCCGGACCAAACTAGTGGTGACACTCATCATCAACCACTGTCACCTGAGGAAACATTTACAAAATACGGGTATCCACTATGGTCCTAAGACATGTAGACTATATGGTGAAAAGGAAGAAATCTGTATGCACATCCCGCATGAATGTTCGGTTTTAACTCGGAACAGATATAGACTGTTCGAAGATCAACATTGTGGAGCTAAATTACCATATAAAGGACTTAGAAAGAAGTTAATAAACCTTCTTAAAGGTACAACGTTCATGTAACTAAGAAAAGGGAGCACAGTAAGCCAAGAGATTTTAGTGAACAAACAGGTACAATCGCCGGAGAGCTAGCCATCTAAGTGATCCATAAATTATGTAACAAAATTTGACATACTCAACATGGTCAACAGAGTGGACAAGTTTGTTCTATAAAAACGCTCCATGAAAAGGATCTATTATAAATTGTGACAACTAACGCACAATAACTTTAATTTCTCATGCCAGTAAAGTCATCCTGCAAATTATTAATGACTGTTTAGAAATGTACATTCAACCAAAAATCCCACCAGAGCAAGCCGGCTTTTTAAGAGGTCGGAAAACCAGAGATCAACTATTAAACATTCGCTAAATAATTGAAAAGCGCGTAAATTTAACAACTTTCTTTATTTATGCTTTTTAGATTATGGAAAAGCGTTTGATCCTATCTATTTTACAAGTCTAATTAAAAATCTGTACACCAATACATGTTATTTTTAATGATACAAAATATGAGGAATTTCAACTTCACTGTGGTGTAACATAAGATAAGATTGCATCTTATCTCCCAAACTTTTCAATATATATGGCGAATATATCATGCGAAGGGCCTTGGATGATTAGAAAGAAGGGATATCAATTAACGGTAAAATAATTAGTAATTTGAGATTTGCAAATGACACAGTTCTTCTGGCTGAGATCGAAGAGGAATTCGGACTTGAACTGGATATAAATAAAACCAAAATTATGAGTGTCGATAGACAAAATAACAACAGACCAGATGTCAGAAAAATTGACCGCCTTGTAGTTGTTAGTGAGTATGTGTACTTAGGATCCCTAATTAGTAATGCTATTAAAATAATCCGTCGAAGGCGCGCTCTTGTTGTTGCTGTTCAAAATATCACGAAAATCTAGCAAGACAGCCACATATCCAAACAAATGAAGGTCTTGTCTTTCCGGTTCTCACATATGGCTGTGAGTCCTGGACATTGAGAAAGTTGGAAATAAAAAAAAACTAAATGTCACAGAAATGTACTGCTGGCGAAGAATGTTTAGGATCTCGTGGACCATACGACGGACCAACGACTCAATTATATCAGAGCTCAATGGCCGTCAAGTTTTATTCAAACAAAAATCATTAAATGTTTCGGTCATATCATGAGAAAAGATCAGGAATGTGTAGAAAAATTCATCATTGAAGGAAAGGTACCAAGTAGAAGACCTCGAGGTCGTTTTCCGTCCCGTTGGATGGACCAAGTTATCCATCTTGTGAATAAACAATTTCATACGCAGGATAGAGAAATGTGGAGAAGAATATCCCACAACGCAACAAAATGACCAATATATTCCCTGGAGGGAATTGAAACTGAATAGAGAGATTCTAATTCTTAATCTTATATTTAGTCAGTCATTACTCCTGAGGAAGCTAGCATGGTTAGTGAAACGTGCGTCGAGTGCAAAAAATAAAATGCTTGGTGAAGTGGTGATAACAGTTGTGTCGTTAACATGTGTGCGATTGTGTTTTTATACAAATATGCGAAGGTTCGTTAGTTTCAAAGATTTATGATTATTATCCTGTATGGGAAAAAACCATAATAAAGTTGGTCTTCGGGCGTATCTGTTGCACTGTTATAATACTGCAAATTATCTCTCCAATAATTTTCTAGAACCTGGAACTTATTGGACCAGTTGCATGGTTAGTGAAAGTTGCGTGAGATATGCAATTACATTCTTCGGCGATGGTTTTGTTTAAACCTAATGACGGTAATTTGACTTTAATTTATTAACACGTGCTACAGCAGTAATCTAATTTTAATGACGATTTAAATATAATATAAGAAATAAATATAGATACATCACTTAATTATATAAAATTTGTTTATATGTTTACGTAATATAAAGAAATATTATATTTTATGATTTAGGTGTGTGCCATATACTTTATTCTATAATTTTTATGATTTCTTTTAAATACGTTATTTTAGATTGTGTAAGAAAAAAAAAACGTTTTATTTTATTATACACGAAATAAGTCCTTAAAAATTTTAATTTATAATTTTCAAAAGAAGAATTTTCTAAATACGAAATTTTCTCGTGAATTTGGTCGTCTCCAATATTTACGCAACCATTGGGAGGGTTTATTTTTTTCAATAGCAGCTTTTATTATAGTAGAGGCAAATGCCGTAAAAATTTCATGATTTTTGGACATTTTTGGATACAGCTTGGAAATCAATTTAACTACTTTAAAACAGTACCAACATAATATAAACGAGTTTTTTCAGCCTAATTTTGACCGCAAGGCCACTTTTCTTCTATTTTAGTGCATTTTTTCACATTTTAACACTTTCGGCTCACTATTTCTTTAATATCTCAGCTTCTGTTCGTTGTTATGCGGCAAAAAAAAATTCGTTTTATTCGTCATAAAATAGCCGAAAAAACTACGTAGATTGTATTGAAAAATATTAGGTACGTAACCTAAAAAAAGTAATTACTACGGCAAATTGAAAAATAGATTTTTACTGGTAACTTCCCTTCAATTTGTCAAGCCGTAATGGCTTCAAATTATAAGATATATATAGCTTTAATATTAATAAAAAAGTGTGCCAAACTTTATTTAAAAAAATGTTAAGAGGATTGGTCAAAATTTGTATTGAAATCTTATTATAGATTTTTCTTGTGGGCAAAAGGTCGTAGGTAGCTTTTTTTTAAATATGCCAAATTTTATGCTCTTCAAGACTGTTAGAAGAAAAAATAAAGAATATACAAAAAAGTATCTTATTTTTCAATTTCTTCGTCACGCTCTTACTCGAGAAAAGGTCTGATTCATTCTCTTTATTACTATTCAATATTTCATCCTAATTATAACGTGAAACAGTGATTTTAAAACCAATACTACCTTCTTCTTCTTCTTCGAGTGCCACTAATATCGGAGATTAGAAATCATCACAGCTACTCTCACTTTATTTGTTGCTCTTCTAAACAGTTCAACTGAGCTGGAGCCAAACCAGTCGCGCAAGTTACGCAACCACGATATTCTTCTTCGTCCAACATTTCTCTTCCCTTTAATTTTGCCCTGCATAATATTCCGCAACAGTGAATACCTTTCTCCCCTCAACACATGTCCTAAATATTCCAGCTTCCTTTTTCTAATAGTGTTCATTAGTTCTGGGGCTTTGTTTGGTGTTTAGAGAATCTCGTTATTGGTTACCCTATCAATCCATGACACTTCCAGAATGCTCCGATAACACCACATCTCAAAAGCTTCAATACTTTTAGTATTGTTCTGCCTCAAAGACCATGCTTCCACTCCATAAAGAAGTGTTGAGAAGACATAACAACGCAACATTCGTAACCGCAGTACCAGGCTTAGATCTCGATTGCAAAAGAGTTTTCTCGTTCTATTAAAGCTTGATCTTGATATCTCTATTCGGGTTTTAATCTCCTTTGTCTGATCTGTGTTCTCGTTCAGCCATGTTCCCAAGTATTTGTAGCAATTGACTTTCTCAACCAGAAGGCGATCCTGGTTATTTGAGATTTTGCCATCATCATAATTTTTTTTTTCTTAGATTTATCTTTAGACCAAATTTATTGCAGCTGTTATTTAACCGCTCAACAAGATGTTGTAGGTCTTCTAAACTTTCTGCTAGCAGAACTGTATCATCGGCGTATCTTACATTATTCAGAGTTTCACCGTTTACCGTTATCCACTCGTCCGCATCAGACAGAGCTTCCTGACATACACTCTCGCTATAGATATTAAACAAAAGGAGTGACAGTATACAGCTCTGACGTACTCCTCGGCGGATCTCTATCTCTTCCGTAATCATGTTCTCCACTTTTACTCTCGCTGTCTGGTTCCAATATAGATTGCATATGATGCGGATATCTAGATCATCGATATTTTTATTTTTGAGGATTCTTTTTAATTGATCATGTCGAACTTTATCGAATGCCTTTTCAAAAGTCTATAAAGCAGCTCCTGATTCATGTCCATGCATCTCTGTGACACATTTATCGCAAACAAGGCCTCGCGTGTGGCCATTCCTTTTCTGAATCCCATTTGGGTCTCACTAATATCCATTTCAAGCTTTTCGTAGATCCGATTGTGTATTATCTTTAGAAAAAGCTTTAAGGTATGACTCATAAGAAATATAGTCCGATGGTCTATACATTCTTTAGCGTTTGTTTTTTTCGGGATTGCCACAACAGTGGACTGAAGCCAATCCTTGGGTATTATACCAGTTTTATATATTAAGTTGAACAGTTTTAGGAGAATTTGAGAGATTGAATCATCACTACTACTACCTACTTTACAATAAAATTATGATTTAGATAACAGAAACTTTGATTGACAACCCATTAATACATTAATACATTTACTAAAATTGTCACAGATATAATATTTATAATTTAAAAAAATCATTCGTGTTCTATAGCGTATGTGCTCGAGCTTGTTTTCTGCTATATTCAAAATTATCCGATTGATTATTCGAATTGGATTCATACTGACACGAGTACAAAAGGTTGGCGCTGTCTAACTCACTTCCATCAATAGAACGATATAAAATTAATAAAGATGAGTCATCTGAAAAATGAACTGTGAATTCATCTGTCAACGATTCTGATTGATCATCATCGATTTTTTATTTAATTATAAATATTGTATCTGTGATAACACAGCCCCACAAAAAAAAAAGTGGGGTATACTTTTGATGCGATATATCAGATCCGTAGTACTTTTGCCCGCTGATCATGAATCTGACGTCAGAATATCGCCATCACATCTCAATTTTTTTTCTAACCTCAAAAAATAGGTAAAAATTAGTAAAAATTAAGAAAAATATACTCCTAAAAAATTGATTCAAGCTTTTTCATGAATCCAAAAATGTATTAATATGTATTCGCACACGCTAAGCTAATATTCATCGGTTGGATTGAGCCATACAGTTCTGTTTTCTTTTTAACCTCAATAAATCAGACAGATATAGTGCTTCTCGAATGCAAAAACGAATTCAAATTAAAATTCAACCGATCCTTACCAAATTTGGTACACGGGGATTTTTTGGGTCGCTGATCACGAATCTGAGGATGGATTTGTAAAATTCAAGATGGCAGATGTTTTCGCGCCATTTTGAACGCCGAGAAAATTCATCGGTCGATTTGTATTCTTCTACCTGCATCCAGGGCACCTCCACGTGGTGACGGTGGGCAACGGTGTTACTCCACTAGCCGGCAGAGTCCCTGGATAACGGCTTAGATGCCGTGATGGCAGGTAGAAGAAAGATAATTACGATGCAGGGACTTGGAAACCCAGTATCGGCGGTTGGTCAGGGTGGGAAAGCGGGCCCGCAGCCGTCGTCATCCAGCGACCGTAGCTCTTCATGTGTGGGTGACTTGGCTCATGTAGAGTATAATGCTACAAGAAAACGGTCTCACGGTACAAGGACTTTTCATAAGTGCGATAAAAACAGTGATTCATTTTGTTATATTTGCTGTCAACACGTATTGAGTAAAATGGGGTCACCGATAACGGATAAGATTAAAACCTTATATAAGGATTGTTTTAACATTGAAATACAGCACCAGGATACAGATTGGATTCACCACATCATTTGCAGTTCTTGCAAAATAATGTTGTACATCAATAAGAAGGCGATTAAATATTCCAGACCAGCAATATGGAATAGACCATACAGTGAAAATGATTGCTACTTTTGTCTGAATGTTGTATCTAGGCATAACCGAAAAAATAAAAGCACTATTACTTATAACGATGTTTCGACAGTAACAAGACCAACTAAACTAATTCCGCCTCCTGAACCACTTGATGCTGATGTTATGGAAACAAATGATTTCACCTTATCAGTTCATGCCGAAAACATTGAGACTGTCGAAAAAGATTCAAACACTGTTACTAATGAATGTTCTAGTGACAACCTATCATATACTAGTGACACAGATAAATAATTTCTACCATACAACCGTAAACCAGAACCAATACTCGTATCACAGTCAGAACTTAGTAATCTAGTCAGAGATTTAGGCTTATCCAAAGATGGTTCAGAGCATCTTGCTTCCTTTTTAAAGAAAATACATTTACTTAAGCCAGAAGCTACGATTTCTTATTATAGAAACAGAGATGAAGAATTTCGAAAATATTTCACAATGGACGAGGAATTGTCACTTTCATATTGTACCGATGTAAAAGGTCTAATGGATGAATTTCAAAATAACTCATACGATCCTGAAGAATGGAGACTGTTCATTGATTCTTCTAAACGGAGCATTAAGGCAGTTTTGCTGCATAATACCAACGTTTACGGTCCCATTCCGATTGCTCATTCCACAGTTATGGAAGAGTAATATGAAAAAATGAAGCAGCTTTTGATAAAAATAAAATATGCTGATCATAACTGGAAAATTTGTGGAGATCTGAATATTGTAACAATATTGCTTGGCCAACAGTCAGGGTTTACACTTTATCCCTGTTATAAATGTCTGTGGAATAGCAGAGACAGGGAACGTCATTATAAGAAAAAAATTTGGCCAACAAGAGAATCGTTTCACTCCTGGTGAAAATAATGTATTGTTTCCACCATTGGTAGATCCAGGAAAAGTTCTTATTCCCCCGCTTCATATTAAGCTTGGACTTATGAAGCAATTCACGAGAGCATTAGATACAAACGGCCCATGTTTCAAATATTTGCGTAAAAGATTTCCGAAATTTTCTGAAGCTAAAATTAAGGCAGGCGTATTTGACGGGCCACAAATAAGAAAATTGTTTCAAGATTCATTATTTGTTACTGAAATGAATAAAGTTGAAAAAGCTGCTTGGCTTAGTTTTAAAGAAGTCGCAACAAACTTTTTGGGAAATAATAAAAGTCCTAAGTACAAAGAAATAGTCGAGAAAATGGTAAAAAAATTTTCAAACATTAGGTTGCTTAATGAATCTAAAATTACATTTCCTGGACTCCCACATCGATGATTTCCCAGATAATCTTGGTGACTACAGTGAGGAGCAAGGGGAACGTTTTCACCAAGATCTGAAAATCATAGAAAATCGGTATCAAGGACGATGGGATGACCATATGCTAGCGGACTATTGCTGGTCGCTAAAAAGAGAAACAAGTCCTCAAAAGCGTTTGGGCAGAAAGCCTTTGAATAGGTCATTCGCGGAAAAAAGAACAAGATACAGCCAAAAAAAGGAAAGTTAGGCGCGGGTCTAACCTTCGCAATTCTAGGGCTTAAGGGTCTACTATTTGAGAGTATATGGTTTAAAAGTCCTGGTTTTGAGTTTATTGGGTCTCATTTTTAAAGTTACAGGGTTATTGAGGTTTATTTTTTGAGGTTACAGGGTGTGGGAGTTTAAGGTTTCAGGGTTTAGGGTTTAAGAGTATCAGGTTTGAGGATTCCCCAACCGTATACCAAATTTGGTAGGAATCGGTTGGTTTTCAAAAATTTTGTCCGCCATCTTGGATCCGCCATTTTGAATTTTGCAAATCCGACCTCAGATTCATGATCAGCAACCCAAAAAACCCCCGTGTACCAAATTTGGTAAGAATCGGTTGAATTTTAATTTGAATTCGTTTTTGTATTCGAGAAGCACTATATCTGTCTGATTTATTGAGGTTAGAAAGAAAACATGGCTCAATCCAACCGATGAATATTAGCTTAGCGTGTCCGAATACATATTAATACATCTTTGGATTCATGAAAAAGCTTGAATCAATTTTTTAGGAGTATATTTTTCTTAATTTTTACTAATTTTTACCTTTTTTTTGAGGTTAGAAAAAAAATTGAGATGTGATGGCGATATTCTGACGTCAGATTCGTGATCAGCGGGCAAAAATACTACGGATCTGATATATCGCATCAAAAGTATACCCCACTTTTTTTTTTTTGTGGGGCTGTGTAATTTCAGTAAATGTACTAATGTATTCATGTTTGTCAATAAAAGTGTCTGTTATTTAAATCATAATTTTATTGTAAAATAGGTATTATATGTTTTAAAATCAGTTTTTCATGTTATATTTGAGATAAAATATTGAATAGATAAAGAGAATGAACCAGACATTTTCTAGAGCAAAAGCGGAAAAAAGTGAATTTTTCGTAAAAAAAATTGAAAAATAAGATAGTGTTTTGTATATTCTTTATTTTTCCTTCTAACTATCTTGAAAAGGATAAAATTTCGCATATTTAAAAAAAAAGCTCCCTACGACATTTTGCCCACAAGAAATATCTATCCATAATAAGATTTGGAATAAAATGTCAATTTTGACCAGTGCTTTGGTGGCCTTGCGGTCAAAATGAGGCTGAGAAAACTTGTATACATGTTTGCAATGTTTCAAAGTAGACAAATCGATTTCCAAGCTGTAACCAAAAATATCCAAAAATCACGAAAATTTTAAGGCATTTGCCGCCACTCTTAGTTTATTAGATGTAATGCTAATATAAAGGGTGATTCATTTAGAGGTACTTTTTGTGATGGGGATTTAATTGCAGATTGCGCATGCGTCGTGTCAGCTGAAGTGGCATTCCTGTTCAGTAGTGTTTGACAATTCATAATGGAAAGATTTAGCCCGGCACAGCGTCTACAAATTGTTCAACTTTATTACGAAAATGGGCGTTCTACGAGGAATGTGTATCGGGCGCTTAGAGCAACTTATGGTCCACATAATCGGCCTACCGAACGCACAATTCGCTCTCCCATCAATAAGTTTGAGACCCTATTTTCATTATTGGATAATGCTCGACCGAATAGACCACATCCAGCACGTAGTGAAGAACATATAGGGGCGGTAGCGGAGAGTGTACGCGAAGACCGTGAAGTGTCGATTCTTCGCCGTTCTCAACAGCTTGGCCTGTCATATTCAACAACTTGGCGTATTTTACGTAAGGATCTTTCTTTAAAAGCATACAAAATTCAACTAGTGCAACAACTGAAGCCGACCGACCTTCCGAATCGTTTCCGTTTTAGTCGTTGGGCTCTTGACAAGCTTGCAGAAGATCCACTGTTTTCGAGAAAAATTTTGTTCACCGATGAGGCCCATTTTTGGCTTAATGGGTTCGTGGATAAACAAAATGCCCGTATTTGGGGTGATGAACAACCTGAAGAGGTTCAAGAGCTTCCATTAAATCCAGAAAAAACTGTTTGGTGTGGTTTATGGGCCGGTGGAATAATCGGTCCATATTTCTTTAAAACAGAGGCCGGCCGGAATGTTACTGTGAATGGTGACCGTTATCGCGCCATGATAACAGACTATTTGATGCCAGAAATTGAAGCCCGTGGTCTCGACGAAATTTGGTTCCAACAAGATGGCGCCACTTGCCATACAGCCCGTGAAACCATGGCTTTACTGCGAGAGCAATTCGGCGAACAGATCATTTCACGCTTTGGACCAGTGAATTGGCCGGCTAGATCATGTGACATCACACCTCTTGACTTTTGCCTTTGGGGCTATGTAAAGTCCAAAGTCTACATGGATAAGCCAGCTACAATTGAGGCATTAGAGGCCAATATGACTCGAGTTATTGGCCAAATACCACTCGAAATACTCACACGCGTCATTGAAAATTGGAACTTCAGAATGGACGTTGTTAACCGTAGTCGCGGACAACATTTGAAAGAAATTATCTTTAAGAAATAATTGTAAAGAATGGTTCTTTTATATGATAATAAAGATTATAAAATAAAATTGTTTTTATTCACTTTTTTAAATATTTAAAAAAAGTACCTCTAAATGAATCACCCTTTATATGTCTACTACATTAGTACGTACGCACCGAAAAATGCATAATGTCACTGTCAAATTTGAGTGTATTTTCGACGTTTGCAAGTAGCATCTTTAGCGGTCTTACAAAAGAAAGGTAACGGCAAACTGAGATATTCGGGTTACAGAAAGCAAGTTCGAAAAAATCCCTATCTTACCGTGTTTCTGGTACAAACTGGAAAATCCACTAAAGTAAAAGAACATGGAGGATTTATTAAAATTCTTTCTTTTTTATTCTATTGTACAATCAGCTCTGGCTCCAGAGAAGTTGTCGTCAATGTATGAAAAACAAAACTTCAATCTTCAATTTCTATAAGCAAAAGATCGTTGATTGAAGTTTACACCCTAACAATATTAATAGATTTACGGGTTACGGTCTACATCACACCTGAAAACAGATTATTATGGAGGGTCAGTGACCACCAGTCAGGTATAAAGAACACAGGCCAACAAAAAAAATATTTGTAAAAATTTTTAAACCAATACATCAGTGTTATGTGTTTGTGTTGAAACCTTATCAGGTATCAGTTTTTTTGTATCACCCACAGTTCTCTCACAATATGACATCGATTAAATTACTGAATTTGAAATGAAATGAAATAAATTAAATCCTCTTCCTGCTTGAAAAACGGAGCAAACTGTTAATCTCTTGTTCTATAATGGTTAATAGATGTTCCAGATTCCAATAAATGTTTTTCTTTCAGCCTAAAACCAAGCAATTCTGCTTTTTCCTTAGTCAAACCCAAACCTCTCACTAAATCATTTAACTCACCTTGTGTAAACCACTGTGGTTTTAAATTTTCTAGAGAACATTGAAACTCCTCATCATCCGTCTTCAATAGACTGAGGTGGCTTAGGGACAGGAAGACCCGATCCATGTTCTACCGGCCGATTAGCTGAAGTAAAGTTAGGATAGACAATTTCTTTCTTATTTTTGAAGTTATATCCAGAAACATCAACGATGAAAAAATAACAAGCATTTGAATGATTTTCTTGCTCTCTCTTCATACCATGGGAACTGCAAATCTAAAAGCTCGCCAGACATATAACAAAAAGTGTTGGGAGAGTTTTTACAACCACGATTAGCCATACTTTGAGTGTGAATTAAAGAACGTGGGTTAAACACTGCAATGCGAGGTTATATTAATAGGAAGAAAACAAACAGCTGTGACATTGATCGGAACTGCCAACCTAATAACATTTGATTTTACTGCCAACCTTATATAAAATTCTGATTTTATTGCCAACCTAATAACATTCGAATGATAAAAAATAAACTTTTCACATTCTGAATATTAAAATGTGAAAAATTGGTGGGTGATACGACTTCTTTATTATTATTTTCGGACTTAGCACACCAAAAAACATAGGAATCAGGTAGAGTTATTAAAAAAGTTTTTTCATCGTTGGCCTGTGTAATCGGCTTGTGTCTCTTAGGTTGATCCAGAATTCTATTCTTGGAGAGTACAGTTTCCTGAATATCTGTTTTGCTTTTGTTGATTTGTATAAAGCGTTTGCTACCATCGAACATTGGGTAATTATAAATAGTTTGATAAATGCGCGCATCGACTACAGGTATATAGAAATAATAAAAAATATATATGAAAATACAACATCAACTTTTAAATTACATTAAAACATAAATAAGATTAATATTTGTAGAGGAATTAGGCAAGGAGACACTATTTCATCAAAATTATTTAAGTCAGCACTGGAAGATGTATTTAAACATCTAAAATGGCAAAACAAGGGTATTGTAATAAACGGCAGCAGACTGAGTAACTTGAGATTCGCTGACGATGTTATCCTTATAGCAGAAAATCCAGAAGACTTACGGCAGATTAAGGGAAGTGGAGAAGAAATAAAATAAAGTGGGAGTGAAAATGAATCTGAATTAAATCAAAACCATGTATAACGACAACTCACACATAACAAATAAGAACTGCCAGATCGAAAATAGTGAAATAGATAATACGAGAAGGCATGCATGGTCTGTAAACTGTCATATATACGTAAAAATAAGTATATTGCCTTAAAACATGGAGGATGTTCGATCAATGTAGCCTTCCAGTGCTTATATACAGATGGACAAAACAAACAATAAAAAAAGTAGCCGTCACATAAATGGCTACGGAAAGGCAAATGTTTGGCATATCTTTGAGGTATAGGAAAACCAATGAGTGGATTAGACGAACAACAGACATGAAAGACGCAGTTGAAACAATCACTACTCTGAAGTGGAATTATGCGGGACATGTAGCAAGATTTAGTGATTCTAGATGGAACAACATCATTCTTCACTGGACCCTTATACTGGGAAAAGAAGAAGGGGACGCCTACCAACACGTTGAACAAATGACCTGAAATTGACTGCTGGGCTGAACTGGACGAGAGAAGCACAGGATAGAGATAGATGGGGTACAATGGGGAGGCCTATGTTCACAAATGGACGCACATATGGGTATCTCATCATTTTAGGCGGCCTAAATCGATTTCACAAAACTTGTCCAAGCTAGAAAAAATTTGCTACCTAATAATGTTGAATAGACATAGAACAATAGGCGACCCCTCCCGTTACCCATTTGACAACACGTGCACCGGAATCTCAGTCGTAATTTGATCGTCGTTCTGATTGTTTGTTTCTCTTCTCGACATTCGCTACAAACCAGTTATTTAAACAAGGGTTTTTTCTTTTTTTGGAGTTTATCTTGAAGAAAATTGTGATGGACTTAAATATAACAGGTAAGAGCGCATACATGTGGATCATTTTTATGTTTTTTTTTTTAAATAATTAGTAATGTTTTGAAGGTAGAAAATGTTACTCGAAATTTTTGTACGAAAACCCGTTTTTCGGTATTTAAAAAGATATTTGTTATACTTCAGGGTGCGTCCCAGTGATTTTATTGGTTTTAATAAAGAAAGAGAGTATTTGTGCTAATCAAATATATCAGTATTAGCCGTGATTTCCCGTGGAATCGGGGTTTGCATGGTCTTTAAATCAGAGGGTGAAAACCACGTGGTATTTTGTATTTATTTATTTTTTAAATTTAAACCGTTTTTATTTTATTCTGGGATCCGAGGGTACTTCAGGTGCTCGAGTAGTTACTTTTTGACAAAATGCAGAAACAAAATTTGCCAAATTTTGAAGAAAAATTGATATATCTTAAGAGTTATATTTTATCGTAAGAGGAATATTGTGATGAGCAAAGGAAGGAAGTGAAGCATAAGTTCTCCTATTTGGAGTCACAATTCAAGAAAAAGTTACAGAAGCGCATAAAAAAGCAGACGTTTTTCTTAAAAATAATGATGAATGGTTACAAGGAACTTTGAAATACCTAGGGTAAAACGCTGTTCTTCTAGTCGACCAACAAAGTCATTTGCCAAAAGCTGGATTTGGTAACACCAATGATGGCAATACAAGTAGGAGATTTTTTAGCAATTCAAAGGTGGCGCCGAAATTACCGATGTTGACTTCAACCTCATAAATCACTTGAAAGTGACTTTGGAAGAAATATGGAGTGGTCATAAAGTCGACTTGAAAAAATTGGCAGACTATGATATTGAGACTACCTAAATTTATGTTCAGGTTAGGCATCCCGTTTTTCACAATATACTGTATTTTTTAGATATTAAAATGTATTTTTCTTCAAAATATGCACTTCAAAAAGTTTTCACTGCTATATTTAGAAATAAAACGCGATTTAAAATATCTAAAAAAAAATAATTTTGGCCGCATAAATCATATTTCAGATGATTTAATACCAAAAATCAAAGTTTTCTCATTTAGTTACAATTGTGAAAGCTTCTGTTTCATGTTTCTTAAGTCAATAAAATTGCAATCGTTAATTGCTATTTTTGGTGTTCTTTGTTAACGACATTGGTGAAAATTTCATTTCAATTAAGAGATCAAAAGTATCTTATTATGACATAATCATATGTGGTGAGAACTACAAACACTCGTTTTCTAATAAAAGAAATTACCATAAATAGTAAGCTGCTTCCCTGAGAAAATATTTCAACTTTTGTAGAACATTTCATTCATATATCAAAATATCTGTCATGTTTTTTTTTTCGCTTTAAACGCATTTTAATTGTTCGTTAATTTTCTTGTTCATTTTAATTAACCGAATATTGTTTTAAGCACGTTGTGTAAAGCATATTACACTATTCAAGAAGCAAAGAAGATGCGGAGTTAATAATTTTATTGAAATTATGATTATGACAATGGTACTTGACACTAAGAAAGATGTAAATAACCGGTCAAGTGCAAATTGGACTTGCGCAATTAGTGTTTGGTATGTTGATTGATTTTTAAAATAAAAATTTTTGTTGGAGGTATAAAATGATCAATGACTTCAAAAGACACACCCCAAATAAGTTTTCAACAAAGTTTGTTTCCAATTTTTGTTGAAAACTGATGACCCTGAAATTTTTCTTTTATATCTATAATATATATAAAATGCAACGTCTCTCTGTCTGTCTGTCTGTCCGTTAGTGCGCTTATCACTGGAGAACCACTTATCCGATTTACATACTTTTTTTTTAAATATACATATGTTCTCTGGCCAGGTCATATGCTATATTTTATTACAGTACATACTCTAAGGAATGAGCAGTGACAATAATAGTGAATGAAGTCGGAAAAAAGTTTGCCACTAGCGCGTTCCTTGCAATATATAAGCTAAACCATTAAATATGGAACAATATTATGGAGCAGAGAATATCTATAGTCTATAATCTATAATATATATATAAAAATGAAATGTCTCTCTGTCTGTCTGTCTGTCCATTAGTGCGTTTATCACGCGAGAACCACTTATCCGATTTACGTGTCTTTTTTTAAATTCATACATTATTCTTTGGCCAGGTTATATAATAATAATAATTGCCATCCAGGATAAAGTCATATTAACCAGAAACTACCAGAAGCATATCATCAAAGACCCAACTATTACAGAGGACAGATGTAGAAAATGCCACCGGCAGAAAGAAACGATCGAACACATAACTAGCGGATGTAAAATATTAGCCGGAACGGAATACACAGCCAGACATGACTCAGCGGCAAAAGTAGTTCGCGAAGCACTAGCTACGACATACAAGCTCATAGAAAGCACAGGTTCCTTACTACAAATACACACCAACATCCGTACTTGAAAATAAAGATTACAAACTCTACAGGGACATCAGTACCCATACAGATAAAACAGTCTCCGCCAATAGACCCGATATTACTTTTCAGTGCAAAAAAGAAAAAGTCACCTATCTAATTGACATAGCCGTCCCCAACGACACAAACATCCAAACGAAATACACAGAAAAAAATTTCCAAATACACACACCTTGCAACGGAAATAAAAAGGATATGGAAGCAAGAAAAAGTCATCATTGTCCCCCTCATTATATCAGCCACAGGCCTTACACCGACAACATTCACACCACACTTAGTACAATTAGGACTCAACACAAACATACACAAAAACATTCAGAAGTCAGTGATTTCGAAAACATGTAACATTGTCAGGACATTCCTTAATACACAATGGTAATGCGTTTGTGCTGACTTGGTTTGCGCCCGTCAGCCAAACATGGAACCACATTGACCAAATGTGAGAAAGAAAAACAAGAATAATAATAATAATCTATATCTTTAATATATACAAAATGCAACGTTTCTTTGTCTGTCTGTCTGCCCGTTAGGGCGCTTATCCCTCGAGAACCATTTATCTGATTTACGTGATTTTTTAGATTCAAACATAAGTTCTCTGACCAGATTATAGTTATATATTTTATTACATCTATAATATATATAAAATGCAACGTCTCTCTGTCTGTCTATCGGCATGTCTCTTTGCCTGTCTGTTTGTCTGTCCATCACTGGAGAACCACTTATCCGATTTACGTGCTTTTTTCTAAAACATACATATGTTCTCTGGCCAAATTATCTATCTATAATATATATAAAATGCAACGTCTCTCTGTCTGTCTGTCCGTTAGTGCGTTACGTGCTTTTTTTTAAAACATACATATGTTCTCTGGCCAGATTATAGGATATATTTTTTTGCGTTAGGTAACATAAAAATAAGCAGTGACGATAATAGTGAATCAAGTCGGAAAAATGGTTACCGTTAGCGCGTTCTCTTGCAATACACTGCCTAAACCATTAAATATGGAACAATATCATGTTGCAAAGAATATAATATATATAAAATGCAACGTCCCTCTGTCTGTCTGTCTGTCTGTCCGTTAGTGCGCTTATCACTTGAGAACCACTTATCCGATTTACGTGTTTTTATAAATTTATACATATGTTCTATATAATTCGATATAAGCCTAGATAAGTATAAATAATGGAAGATAAGGAGAAATAAAGGGAGATAAGCAGAGATAAGTCTAGATAAAAGGAGAAATATTGCGAGATAAGTCGAGATAAGCCTAGATAATGGGAGATAAGGTGAGATAATGGGAGATCAGGAGAAATAATGGGAGATAAGGATAAATAATGGGAGAAGAGCAGAGATAAGCCTAGATAATGGAAATTATGTAGAGATAATGGGAGATAAGAAGAAATAATGATAGATAAGGGGACATAATGGCAGATATTTTATTACGTTAGGTAACATAAGGAATAAGCAGTGACGATAGTAGTGAATCATGTCCACGCCAGCGAAGCCGCGGGCACGGCTAGCATCAGATAAATTATTAAAGGTAATACACTCGTGATAATTTTCGTTCAATCTGCACCCTATGGAGGATATTCCAGAATTTTTCCAAAAATGTTTTGTTCAGTACTTTTGGAGATAAGGGGGGGACAGCGATTTTTGGTAATTTTTTAAAAATAATATAAAGAAAATTGCGCTCAAGTATAATTATATAATATATATATAAGTATATATTTTTGAACTCGTGTTTTCATAAGCTTTCATTTGACACCTTACTCGATTAGCTGATTTCACTCCCTAAAACTAACCTTTTAAGTCAAAATTAAACATTCAAAACTACTACTACGGCTCTGACGGAGCCATTAATTCCTATATTAATGCCAAATTTCCACTTTCTACGTCAAATAGTTTCGGAGAAAATCAGGTGTGACATACAGAGGGCCAGACACCGAAGTGATCTTATAAGTGTTCTATACGGAACACTAAGACTGAACTATTAAACAGATTTAAAGATTAATGGTTATTTTGGTTGTTTTAGTTTTTTAGTTTCTATCAATAATCTACATAACCTTACAGAAAAGAAAAATGGGGTCTGCTACGATGCTGCTACTTTTCGCGCATGGGCCGTACAAAATTAGTATATATATATATATATATATATATATATATATATATATATATATATATATGTATATATGTTCTATTTAATCGCATATGCCCTGCTATTAAAATTAATACATAAAAGAGACAACCCCGTTACGTACTCATACCAGGAGTACTACCAGGCTAAATGTGATCATTCAGTTTGTAGCGAATCTTAAATATGTGCAAATTAAGAAAAAATATACCAAATGTTCTTTTAACAGACCAATGGAATCAGCCATTTCAATATATTAAACTATTTTTATAACACCCAGTATATATATATATATATATATATATATATATATATATATATATATATGTATGTATATGTATATGTATATATATATATATATATATATATATATATATATATATATATACATATATATATATATATATATATATATATATATATATATATATATATATATATATATATATATATATATATATATGTATATATATATATATATATATATATATATATATATATATATATATATATATATATATACATATACATATACATATATAATATATATATATATATATATATATATATATATATATATACTGGGTGTTATAAAAATAGTTTAATATATTGAAATGGCTGATTCCATTGGTCTGTTAAAAGAACATTTGGTACATTTTTTCTTAATTTGCACATATTTAAGATTCGCTACAAACTGAATGATCACATTTAGCCTGGTAGTACTCCTGGTATGAGTACGTAACGGGGTTGTCTCTTTTATGTATTAATTTTAATAGCAGGGCATATGCGATTAAATAGAACGTATTAATCTACAAATATAATGCTATCTACTTTCCTTTCTATTAGCTAAAATTATGCACTTCATTAGACTGAACTGGCTGGCTGACCAGCTCTAATATGGAGCGAAACATGTATATCTGAGCTTGGTGATTCTTTGGTGGTAGAAGTGGCTAGTCCATAGCTTTAGATGCGTGGATTTTTGATGCACGAGCAAAGAACACGGTTTTTGTGCACTGACGCATACAACTTTATATATATACATATATATATATATATATATATATATATATATATATATATATATATATATATATATATATATACTCTGTGATCAAAATATATAAAGGCTTTTGAAATAAGACGTAAACGGGTTATTTATTTTTCCAAATTTATTTTGTCCCCTTCAAAGTAATCCCCCATCGATACAATGCATTTATGCCAACGTTTTTTCCAGTCTTCGAAACAGTTGTTGAATTCGCTTTCTGGAATGCCCTTTAAGGCCTTCTTCGATTCAGTTTTAATCTCCTCAGTTGACTCAAAACGATGTCCTCAAAGCGGTTTTTCAGGTTAAGGAATAGCCCGAAGTCCGACGGAGCTAAATCAGGCGAATAGGGCAATTGCGGAATGATATGAGTTGAATTTTTGATGAAAAAGTCGGGAAGAACCAATGCTGTATGAGAAGGCGCATTATCGTGATGAAAAAACCAAGAGTTATCGGCCCATAATTTTTATCATTTTGAACGTTTGGGAAGCTGAAAATCCATTTTCAGCGATTCAAGAACAACGTGAATTGCTTTTGCCGCACACATGCCGCTCCTGGAGCGCTTTAGGGACTTCCCTGCAGCACGTGTGCTAGACCCATAAAAAAAAAAAAAATTTAAACAAAATTTAATGCAACTTCTTTCCTGAATTTTTTTACTCATGTTAAAAATCGAAAAACGCATTATTGTTGTTGAACGAATATAAGCGAATCTTATTAACTACTGACGCTATGGTCTTAAAATTTGACACAGATGATAGTTAAGGTCCTATCAACTTAGTAAAAAAAAATTAATCCGATTTGGAAATGCCTGGGCGATTTAAATTTAAAAGTCTTACTATTTTTTGATCACAGTAGTATATATACACTAGTAAATGAAAGGATGGAGTGCTCTGTATCGTAGGTAGACTCATTTATTGGTCAACTTTGTTTGTAGTAGTATTTAAATACTAAATAAAAATGAGGTGGATCGAAGTTCCTGATAGGATACTGCGGTATTCTTAGAAGATTCCATAAGTAGCTAAGTCTCTCATAAGGACAAATATAAAATTATAGTCACCATCAAATAGCGAAACTATTCATTATATAAATTAGGTATTTTATATAATTTTACATAGCTTAAAATCCAATTTGTGAAATTTTAATAAAAAAAAAAAAATCGAACGAAGGAATTTTGATTTTATCAAGAACTTTATTTTTAATTAGCAAAAATGTAAAACGATTTAAATTTTTTGTCTTTTCACTTTTTTATTTAAAATAACGCTACTTAATAATTTTTTTTCTAGAATCCTTTGTTCAAAGACAAGATTGATCTCTCTAGTAAACTAATTTTCTTGGAAATTTTGCTTTCAGTTGATCCAGCTTCCAGTAATCGTGCACACCGGAATTCTCCTAAAAAAAAATGGGTCGAGGGGAATAGGTACAGCGCCGCTTTTTTTTTTTAGTGTTCCATACGGAACAGATTACTTCGATGTATTTCTGTCTGTCTGTCCGTTTGGCAATCCCGAATTTCTCAGAAACTATTTGACATAGAAAGTTGAAATTTGGCACAAATATAGAAATTGATGGGGGGTTAATTTTGGGGGATGAAATCGGAAGTGAAAAAAAAAATTACTATGTTATCGAGTAGGGTGACAAATGAAAGCTTGTAAAAATTTGAGTTCAAAAATATATAGGAAGTAATACTTGCGCACACTTTTCTTTACATTATTTTTAAAAAATTTCCAAAAACCCGCTGCCCCCCCTTATCTAGAAAATTCTGGAATATTCTCTACATGGTGTAGATTGAATGAAAGTTATCACGAGTGTAATACGTTTGTTAATTTATCTGGTATATAAAAAAACAAAACTTTCAAGGTTAAAAGTTTTCAACAAAGATTGAAAACAAACTTTATTGAAAACTCATGAATGGAACACTATTTTCTTTATTCCGACTTCCACTTGGTCGGTTTTTATTTTGATTTTAAATTAAAATTTCACAAATGGCATTTTAAGCTATGTATTATTATATAAAATAAAGACTGATTTATATCATGAATAGTTTCGCTAAAAAAAATCGCTTTTTTTCGGCTCCGTGACTAGGTGTATTCCCTTAATTAGCTTAAATCTAGTATACAGCTGATCGAATCTTCAATACTAACATACTTTACTTTACTAGTTTTTTTGTGGTATAGAACAGTAGACTCTGTACATTTTCTTTGGCACATATTTTTCCACTTTCTCTAGTAGATTAAAACCGTCTATCTACCATATATCGCAAAAAAGGATGCATCATCTATTAGGAACTAAAAGTAGCAACTCTTAAAACAATTTAAAAAACTATAAAAGGACGACAAACCTGTTCAACTCGGAATAATAAAACGCAACAACCTTAAACCGCAAATATTTCGAAATAGATAATCCATGATAATTCTATAGTCATCTATTAAAGTTGCTACCCAATGGTTCTTGGACCATTTCCCACGCAGTCATATATTTTCTAGCTTTAAGTCATTAACACAATATTTTTGTTTTTAATTTCTTGATTATATCTCACCTTCATGCGGTTTGTTCACTTTTTAATAGGTGCCAGATCTGGTCAGATAAGAATAAAAAACATTTAAATAAATTTGTCTGATGACAAAACTGTAAGTCTTTAAATAAAACTAGATATGAAACCCACAAACTATGTGTGTGTCGTAAAATAGTTACTGAAAAATTTATAACTTTAATTTCCCTTATTGAATCCTCTCTACCCTCCCTACCAGTATGTTTGCTTCACGTATTCTCTGTCTAGTTTTAATAAGGAACTAATATATTCAGGTATTGATCCCCTATGAGATTCTGGGTTGTGCATTCCTGCTGTCTCGTGTCAACAGATTTACGATCGCCTCACCGGCCATGTTGTAGGAAATTTTTAGAAGAGTTTAGGTCTGCAGCATTCTCTTAGGACAAAAAGTTTCATAATATTTTTACACATAATTTTTATTTCTGAAAAAAATGGCTTGTTCAAATCTGGTCCACAAACAATACGAAATTGTTAAAATCTACAATGCCTATTTAACATTAACAGTCAACTCACTTAATAAAAACATTGCACTTTTAGTACTAATTGCATTACCTCGCTAACGTTCTATGTCGAAAATTTAGTATTTTGCATTTCAATGCAATCGTTATTCCAATATAGGACACTTCACAGACAATTTTTGTTAATTACATATTTCTTATTGTGTTTCATTTTAATTCTGAAGCATGCCACTTTGTGTTGTGAATTTTCCAAGACAATGCTGTTTGCTGTTTTTAAATCTGACCGGCAAGTTTTTAAATTTAGGGGTAGGTCGAAGAATGTATATCACCTGCTATGCACAAATCTGTCAAATGGGAAGATCTCATGGAATATTTTCGAACTTTCCCTTGGATAAACACATTTTCGATCCGACAACACATCTGACTGCGCCAGGGAGGTCTCCGAAATTATTTTGGCTGGTATGGAAGCTTACATCCCTTTTTCGAAGAAATGCTTCTAAATATCTTGTCTACCGACAATGGCGTGAAAATCCTAACACCATAAATCGTAACACCTTTGTTCGTGTCAGGAACGGATGCAAAGGAATTATCGACGAAACCAAGGAGGCACACAATCAACGAATTAGAAACAAACTTCTCGCTTGTCCCAACAATTCCAGGTCCTTTTGGGCAGTCGTTAAGGCAGTTGGTCAAAATTTCACTAAACCCACCATACTACCACTCACACGGCCAGATAATTCTATTGCAACACCGGTTGAGAAAGCGAACTTGTTGGCTGAACTCTTTGCTTCATATTCTATTGTTGATTTCCAAGGAAAAACACCAGCCACTATTCCCATATTGCAGTCAAGGATGCCCGATGTTGTCTTCAGACAGCGTATCATAGAGCGTATTTTAATGAAGCTAGACACCAAAAAGGTTTCTGGCGCTGACGGAATATCGGCCATAGTTCTCAAAACTGTGCGAGGGAATTAACACCAGTTTTCTGCAGGCTTTTCAACCTATCCTACAGAAAGGGAATATTTCCTTCCTGCTGGAAATGTGCCACAGTTCAGCCGATACTCAAAAAAGGCAAGAAGACCTTGCCAAATAACTACCGACCAGTCGCACTGTTTTCAATAATATCGAAAGTCATGGAAAAGTTATCAATCAGCATCTTCTAAAATATCTTGAAGGATTCAACATTATTAGCGATCACCAGAATGGCTTTCGTAAACATAGATCAACAGGAGATCTTCTGACTTACGTAACAAATGTTTGGTTCAATGCAATTGAACACTTTGGAGAATCTCGAGGGGTTGCTCTTGACATATCCAAGGCATTCGTTCTGTTTGTGGCTCTTATGTTTCCTCAGAGAGCGTTCTTTACGAGTGGCGGTCGACGGATTTCTTTCCAACATCTTCACTATTAACGCCGGTGTGCCCCAAGAATCCATACTGTCTCCTACTCTCTTTCTCAATTACATTAACGATCCTTGAAGAAATTCTATCTTGGGGTGACAGTAACCAAGTGGAATTTAACGCTAAAAAAACCCAGGCGGCAGTTCTTTCTAAAAAAGTTAACGTTGCTGAACCCGACATAGTCATGTCGGGGCACTCCATTCCCATAGCATCGTCACTCAATTTGTTGGGCGTTAATTTGGAAGCAAATATGTCCTGGCATGAACATGTTGCAGGCATAGCAAAGAGAGACTCTCAAAAGTTGGGAATATTATTTCGAACCAGAAAGCTTTACACTCCACCAGGGCTGTATTTCACACCGAGTACAATTTACAGCGATTCAGGAACAGCGTGAATCGCTTTTTTTTTTTTTTTCCGCTCACATGCCAGTCCCGGAGCGCTTTAGGGACTTCCCTGTAGCACGTGTGCCTGACCTATAAAAAAAAACTTTTAATTCCAATTGCATTTTTGACTTCAGTACTAATTTTATACCGTGGTCTATTTTAGATTAGGCTGAGCCTAAAAACAATTTATATATGAGAGGAGACGAAGTATGTCTTTCTAGCTAAATCAACCATCACAATCACTGTGATAAGAAGAAATAGACTCCAGTAGACTAAGTTACTACGTAACAGTTTTCACTACGACACTAAACCTTTATTTTTGCCATCGACGCGCGTGCGTTTCGCTAACCATATTTGCATTATCAATAGAGATCATTGACAGTCAATTAACAGCAGTTAAAAATTGTAATAAACTTAAAACTGTGTCATTTCTTTCAAGTAAAAAACCAGAAGTCAATATTATGGTTCTGAAAATGTTAAAAACCTCGATAGTAGTAAGTTTGGTGGTCGATATCACTCGATTCTCCACTAACCTTTTTGTTGAGTTATGTAACCTTTTTAATTGATGTAGATTGTTGTCTTTTAGGTGTTAATTTGGGAATTGGGCGTTTTAACGTTTAAATTAATTCACGTTTTGTTTTATGCGGACGTTACGCAATATAGGTAACAACGGACTATGATGTTTCTTTCTCTTGTTGGGGATAGTAAAATATAATAATAAATTTGGTGAAGTTCATGGTATTCAAAGGTATGATTGGCCCATGATTTTGATTTCATTGTATTCGAAAGTATACCAGGGTAAACGCCTTATTTCTGAGGCGCTTTAGTGAAGGAAAATCCATAGTTTCCTTGAATCTGTTGTCATAGTAAAAGACTTGGATATACTAATAATTTTCTGGCGTATTTTTCTTTAAAACATTCATATTTTTTAGGTTGCTTGTCCCTATGGCCTACACTATGTGCACCATTTAAATAATATTAAAATTTAGGGTGGGAGCGAAAGGAATCTTTCCTCGTGATCGAGGTTTTCTTGGAGGCAAAAGAGGATTTTATTCTGCAAGAAGCTCAGTTCTCCCAGTTATCGATTTTATTTCGAGAACTCGCTAACTGGTAATCGATTTTTTTTTCGGTAAGAAAGGTTTTTGTCATCAAAATGCACACACACACACACAATACACATTCGAAGTGTTGTCTGCCTACGATCTAGACAAAATCCTGGATCCACCCCCCCCCCCCCCCTGGATACACTTGTTATGTCATCTATGCTGTATCCTAGTATCTATATTACATATGGCTTGTAATTGGTGTTTTTTTTTTGATTTTAAGGGGTTACATATACTTCGAATTTTCAAAAATTAGATTTTTTTATGGATTTTTATTCTCTATACTTCTAAGAATTATTCAAAAAGAAATTAAAAAAAATTCCATTCCATAACAAATTTATAACAATAAATGTGACCTGGCGTCGGTTTGGGACCGCTACCTATCTTCAGATACTGTCTTTTTTTTTTTTTTACGGGTCTAGCTCACGTGCTGCAGGGAAGTCCCTAAAGCGCTCCAGGAGCGGCACGAGTGCGGAAAAAGCGATTCACGTTGTTCTTGAATCGCTGTAAATTGTACTCGGTGGGAAACACAGCGCTGGGCAAATTATTCCAAAGGAATGACGTTCTCCATATAAAAGATTGCTTGAAAAGCGTTGTACGCGGAGTAACAAGCTGAACCTGATACGGATGCGAAGCACCAGCGCGACGTGTATTTCTAACATGCACCGCTTTGGGAGGAATTAAGCGGGCTACATCCTTCGAACACTTTCCATGAAAATGCTTGTAGAACAGACTCAAGTCGCCAACCGTTCTTCGATGTTCCAGCGAATCAAGGCCGCCGGTCAATTCCGGGTCCCCAATCAGATGGACCGCTCTTCTCTGAACAGAATCCAACAAATGCAGTGTATGTTTGGGAGCGGAGCCCCAAACGTGGGAGCAGTATTCCATAGTTGGTCGAATTTGGGCTTTGTAAAGAATTAACAGTTGCTGTGGGGTGTAAAGCTTTCTGGTTCTAAATATTATTCCCAACTTTTGAGAAGCTCTCCTTGCTATGCCTGCAACTTGTTCATGCCAAGACATATTTGCTCCCAAACTAACGCCCAACAAATTGAGCGACGATGCTAGGGGAATGGAGTGCCCCGACATAACTATGTCGGGTTCAGCAACGTTAACTTTTTTAGAAAAAACTGCCGCTTGGGTTTTTGTAGCGTTAAATTCCACTTGGTTACTGTCACCCCAAGATAGAATTTCTTCCAGGTCTACAATATTACTTAGTCAATTTTAAATGTTTTTTAACTTTCTTTTTTAATATTAATAATTACTTTTTCTACAAACTGCCCAGAGATTTTTAAAATTTTTCTAATAGACAATTTTTTTATAAAAAAATAAATATAATTTGTTGGTAGAAAATTGCATATTAATTGAAACACAGTAAACTTTTTATTAAAAAAAAATACGCCTTCGGCAAGATTAATTTTAGTGTTCCGTACGGAACACTTATAAGATCACTTCGGTGTCTGTCTGTCTGTTTGTCTGTCTGTCACACCCGATTTTCTCCGAAACTATTTGACATAGAAAGGTGAAATTTGGTAATAATATAGGAATTGATGGCCTCATCAGAGCCATGTAGTTCTGAGAATTAAATTTTTACTTAAGGGGTTAGTTTTGGGGGGTGAAGTCGGAAGTGAAAAAAAAAATTTTTTACTAGGTCATCGAGTGTGGTGTCAAATGAAAGCTTGTGAAAACACGAGTAAAAAATATGTATATAATATTATACTTGCGCTCACTTTTTTTCGTATTATTTTTAAAAATTCGCGAAAAATCGCTGTCCCGGGCCTTATCTCGAAAAGTACTATTTTTAAAAAGTTGCCAAAAATTACTGTCCCCCCTTATCTCGAGAAGTACTGTTCAAAAAATTTCGAAAAAATTCTGGAATATTCTCCACGGGGTGTAGATTGAACGAAAATTATCACGGGTGCATTACCTTTAATAATTTATGTGGTGTATAAAAAAAACAAAAATTTCAAGGTCATCAGATTTCAGTAAAGATTGAAAACAAACTTTGTTGAAAACTCATTTGGGATGTGTTTTGTGAAGTCACTGATCATTTTATACCACCGTAACATAAATTTTGACTTAAGGGGTTCGTTTTGAGGGGTGAAATCGGAAGTGAAAAAAAATTTTTTTTTACTAGGTCATCGAGTATGGTGTCAAATGAAAGCTCGTGAAAACACGAGTAAAATATATATATATATATATATATATATATATATATATATATATATATATATATATATATATATATATATATATATATATATGTATAATGTAATACTGGCGCACACTTTTCTTCGTATTACTTTTAAAAAATCGCTGTCCCCTACCTTATTTCGAAAAGTACTGATCAAAAAATTTTGAAAAAATTCTGGAATATTCTCCACGGGGTATAGATTGAACGAAAATTATCACGAGTGCATTACCTTTAATAATTTATTTGGTATATAAAAAAAAACAAAAATTTCAAGGTCACCAGTTTTCAGTAAAGATTGGAAACAAACTTTGTTGAAAACTCATTTGGGGTGTGTTTTGTGAAGTCATTGATCATTTTATACCACCCTAACAAAAATTTTTTATTTTAAAAACAATCAACGTACGGAACACTAATTGTGCAAGTTCAACTTGCACTTGACCGGTTTTTATTTTAGCAGATTAGATTATTTTTTGTAAAGCTATCCTGCAGACAAGGACGCGCCATAGTTTTCATCAGTGGCCCGTTTAACCCGATAAAAAAATAATGTTAGCAGTTAAAACATATTTTTAAAAAAATTTTTCTTATAGTTTCAAGTACAATAAAAATATATAATCTCCATTCTTTTGTATTACTCACTTAATAATCTTTAAAATATTTTTTTTTAAATATACATACTTTTTGTAGCACCCAGGTGTATGTAACCCTTTAAAAGGTATGTTAAATGTCCTATAGATTCAAAAATTTTAGCAGTCGTTAGTCTATTGTGAAATTAAAAATTAATTAATTTTTATTGAATATATTACACAGTGACATGAAATTTAAATAGCTATTGTGTGTCTTTAAAACAATTTAGTATTGTTTTGTAAACAATTTGTGAACAAATATAATTTTGTTCTTTTTTCTTGTCTTCGAAAGATATTGGTAAATCTTTTTCCGAGGTCATCGTTTAAAAGTTGCTTTGTTTCAGTTGTCTCTTAGTCAAGATATCTTTACATTTTCTATTGCCAAAGCTTTGTACTCAAAACATATAAATCTATACTTATATGACATGATCTAGGTATATGTAGAGGGGGTGCGGTATGAAAACGTATCCCGTTTCTCACCCGGGGTTTCATGATGCATTAAATCCTTTATGATACTTTCAAATAATGGCACCGAATTATTATTTAGTAATTAAATCATGGATTATAAGTCTTTAAGTAATGAAAAAATTAGGAACATTTTGTACTTCTAAAAATAAATAAATAACACAGGGGAACAGCTGTTTTGGTGTCGAGGTTTTTTGAGCTGATTCTATATCAATTTGATGTCCTGAATTCAAATAACGTATTCATTTGTACCTAGGAGCTCAAATTTTTAAGATATACAATTTTAGAGAAATATAAGTTACATTATTGTAACTCAAATCCGTAAGTGTAGTAAACAAAAGTAGATACGAAATTTTTATTTTAGTTATACAAAATACAATATTATGTCGTACTTACAAACAAAAAAAAAACATTGAAGAAATGAAATAGTCACTCAACACTTGGAAAGCTTCTTTTCCGCGACATTCTTGAATGTTTTTTTAAACAGTCCCCTTTTTAAACTCCAGCAGTAATCTGCCATCATGTGCATGTCCCATCTTCCTTGGTAGCGGTCCTCCATAACTTTAATATCTTGGTGAAATCTTTCACCTTGTTCCTCACTCATGTCTCCTAAATTTTCTGGAAAACGGTCTAAGTGGCTGTGTAAATAGTGTATTTTAATACTCATATTGCACCCTAAGGATTTGAAACTATTAAGCATCTTGTTAACCATTTCAACATAGTTTTGAGCTTTATGCAACTGCAACAAATGATGTCCAAGCTTCTCGTTCAACTTGATTCATTGAATTTATGAAGGCAAGATCCTTAATTAATTGTCTTATTTGTGGGCCGTCAAATATCCCTGCTTTAAGTTTTTCTGTGCTCAACTGATGCATTTTTACCCCTATATATGCAAAACAAGACCCATTCTTATCAAGAGCCTTTACAAATTGCTTCATTAAGCCCAACTTTATATGTAACGGAGGAAGTATGATTTTTTCTCTTTCAACCAAAGCGTCGTTAATGACATTCTTTTCCCCAACGTCCATGTTTTCTCTCTGAGGCCAATCTTTTCTAACCCAGTGGTGTGTTTTGTCTCTACTATCCCAGAGGCACAAGAAACACGGATATTTCGTGTAACCACTTTGCTGCCCAAGAAGGTTTACCATTTTTAAGTCTACACAAATCATCCATTGATGTTCGTAATACTTTATCTTCTGCAAGACCAAAGCTATGGTATTATATTCTTCTTTCAGTTTCGTTGAGTGGGCTAGTGGTATTGAACCATATTTATTCCCATTATATAGAAGAACACATTTTAAACTTCGCTTTGAACTGTCAATAAATAGGCGCCAATCATCTGGAATATATTCAGAAAGTCCCATTTCTTTCATGAGTCCCCTAATTTCGTGACAAAATACAAGATTGTCTTCTTGAGAAAAGAATGGTAGCAGATCTTTTTCTCTTGTACGGTGAAAGGTAATTTTGGTTCCTTGTTCCAGTAAATTTTTGTCGTTCAACCTAGAAGCCAGTACTTCAGAAGCTTTTTTCGATAAATTGAGATCCCTGGTGAGATCATTTAATTCATTTTGATTGAAGCGTTGAGGAACTGATGACGTCCCCTCATAGTCACTGTTAGTTTCATTAGCATCAGAACTTTTATTAGCATCAGAAGAGCGATCAGAGGGAAAATATTCGTCATCAGAGATATGTGGTAGCTGATGAAATGTTGGAATCGGTATTTCATCTGAGTGCGGGATAGGGCGTATTGCCGAGTCTAAATTGGGATAAGTCCACTTACTGCGGTTATTTCGATTGATTCCATTATCTTTTCCCGGTAGTCCACTGCCGTAAATGCTCTGTACAAGTTTTACATACGAGATGCGGGGCCCACGTTTTGTCCTGATCACCAAGCTTAACTCCAAAGTATCCAAGATACGCTCGCTTTACAAAGTCAGTAATAGTTTGTCTGTTTTGTTGAAACATGTATTCTCCGCATATATAGCAAAACACATCAGGTTGATTTACACAACTTCTTCTTGAACTGGAACCTGAACTCATTTTAATTCTGTTCAATAACACAAAAACACTCTTTTCTTAACATAAAATAACACGCCGAATTCGATCTACTCTCATTAGTAAGAACGCACAAACTCACGAGACTTACCCGAGTTAGGTGATTAAAAGGGTCAGTTCAGGTACCTGATAGGCAATGGTTCCACTATTTATAGATTTACCTGGAATTTACTCAATTACAGACTGACAATAAAACCATTGTACCTACATTAATGAATATATAATAATTTTAGAACTCTCATAAATGAATATATTGAATAAAAACCACATTGGTAGATAAGTTGATGTATCTAAAAAAGTAGAGCTGATAGAGAAAAACGGATTGCATGTATAGATTTAGCGTCCCAAATATAGCTCTAAAATCCCAGGCACCAAAACAAAAATATTTTTTTGTTGCCCTGTGTAATATTTCAAAAAATGTAATTTCACTTTATCTCACTTGTCAGTGAGTAAGACAACCTTACACTGCGATTAAACCCATATTTAATGTCAATCCTCATTGTCTTTCTTATTCTCATTAGGATAATTAATATGGTAGCTGACGATGGTATTTAAAAAGAAAGAAAATATAATTTCGAAAATGTTTGCCTTATTCCTAGAGCACAACAATCACGTTTTCAATTACAGTGTATAAGAAGCATTTATTTCGGTAATTATGTACTGCTCTCTCATCTGTTGAATCACTTCAGGTAGCTAATTTCGACATATTCCGACTCATCAGCCTAACTATGATCTACAAAGACGAGAATTTTATTGCGGTTCTCGCTTAATATGTCAGTAAGAGACAAGTACTTGTTTCTCTATTTTTTAGTTTTCCGTACGGTGTCTCTCTGTCTGTCACACCCGATTTTCTCCAAAACTATTTATCATAGAAAGTTGAAATTTTGTAATAATATAGGAATTGATGGCCTCATCAAAGCCGTATAGTTTTGAAAGTTAAATTTTGACTTAAGGAGTTAGTTTTGGGGGGTGAAATCGGAAGTAAAAAACAAATTTTTTTACTAGGTCATCGAGTGTGGTGTCAAATGAAAGCTTTTGAAAACACGAGTAAAAAATATATATAATGTAATACTTGTGCACAATTTTCTTGTATTATTTTTAAAAAATGGCGAAAAATCGTTGTCCTCCTCGTAAAGTATTGATCAAAAAATTTTGAAAAAATTCTGGAATATTCTCCACCGCGTGTAGATTGAACGAAAA
Source organism: Pachyrhynchus sulphureomaculatus (assembly GCA_019049505.1). Taxonomy (NCBI): domain Eukaryota; kingdom Metazoa; phylum Arthropoda; class Insecta; order Coleoptera; family Curculionidae; genus Pachyrhynchus; species Pachyrhynchus sulphureomaculatus. Next base: position 194,504,475 of record CM032454.1, read on the forward strand.
TTATCATGAGTGCATTACCTTTGATAATTTATCTGGTATATAAAAAAAACAAACATTTCAAGGTCATCGGTTTTCAGTAAAGATTGGAAACAAATTTTGTTGAAAACTCGTTGGGGTTGTGTTTTGTAAAGTCATTGATCATTTAATACCTCCCTAACAAAATCTTTAATTTGTTAGGGAGGTAATGTACGGAACACTAATTGCGTAAGTTCAACTTGCACTTGACCGGTTATTTTTATGGATATAGCACACGGGCTGCAGGGAAATCCTCAAAACCTTACAGGAGCAATACGTGTACGGAAAAAACGATTATTGGTTTTAAAGCTGTGTAAATTTCGCTCGGGGGGAAACATAGTCCTGGGAAAATCCTTCCAAAGGGATGACGTTCTTGACTTGCTTGAGAAGGGTTGAAGAAGGAGCGACAAGCTGAACCTCATCCGTATGTGAACTATTAGAGCTATATGTATTTCTAACATGCACCGCTCAGGGAGAAATTAAGCGGTCTACATTCATCTAGCACTTACTATATATATATATATATATATATATATATATATATATATATATATATATATATATATATTATATATATATGTATATATATATGTATATATATATATATATATATATATATATATATATATATATATATATCGGGTGGCGCATAAGTAACGCTATGATTTATTTAATGAATAACTTTTTTCTTTCTGATTTTATTTAACGTTGGCGTTTATTAAAATTTAGAATATAGTTTGGAAATATGTTCACATTATGTTTTGAAGATAATATCTTTCAAATGGTGCCCATTGTTTGCTTCGACTTGACGTGCTCTTTCCAGAGCATTTCCCATAATTTTTCTTAGAATTTCAGGTCCCAGCGCTCTCACTTCTTCTCGGATATTCGCCTTAAGCTGTTGGATGGTTCTTGGCTTATTGGCATATACCTTACTCTTTAGGTAACCCCAAAGAAAAAAATCGGGAGCCGTTAAATCGGGCGAACGCGGTGGCCAGTTAAAATCAGAAAAAAAAACGCGATATTATTCGATCGGCAAAAATTTCGCGCAGGAGAGCCATAGTTGGACGAGCTGTATGAGCTATGGCTCCATCTTGTTGGAACCACAATTCTGGATTGTTCTCTACCTCGGGCCTTAAAAAATTTTCAATCATTGCCCGGTATTGAATGTCATTCACATTAACCGCAACTTGTTCGTCGTTTTCGAAAAAATATGGTCCAATGATCTTTTCTGAAGTTATTCCACACAATACTGTGCATTTAAGTGGGTGCATTTGATGCTCAACAATTATTCTTGGATTTTGGATGCCCCATATTCTGCAATTTTGTTTATTCACGTGACCATTGAGGTGGAAATGGGCCTCATCGCTCATTATGAGTTTGTGAATAAACTCGTTGTCTGCTTGGTTTCTCCGCAGTTATTGTTTAGCCACATGGAAGAAGTTTGTAAAAAATTATTTCTCAATCCCACCAGACACATAACAACATTTTCATTGGATGTAATTCAGCCTCTGCCATAGATTCTGTTCTTTCCCTTCCATGCTTCCAGCTTCTTTTTCTTATTATGTTACACGACCTATTTTTCGTCTCCAGTTATGACTTGAACCAAGAAAGGTTCGTTTTGTTGACGGACGAGGAGAGAAATGGCTGTGGAAACACGGTTCAGTTTGTTCCGTTCTGTCAAAACGTGCGGAACTCGTATATCGAATTTCGAAGTATATCCAAGTTGCTTTAAATGACGAAATGCAATCGAATTATCAACGTTTAGTCTCTCAGCAATCTCTTCAGTGGTAATCCGTGGATTGTTATTCACTAAGTGACGGATAAAGTCATGATCAATGCCGAAAGATCGCCCAGAGCAAAGTTTATTATTTAGATTGAAGTCACAATTTCGAATTCGACCAAACTATTTGTTAACTGTTCTAAGAGTAGGAGCATGATCCAAATAAAGGTCTTGAATATTTTTTCTTTCAGTTCCAACACTCGCTCCCTTTTTAAATTCATATAATATAACATGACGAAAATGTAACTTTTCATTTTTCATTTTGACTATTCACCTTGCACACAAATTAATTTAAATAAACTCTGTTTTAGGGTTATGTTAAGTCACGATGCATTTAGATAGCTGTCAGTTAATAATATGATTATAAAAGAAACATCAGCACAGTCAAAATTACATGCTTCTGCCATCTATGATAATCGGGCATGAACTTTTGCAATTACCTAATAGTTCGAAATAATATTTCCAGCTTTTGAGAAGCTCTCTTTGCTGTAACATGTTGATCCCATGATTTGCTAACAAGTTAACGCCCAGTAAATTAAGTTACTACACTAGCGGAATGGGGTGTTCCGTCCTAACTATGACAGGTTAAGCAACATTAACTTTTTTAGAAAAAACTACCGCCTGGATTTTTGAAGCGTTAAACTCTATTTGGTAACTCTCACCCCAAGACTTCGTTAAGTTGAACTACTTCCTGCTGTCTGCAGATATTTGCATAAGTAGCCATGTTGGAGCGTTTAGGATGAATGAACAAATAAGCGTACTGTTATATGCAAAGCTGTAGATTGGATTCCTAGTCCATTCCAGCACACCGTTAATGTAAATGAGAAAGGGAGCAGGAGACAGTATGGCGTTTAGTGGCACCCCGGCGTTGATAGTATAGGTATTAAAAAGAAATCCGGTGGAAGTCACAAAACTTTCAGACATACCATGAAAGCGAAGTTTAGTCAACAATCCATCATACCAAACGTCGAATGGATTGGATATATCAGGTGCACTCACACGAGTGTTCACTTGCATTGTTCCAAAAATGTGTGACAAAGGTTAGAAGATTTCCTGTTGATCTTTGTTTAAGAAAGCTGTACTGATGATCGCTAATAATATTGAATCCTTTTAGATATTTTAGAAGATACTGACTGATAGCTTTTTTTATAACTTTCTATATTATTGAAAGCAGTGTGATTGGTCGGTGGTTGTTTGGCCAGGTCTTCTTGGCTTGGCAAAGATAGAGAAATCTTACTGACACTGAAGACAAAAAGCTACAATATTTAGGACACATAATATGTCACAACAAATACTACATACTATAACTAATACTCCAAGGAAAACTACAAGAAAGAAGAGGACCCGATAAACGACTTCATTCCTGGTTAATTGCGCGATTGGTTCAGACTAAGTTCAACTCAGCTATTTCGAATTGCCGTTAATAAAGTGAAAATCGCCATGCTGATGAGACACAGTTAGAAGAAGAATATGTAATAATAATATAATTAATATAAAGTTTACGATCACAGAAAAAAGTATATTAGGTATACAAAGAAACAAAAATGTACATAAAAAATATAAAGTCATACCAATTAAAATCAATATAACTGAAGGAACAGTTAAGAGGACAATGATAAGAATACAATAAACTTAACCAGAAGGATAAAAACAAAAAGAACAGCATCATAGAAGAAGAAACATAAAAATATTTACTTTTTTATGAGCACAGCATAAGTGCTGCAGTGAAAGACCTAAGAGCTACAGGAGAGCCGCATGATGCAGCTTCTTTGCATTTTTGGTCGAGGCAAAGGTTACTGTTGGAACGGCATTTTTTCTGAAAAGGGATGTAAGCTCCATACTAGCCAAAATGACATCAGAAACCTCCTTAGCGGGTTGTCAGATCTAAAACAAACGTCTAACGAGTTTTTCCCATTTTTACAGATTTGTAGAGCTAAATCTTGCGCGATTTAGTCTCCTCTCTGTCACTGATCTGTAGAATACTTAATATGGAAAGCAGTTTACGGTCGAAGAAACCTAATGGCAGATTTATGGTGACAGTGTAAACTTGTAAATTGGTGGTTAAAAACAGGTCAAAAAGACCGGCGAACCCTCAGTCTCGATTAGGGATTCGTGTTATTGTTAGTTATATTTTATTGTTCTTCTTTCTCAAATTTGGTGAATGTGGTTCCATGTTTGGCTGACGGGCCTAAGCCAAGTCAGCACAAACGCTATTACCATTGTGTATCAAGGAATGACCTGACAGTGTTACATGTTTTCAAAATCACTGATTTCTGAATGTTTTTGTGTATGTTTGTGTTGAGTCTTAATTGTACTAAGTGTGATGTGAATATTGTTGGTGTAAGGCCTGTGGCTGATATGACGAGGGCGACAATGATGACTTTTTCTTGTTTTCATAGCCTTTTTATTTCTGTTGCAAGGTCTACGTATTTGGAAATTTTTTTCTGTGTATTTCGTTTGGATGTTTATGTCCTTGGGGACAGGTATATCAATCAGGTAGGCGATTTTTCCTTTTTTGTATTGAAAAATAATATCGAGTCTCTTGGCAGGGACTGTTTTATCTGTATTGCTATTGATGTCTCAGTAGAGCTTGTAATCTTTTCAAGTATGGATGTTGGTGTGTATTTGTAGTAGGGATCGGTGTTTTCTATGATTTTGTATACTAAGTTGGGAATGTGGAATCTTTGGCACAATGATACTACTCAGTATATATCACCACTACACCAAAAACTTTATTTTTGCACTCGACGCGCGTTTCGCTAACCATGTTAGCTTCATCAGGAGCGATGATTGGCAGTCAATCATCGCTCCTGATGAAGCTAACATGGTTAGCGAAACGCGCGTCGAGTGCAAAAATAAAGTACTTGGTGTAGTGGTGATATATACTGAGTAGTATGATTTTGTATGTTATAGCTAGTGCTTGGTACCGCTGATTCATATCTAGCTGTGTATTCCGTTCCGCTTGTTATGTGTTCGATGGTTTCTTTATGTTGGTGGCATTTCTTGCTTTTGTCTTTTGTAATAGGCGGGTCTTTGAAGATATGCTTTTGGTAGTTTCTGGTTCATATGACTTTATACTGGATAGCAAGTAAGAAGCCTTCTGTTTCAGGGAATAGCTGCCTATCCTGTAACCAGTTGTATGATTGTTTTTTATTTACGTTGTCTTGTTTTATGTGGTATCTGTGTTTTCCGTGGAGTATTTTTTCTGACTACGTTTTCATCTTTTCCTGTTGTAATTGGATGTGGTTGTGTGTCTGCTGGGTGGTCTGCCCGGGATAAGTCGAGAAGTGTGTAGTTTTTGTCTGCTTTCACTGTTGCTGTGTGGAGGCTGGTTTGCTTGGTATTTTTTTTTTATTGGTCTAGCACACGTGCTGCAGGGAAGTCCCTAAAACGCTCCAGGAGCGGCACGAGTGCGGAAAAAGCGATTCACGTTGTTCTTGAATGTAAATTGTACTCGGTGGGAAACACAGCGCTGGGAAATTATTCCAAAGGGATGACGTTCTCCATATAAAAGATTGCTTGAAAAGCGTCGTACGCGGAGTAACAAGCTGAACCTCATACGGATGCGAAGCACCAGCGCGACGTGTATTTCTAACATGCACCGCTTTGGGAGGAATTAAGCGGGCTACATCCTTCGAACACTTTCCATGAAAATACTTGTAGAACAGACTCAAGTCGCCAACCGTTCTTCGATGTTCCAGCGAATCAAGGCCGCCGGTCAATTCCGGGTCCCCAATCAGACGGACCGCTCTTCTCTGAACAGAATCCAACAAATGCAGTGTATGTTTGGGAGCGGAGCCCCAAACGTGGGAGCAGTATTCCATAGTTGGTCGAATTTGGGCTTTGTAAAGAATTAACAGTTGCTGTGGGGTGTAAAGCTTTCTGGTTCTAAATAATATTCCCAACTTTTGAGAAGCTCTCCTTGCTATGCCTGCAACATGTTCATGCCAAGACATATTTGCTCCCAAACTAACGGCCAACAAATTGAGCGACGATGCTAGGGGAATGGAGTGCCCCGACATAACTATGTCGGGTTCAGCAACGTTAACTTTTTTAGAAAAAACTGCCGCTTGGGTTTTTGTAGCGTTAAATTCCACTTGGTTACTGTCACCCCAAGATAGAATTTCTTCCAGGTCTTTGTTAAGTTGAACGACCTCCTGCTGTCTGCGGATATTCGCCTGAGCAGCCGATGTCCGAGCGTTCAAGGTGAATGAAGAGACAAGCGTACTGTCATCTGCAAAGCTATAGATTGGATTCCCGGTCTTTTCCAGCAGATCGTTAATGTAAATGAGAAAGGTATGAAAGAAGTTCCTAAGTGCTTGTATTTGTTTTGTGTGTAGTGATCTGATGTCTATGATTCCTTTTCGTCCTGCCTTCCTCTCGATGGTAAGTCTTTCCTTGCATGCGTTGGGGTGTAATTTCTTGTATTGGGTGAATTGAGAACGTATAAGGATGTGAATGTTTTCTATGTCTGTGTGTGACCATTTGATGATACCAAATGAATATGTGAGTATAGGTATAGCGAACGTGTTGATGGCTTTAGTGAGATTCTTGGAGTTGAGTTTTGTTTGTAAAAGTTTCGTGAGTCTGTTTTTGAATTCGGTTCTGAGGTCTGTTTTTGGTGTGAGTGTGGTTGAGTTTGGTTCTTTGTTGGAAGCCTAGGTATTTGCATGTTTCTTTGTCGAGCATGTTATCGAGTGTTTCGTTGTTGATGGTTTCTCTCTCACGGTGGCCTTTCCATTGGCCTTTGTTGATGTGGAGCACTTTACATTTACTTGTACAAAATTCCATATTGATATCTAGGGCGAATGTATCTGTGATTTTGCTTTAGTTATATTATTATTATTATTATATTCGTACTATGAATGTGTAAATGAATAGCAGTAATTGTAAAAATAGAGTACTAACACCACACTTGGATGTATAATGATCAATTTAAATGGGAACAATGCTAACGCTGACTTATGATTATTATCATCACAGAATACCCTTAATATGTAAGACTAAAAGGTATTCTATAATTTGATGATCTGACATTTGCTCCTGAATTACTTTTTTCGAGATTATGTCTAACAAACATTTGAAGGTACTCAGTTAATTCTATGGAGAAAAAATACAACTTCTAGATTATTTAAATCTTTTTTATTCATCTATTACAAACATACTTCTCTAATATTTAAATAGCAAAGAGTAAATAAAATACTAGATATTACATAAAATAGCTAGCTTATAATATAAGGCAAATAAAACAGGAAAAATAACATTTAATGAAAATTATTTATTCAGAAATATTAGTTTTAATTTTGGTACTATAAAAGAAACTTACTACGACAAACTAAATAAAATAAATATATAAAAAATCTCTCTAAAGCGCCAATAATATTTACTTTACATTTCTAATAAAAAAATATAAAAAATATACAAAATTTAGTCATAATTATTAGATACACTACAAAAAAGGTTCCACTAAATCGTAAACAAAATACTATCTGGTAAGATAAATAAGGCACAATAAATCTAAAATAGATAAGAAAGTAAAAAAAGAACAGTTTTCAAAAAAAATTCAACAAGATATTAAGGATACGAATAATCTAATATAACTAAATTGAACGACTGGCTTTAAGTTAAAGCAAAAAAGAGACCCATATTAAAGGAATTCAGGAATATACTGGTTTTCTTGCACGGTCTTAACTTACTTTTAAAAAGATAGTTATCTTACGAGAGTCGTAAGAAATTGCTTAATAATAAAAGACCATACAACGACGGAAAGGAAATAATATTTTGAGCTACCAATATAGCTCCTTCGTTTAATTATGATAAATTAAAGTAACTACGTAGTCACGTAAAAAATCATAATATCCATATAATATATACTGATACATATTCGATGACAGGTTAATAATAATATCAATAATAATAAAATATTTGTCTTTTGTTTGTTTTTCCATCCAATGTTCTTAAATAAACAAAAATGTTCTTTTTATTTTATCTTCCAGCCTTGTTTTTTTAGAAAAAAGATGACCATGTGGTGGTTTAATATTAAAGTTTCACCATGATAAAACCACCACATGGAGTACAGTATTAAAAAAACCTGAGCGAATCAGTTCCTTCCTATATATTTCCCTACCATTCTATTACCAAACTACATTGGTATTAAACGGAGCTATCAAATGAAAAAATAAAAACAGATTTTTAATTGATTCATTACCATAGTTGGATACGTAACAGCTGGGTGTGGCTTAGAAGTTACTAAATTGTAACACTTTCACCGTTTTTTGGTATTGAGAGGTCACTACTGCCCGAAGATTAAAGTTCAAGGATTACTATATCAGTTCTTCTCAAAATTATACAGGGTCCAACAAGAAGTTTTTTTTTTAAATTTCGCATTTTAAAACTGGAATATCTTTTTTTCATCATTCACCTCCCAGTCTGAATGGAAATATTATTACTCTTTTAAATGGATATCGGTGAGGATGTTGTAATATCTGTCAACGTTGTCTAAAGGCCGAAATATATATTTTTACTTTACGGCATCTTTTTAGACAACGTGGTAGTGCTGCCACGGGCCGCCACATATATATATATATATATATATATATATATATATATATATATATATATATATATATATATATATAGGGTTAGTCATATGTTTCAATTCTATGAACACGAACAAATATCGACAAACATTTAGTGTTAAACCTCCGCGATACGAAATGGATCGATTTACGCTTTAACAATGCTGGGAAATATTAAAAAATGTTTTTAAAAACTGAGCATTATATTGCAGAAGCTGTACAAAAAGAAATGTTGAACCTTCGCCTCGTACAGACACAAATGTTACTGCTATTACCCAAAGTGTGCGTAAAATCCCAAGAATCCTAACTCATCGCAGATTTTAATAACTGAGCATCAGTCGCACTTCTCTGAGGATAATCGTGCAAAAAGAATTGGGATTATTTGCTTATAAGGTCCAACTTATTAGAGAATTGAGGCATCATTGCGGAAGAAGCTCATCTTCATCTCGAAGAATATGTAAACAAGAAAAACTCTAAAATGGAGGGTTCTCAAAATCGACACGTAGTCGTAGAAAATCGAATGCATCCTGACTACTGACTGTTTGGTGCAGTTTTTAGAGTGAGGGTATTATTGGTCCATCGTGCTTTGAAGATGAAGTTGGCAACAACGTTTCGGTGAATGTAATGTGTTACATAATTATGATAACTAATTTTTTGTGGTCGTAATGGGACGCAGGATGGCACAACATACCATATCAGTAATCGATCTTTCGCACACTAAGTTTTGTAGTCATGTGATCAGCTGTTTTGGAGATATGCCATGGCCATGACGCAGCTGCGATTTGTTGCCCTTAGACTTTTTTATGGGGAACTGTTAAGGACCGTTGTTACTCTAACAATCCACACACTTAATGAAAATATCTAGCAAGCTATTTGCAAATAGGGTCACAAACGATTGAAAATGGCCCCCCGAACCCGTGGCAGCCATTTGAATGAAATTATATTTCATAACTAATCGGAAGATTAATAATAAAGAAAAAACTCAAAGATATTAAATGGTTGGTTTGTTATACCATTTTTAAAAAGAAACAAACAGATGGCCAACCATATATATATATATATATATATATATATATATATATATACCTAGCGTTTATAATTTTCTTTCTTTTTCAAAAAAACTTCTTATAATCTCATCTGTACAACTATCTAATTCTTAAAACTGTATATTATGCCCCCTCAAAAATGCATCAATTTGACTAGTTCCTAAAGCTCCTGTAGAATCTACAGAAGGTTGTATGTAGTATACAGGGGGCGATACAGATGACGATTGTACAGCTTGTCTTTGCTGGGCTGTTGGCTGTTGTTGCTGTCTCGCTCTTTGTTGTTGAGCGTATAATTGAGCAGAATTTTGGAATTGCTGTTCAGCTTGTTGAGCTTGGTATACAGCCTGAGGGTTGATCTATAGAAATTTTAAAGGGTAAGTCCACACAATGAAAAACAGTGAAACGAAAAGGTAGCATTAAAAGAGATTTTTCAAATTTCAGGCTCGTTGGTAGATTTCAAGTGTGACGGTTAAGATTGAACATTTATCACCTTTTCAGTGTTGATCTTGAAAAAGTGGGAAATTATTTATTCTTATCTTTTATGCAATTTAAGCAATTACCAAGCTGAAAACTTGACATATGTCTTTTACGCTACGCTTCCGGTGGTGTGGTCTCACCCTCACAAACCAATTTTTAGTTTTTAAATACATATTTGGATTGAATGCTCATGCTGTACATAGATTTTAGTGAATTATATAAAATAAAGCCTAAAAGAAAAGAAGAGACGATGCTTTTAGTTTTCAAGTTAAAATAATTAAAGCATGCAAATTGTTTTTAGTGTCTATACAGAGTACATGTGGTAAATTTATAGTGTTATAAACAATATTATGGACGATAAGGTACACATTAAACTTGTGAGGTGTTGACACAAAAAAAATTATCTGTGGAAGGTTTACAATTACATTATGGTGAAAAACTATTGAGAAAATCTTAATTTTTACTCTGCAGGATTTCCTATGACCTAACTGTATGAGCTTGGACTCCCACCGATCCGAAGGTATGATAAATATAAAGTTGTGTTGCGTATTCATAGATTATTTTCAACCCTAGAATTATTTTCAACTTCTGGATCGGGTATGAGCTAAATTCTAATTTTGAAGTTAAAAGGAATGTATAAGCTTGTTTTATTGCCAAGCATGCATTCTTTTCAAATTACTGTATATGTTTTTTTCTATATAATAAAGACTTTTTTTATTTAACAAACAAGACATTCCCAATTATCTCCTCTTATGTACTTTTGAATAATCAAATATTTAATTAGTCTGCGATCTGCCTTCAGAAATGGCCCTAGGTTTGCCTTGTATTTCGGGGGATGAAGGATAGCAGATGAGCACGCTACACTTAACATATCATCATCATTAGCTTATTCAATCCATAGTCGGATGTAAGCCTCCCCAAGTTGTCTTAAAATGAGCTTTGTTGTTTGCTTTTTGCATCCAATCGTGTCCCGCTATTCTTTTTATGTCGTCCGTCCATCTTGTCTGTGGTCTACCTCTGTATCTTTTATATTCTCTAGGCCTTCATTCAACTGTACAGCGTATCCATCTGTTATCATTTATCTTTGCAATATGCCCCGCCCAATTCCACCTTAATATACATATTTGTTGTATTACATATGTCACTTTTGATCTTCTTCGAATCTCGATGTTAGGAATACGATCTTGGAGTTTAATATTTAATATTCTTCTTTTTATTACTTTTTTGGCAAGTGGCATTTTTATATATGTATTTAAGAAGAGTCGTGTATCTTTCATCGATTCCGCTATTACTTAAGGCGTTAAAGACTGTCCATATCTCTACCGAATCCAATGCTTTTCCGTAGTTAGCCATTGCTATCCACAAGGTGACCTTATATTCATTTCCTTTTTTTACTGTAATCTAATTGTTGTTGAATTGTTATATGCAAAGCAAATTTAGGTATCTTCAGAGAATGAATAGAGGCAGTCCTTAATCGGGTACGCTTAAAAGAACTGCGAGGATATACTCAGCTATGAGGCTTTAGGATCGACGATACTTCAAAAAGAGGAACACAGTACTCTCGCGAGGAGCCACATAATGGCCTTTATAGTGAGGCGATAGAGGTCCTACGGGGGTAGTTGTAGTTAGGGTAGTTGGGGAGAATTATTTTAGGGGTGGGCAAAGGGTCTCCCTTGCAGATCTACTTTAATTTTCTTTATTCGACGATATTTATGCCGTAAACTATAATCTAGAAAATTGGCCCTAAGGAAGTTTTAATTTGTTTACTTTACAGGCTGTTGATAAAGTTTGGAATAATGAAAATATAGTATCCATGATAACAAGCAAAACATTATAAAATCTCAATTTTGTGTTTTAAGACTCTCAGAAAATGCACTAATGCACGGACAACCAAATCATTTATGTTTAACTATCCAATTTCTTAATTTTAGTTTTTAAAGATTTTGGTTCTTTACTGATATCAAATAGATATATAATAAATATGTAGTTCTTTTAATAGGATATAATATTTTTTTGTGTTTTATACATAAAGTTTATTCAAATCGTAAGTTGATTAAGTTTTAGTAAAGATTAGTAAACAAAAATAATTTTGAAATGAAACATGAGAATGTCAAATTAGAGTTTAGCTTATAATTTTACTAGGCTTTTTCATCGACCTTCCCTCTTCGGGATTAAAAGTTTTCGGAAAGATAATTCTCCAGGAAAAATACGCGTATTTTGTTTACTTAATCTTCTTGAAGGTGCATTCATCGTAGGATAAGCAAACGGTCCAATTTTTAATAAATTTTTTAGTTAATATTCTTAATATACATGTGGCAGTATAGATTAGAGTTAAAGCAACACATTAAAACACAACTAAAACCGACTAGAGTGAAAAAAACACAATGTCGTCTTGGTTTGACTGTGCTGAAGTAGAATTGCTTGTGGTCGTTGACCACGTAGAATGCAGCGTAATAGTTTAATAGAAAAATCTTGTCGACTATTTGTCAATTTTGGGGTAACAACTCAAATAATATTGAGGCAAAGGTAATAGAAAGATAATTGTGAAAGTATTTAGACCTAAAATTTCCAAATCTAATTTAAAATTTCGTTGAAAATGGGCGGAGGGGCATGTTCTCTATCTACCTTCTCTGAGAATTACAAACCATGGATTTTTAACCCAAAAAGTCTTAGATTTAGCTAAATCATTTTTTGGTTGTTTACTCCTTCTTTTATAAAAATCGGAAATTTTTTTCAGATATTTCCATTATTTCTAACTTTATTAACGTACATCGAAATATGGATCCCTAGAATTTTAATTTCCATGGCCATAAAAATGGTGCACACTTAAAACGAAATAGGAAAATTTACAGCAACCAAAAATCACTATACAAAGTTGTGCATTTGAAATTATGACACGATAAATAATATTATGTAGTTACTACATAATATTATATTACATAGATAACTACATTTGTTAAATTTTAAAATAGTGGAGGCAAAGGCCGTAAAATTTTCATGATTTTTGGAAATTTTTGGGTACAGCTTGGAAATCGATTTAACTACTTCGAAATAGTGCCAATATGTAAACGAGTTTTCTCAGTTTAATTTTGACCGCAAAGCAACTTTTCTTCTATTTTAGGGCATTTTTTCACATTTTAATGCTGTCGGTTCACCATTTCTTAAATATCTCAGCTTCTGTTCGTTGTTATGCGACAAGAAAAAATTCATTTTACTCGTCATAAAATTGCCTAAAAAACTGTGTAGATTACATTAAAAAATATTGAATACATAGCTTAAAAAAATGTTTTTTCGGGTAACTTCCGTTTAATTCGATATAGTATAGCTTTTATATTAACAAAAAAATGTGCCAAATTTTATTAAAAAATATTAAGAGGATTGGTCAAAATTCGCATTTTAGTCCAAATCTGATCATGGATTTTTGTTGTGGGCAAAGGCTCGTAGGAAGCTTTTTTTTTTTAAATAGAGGAAATTTTATGCTCTTCAAAATGGTTAGAAGAAAACATAAAGGATACATAAAAAATGAATATATATATTTTTTTTAATTATAAATCTGTTATCTGAATTATAATTTTATTGCAAAATAGGTTTGTTTTAAAATCACACTTTTTTATGTTATATTTAAGATAAAATATTAAATAGAAAGAAAAATAATTAACCAGACCTTTTAGAGAAAAAGCGAAAAAAATTGAATTTTTCTAAACGAAAAAATTGAAAAATAAATTCTATATATATTTTTTATTTTTCTTCTAACCATCTTGAAGAGCATCATATTTCGCATATTTGACAAAAAAAACCCTTCCTACGACATTTTGCCCACAAGAAAAATCCATAATAAGATTTGGACTAAAATGTGAATTTTGACCAATCCTCCTAATATTTTTTAATAAAATTTGGCACACTTTTTTGTTAAACCATTTTCCTATAATTTGAAGCCGTAATATTTAATTGAACGGAAGTTACCCGTAAAAAACCATTTTTCAATTCGCAGTAGTAAATACTTTTTAAGGTTATGTACTTAATATTTTTTAATGCAATCTAAGCAGTTTTTTTTAGGCAATTTTATGACTAGTAAAATGAATTTTTTTGTCGCATAACAACAAACAAAAGCCGAGATATTTAAGAAATAGTGGGCGAAAAGCGAGGAAATGTGAAAAAATGCACTAAAATAGAAGAAAATGGTCGTGCTGTTAAAATTAGGCTAAAAAAAACTCGTTTACATTACATTGGCCATTGTGGCTGGCCGTGGTTCGATGGCGTAGTACTTTGATACTGTGCAGATGGTCGAGGGTTCAATCCCACAGGTCGGTATACTTATTTATTAATTTATTTAAGTATATTTGGCCTGGCCACGTACCTAGGTAGTAGTTGTTTGCAGTAGTCCGTGGCAGCCCTACTGCGTTGTTTAAAAGTTGCCGTGAAATACAAAAATGTATGTTTCGTCACTTGGACAACGTTGACAGGTATTACGACATCCTCGCCGATATCCTTGGGATATGGAAAAAGGGTGGAGCGATAAAAAAAAAGATTGGTACTGTGTCAAAGTAGTTCGATTCCAAGCTGTACCCAAATAGTTCCAAAATTCATGAAAATTTTACGGCATTTGTCTACGCTAAGATGAAGTTTAGGAAAAGTAAAAAAAATATAAATGGATTAACTTAGTAGTTAAAAGTAATACAAGTGTCCAAAGAGTGGTTGGGAATGTTTACTCCTATTTAAGAGTGCAGTAGTGATACGTATTATATACAGTGTTACAATAATTATTAATAGGTATGTGATAGGATGGCAGTGAGTAACATACATATACATTGTCGTGATTCCTTTGTTAGTTAGTTAAAGGTACATACACAAATTCTGATTCTATATTTAGTTACAACAAAATTAATAATCCGATTCCGAATGTTGGTCATATACATCGTAACCCACCTGTGGAACCTGTTGTCTGTAGAGGGGACTCTGTTGTTGAAGCTGTTGGAGGCTAACTTGGGAGCGTTGTGGTTGTGCAACGTAAGGCTGTATCCTTTGGTTTAGGGTGAAGTCTCCTTCGCTTTGGGGTAGGGTTTGATATAGTTGATTTTTGTATTGACCTGTTTCGGACAAAAATTTAGTTTTAGATTTTTAGTATCAAATATTTCCTTAAATCATGCGAATGTGTTTCATATGTATAAGCAAAAATATATACAATAGATTTTTTTGTTTTATGTACAGTTCCTTGCTAATCTGTGTAAACCACCCACCTGTTGCAGGATCAAAAATTAAAGCTGAGCTGTAAATTTGCCCTACCGATGCAGCTTCTGGCTTACCAGTTTGCGAAGAAATCGGACTTGGAGAAGGTGAAACACTATTTTCTTGTTGGAACCTTTGGAATTCGGCATCAAAATCAATCTAAAATAATGTAGGAATTTAAAATGAAAAAGAAGTTGAAGTTCTAGGCTCACTTATTTATATATATATATATATATATATATATATATATATATATATATATATATATATATATATATATATATCTATATATCTATAATATATATAAAATGCAACGTCTCTCTGTCTGTCTGTCTGTCCGTTAGGGCGCCTATCACTGAAGAACCACTTATCCGATTTACGTTTTTTTTTTTTTAAAACATACATATGTTCTCTGGCCAGGTTATAGGCTATATTTTATTACGATAGGTAGCATAAGGAATGAGCAGTGACGTAAAATAGCGAATGATGTCGGAAATAAGTATGCCGCTAGGGCGTGCCTTACACAGCCTAAACCATTAAATATGGAACAATATTATGTAGCAAAGAATATCTGTAATCTACAGTCTATAATATATATATAAAATGCAATGTCTCTCTGTCCCTCTGTCTGTCTGTCTGTATATCCGTCCGTTAGTGTGCTTATCACTGGAGAACCACTTATCCGATTTACGTGCCTTTTTTTTAAACATACGTATGTTCTCTGGCCAGGTTATAGGATATATTTTATTAGGTGACATAAGGAATAAGAAATGTCGACAATAGTGAATCAAGTCGGAGAAAAGTTTGCCGCTAGCGCGTTCTCTTGCAATACACTCTCTAAAGCATTAAATATGGAACAATATCATGTAGCAAAGAATACAATATATATAAAATGCAACGTCTCTCTGCCTGTGTGTCTGTCCGTTAATGCGTTTATCACTCGAGAACCACTTATCCGATTTACGTGTTTTTATAAATTTATACATATGTTCTATACAATTCGATATAAGCCTAGATAATGGGAGATAAGGTGAGATAATGAGAGATTAGGAGAAATAATGGGAGATAAGTCGAGATAAGCCTCGATAATGGGAGATATGGGAGATAAGGTGAGATAATGGGAGATAAGCATAAATAATAGGAGATAAGGAGAGATAATGGGAGATAAGCAGGGATAAGTCTAGATAATGGGAGTTATGGTGAGATAATGGGAGATAAGGAGAAATAATGGAAGATAAGGAGAAATAATGGGAGATAAGTCGAGATAGGCCTAGATAATGGGAAATAAGGTGAGATAATGGGAGATAAGCAGAGATAAGTCTAGATAATGGGAGTTATGGTGAGCTAATGGGAAATAAGGAGAAATAATGGGAGATAAGTCGAGATAAGCCTAGATAATGGGAAATAAGGTGAGATAATGGGAGATAAGGATAGATAAAGGGAGATAAGGAGAAATAATGAGAGATGAGCGGAGATAAGCCTAGATAATGGAAATTATGTAGAGATAATGGGAGATAAGGAGAAATATTGGGAGATAAGGAGAAATAATGGGAGATATTTTATTATGTTGGGTAACATAAGGAATAAGCAGTGACCATAGTAGTGAATCAAGTCCACGCGAGCGAAGCCGCGGGCCCGGCTAGTATATATATATATATATATATATATATATATATATATATATATATATATATATATATATATATATATATATATATACATATATATTGTTTTAAAGTTAGTTAACATGTCAATATTACATTTTTTTGCTCTAAAAAGCTTTTTCAATTTCCAACTATTGCTATAAAAATTATCTTTCTGTATATGAAAATAAATAAAAATAAATTTAATTCGTTAGATTGTATTGGTTTCATTACTACTTATAATTTTCGATTTGTTCTTTGCTTCCCTTGTTGAAAGGAAATTATATTTGTGAAAAAACCACCCTCCGAGGTTTGATAATACTCGAATAGAAAGAGATATCACCTTTAAATTTTGTACATACGAGGGTGTTTCAATAAATGCCCGTATTTAAAGATAGATGGCGTTGCTAAGGCAAGTTGATGTTACCATCGTGTGCTGTCATATGATAGAGGATACCCAAAAAAATGATACTGATTCATAGGTTAGTTTGCATTTGGCAGCCATTTCAGTAATTAATGTAACGTGTTTGTCGTTTTTTGCTTTTGGATGGGAAAACGTGTGAGGAGATAAAAGCGAAATTGTATGCTGTTTATGAGGACCCTTTGCCATCAATGACAACAGTCAGATATTGGTTCAACGAATGTAAACGTGGTCGAACATCCATTTTTGACGAAGATCGCCCGAGACGCCCATCAGATGTGGTTACATTAAAACAGTGCGTGAATTAGCAGAGTCTATAAGTGTGTCAACGGGAATGGTAATTAATATTGTACATAATAAGTTGGCTATGAAAAAGTTGTCGGTCCGATGGGTGCAGCGATTGCTCACCGTGGACAACAAGCGGGTCTGGCTTTCAACTTCGAAGCTGTGTCTGGAGCAATTTATGTGAAATCCGAAGGAATTTTTGCCTCGAGTTATCACCGTCGATGAGACCTGGATTCATCATTATACACTCGAAATCACGTAACAATCAAAACAATGGGTTGCTTCCGGTGAATCTACTCCAAAGAAGGTGAAGACGGTCCCATCTGCCGAAAAAGTTACGGCGACGATTTTTTGGGATACAAAGAGCATCATACTCATTGACTTCTTAGAAAAAGGAAGAACGACCACTGAACTATACTATAGTGAGTTATTGGACCGCTTGGACAAAAAATTGAAGGCATGTTCAATCCTAACACGGGTACTTATTGAACCACCCTAGTATATATTTAAAATAGAATGGAACCAATAGTTTTTAGGTGATATAGTCAAATTGAAAGTTGGTAAGGTCGATCAGTTTTTCGTTTTTCTGTCATTATGAGAATTTTTTTTTAATCCCAAGGTCTATGGCCACTTAGGTATTTTTTTCAAATTTCTAAACAGGTAAAAGTGCTAGATTAGGACAGCAGGGGGGACGATTAATTTCGTCAAATACAGATTCCTGAATAGTTCAGCAAATGGAGCTATTATGACAAGGGCCTTTTCGTGGCCATGGACCGAGCACGAATTGACACTCGATATACCACAATGATCGAAAATATCTACAAAAACTCGTCTTTTCATATAAAGATAGATGAAGAGACGAAAACCAATAGTATTAAAGTCGAAAGAGGCGTTCGTCAGGGAGACACTATATCACCAATTATTTACACTTGTCCTCGAGGATCTCTTTCAGAAACTACAAAGAAAATATAAAGGAATCAGAATTGACTGAGTTTATCTGAACCATCTTCGATTTGTGGATGACATTGCGTTGATATCCTATGACTTGAACGAATGGAATCAATGCTTCAACAACTGAGTTATGAGTCGAAATAGGTGGGCCTCAAAATGAATTACTCGAAAATAAAAATAATGAGCCTAGAAAACCCACATATAGCGATTGAGAACCAGGACATAGAGAATATTAGTAAATTCAACTTTTTGGGCCATTCAATCACTTTAGGAAAAGAGAATCAGTACAGGGGTGTTACTAAGAGAATACAGCTCTCCTGGGCAGCATTTGGGAGACTCTCCTTTGTGCTGAGAGATGGTAGTATCCCGATTAATTTAAACAGGAAAGTTTTCGAGGCCTGTATTCTACCGGTAACAACATATGGATTGCAAACAATGTGTCTAACGCAGAAGAACGCCAATACACTGAGAGTGATGCAGAGGGCAATGAAAAGGTCAATATTGGGGTTGTCTCTGAGTGACAGAATCCTAAATCACGAGATCCTTCGAAGAACAGCGGCTACGGATATTATAGAGAAGATTGCTGAACTGAAGTGGCAATGGACTGGACATATCGCAAGACAGCAAGATAAAAGATGGCCACTGAAAATCATACAGTGGCGACCTATGGAGACAAAACGAAGTAGAGGTAGATCTCAACTGCAATGGATAGATATCAAGAGGATAGCTGGTAGAGACTGGCACCAAAAAGCACAAGACAGGGCAAAATCGAAAATATTAGAGAAGGCCTATGTCCAGGAATAGACGAGTTAAAGGCTGACTTTGACAGCCGGCACAGATGGCAAGAGTATAAGGAATATTGACCCTTTCGACGATATGGAGTATTCACCTTGACTTGATAGTTTCATTTGCCATTTGACCGCTGTCAAATTACACTCGTAGCTGCCAATTAGCCTGCGTGGATATCAGCACTGGAACAAAATCGATGAAAGCATAAGGCGTAGTATCTTTCTGAATGATCTAAACTATTAGAATATTCTCATGACTTTGACAGTTCTGTTCAGCAATGCAAGCTGTCAAAGTACACTTGAGAGATGTCAAATAACATTTTATATGTTAGGACCGTTACCAGAGGCACCAAGATCATATAGTGTACAGAGATTTCAAGGGAATATAGTAACATTATCATCATGACAGTGTTGACTGCCATTTGGCAGCTGTCAAATTACACTCACAGCTACCAATTAGCTTGCGTGGATATCAGGACTGGCACAGTGCCGATAAAGGCATATGGCATAGTGTTCTTGTCAACGATTTGGAAAGTTCTCACGGGTTTGTAAGTTTTGTCCATTATTTGACAGCGGTTGAAGTGTACTTGAGTACTGTCAATTAACATATTATGTCAGGTTCCTTACTATAACCAATCCAACCATTATAGTAACACGATTTTTCAATTGAACAGAATATTCGCATTGTTTTGACAAATTCATTTGACATTGGACGGCTGTTAAAGTAAACTTTACAGACCTCAAAGGAAACCTGATAGCTGCCAAAGTAAACAGCAGTTAAATGATATATTGCATTCTCTCATCTTGATCAGAATCGCCAATAGCATCAGGTAGCATGGTGGCATTAGCAATATTCTCTTGGTCAAGGCATTTTGGCACTTGACAGCTGCAGAACATATGGTCGCTGTCAAAACCTATTTAGAACATTGAAATAATACCTGTAGACCCTAAAAGTGGCGGGTATATGGCGAATTTGATCATTCGGGAATCATGAATCAAAATCTCATTTTGAGCTAATTTTTGTCAATTTTATGGTTATTTTATGCAAAATCCAGATGTGATGATCGAAAACGGATCTCGAATTCGTGATCAGCGACACAAAAAACATAACCCAGACCTATTCTAGTCAAAGTAAATTGATAAAAAAAAATTTTTGTGGTCCTGTGTAATCAACTAGATTTATACAACAGTCATGTGTTAAATCTTAAGTTCAGGTAATTAAATTCCTAATAAATTTTATATAATTTTGATAATGGTCAATTTATTTATAACACTTTTAAGAAATTCCTTATAATTAAGGTAGAGTTTAAATAATTGTCCCTAAATTAGTTATTAAACGAAATAGTAGAAGTTCAACTCCCGTTTGAGAAAGGTACTGTGTACCGAAACATGTCATGGCTGATTTAAGTTGTACTATTTTATTTATTTCACCTTGATAAATAAAATATAGTGAAAATCTGAACAAAAAATGGATTTTCATTAGGTAAGCGCCAAATCTATCAAGTGCTATACTTACTTTGGTTGGTACTGCTGTAACTGGTTTAGGTGTATACAAGAGCGCTGGTCTAGGTGTGACAGCCACTTGAAGAGGTTGTGGTCTAAAAGTGGTAGCTGGAAGTTGAGTCCTAGTTGCTGTAGTAGGCGAAGCTGCTTGATACTCTGGTCTTGGGGTGATAGTAATAGGTTGGTATTGTTGTCTAAAATAATAATATAGATTAGTTTAGGTTTTAACCTAAATGATTAAGGAGCTATTCCATAACATTTTAGGGTTTTTTAAATATAAAGAAATCTGTATACATACTTAATAAATTTCTATTGCATATTGAACTGTCCTTCATTTTTATGCTAAGTCTAATTTAAACTGTGTAACGTTTAGTTTTTCATAATTTATATTCATTACCTATAAATAGCCGATGATGGTGTACTGGAAGGTGCAACTTGAGGTCTGTGATATGCGGGTTGTTCTTGAGGTTGTACGTATTGTGGTCTTGAGATATATTGGGGTTTGCTTCTAATAATAGGCTAAGAAATGAATAAAGATTAATTAGGTTATAAGAAAACATTGTCAACTTTTCTATGGAAGTTGCGTCTGAAATTTATAACATGGAAACATTGTAAGAAGTGTTGGACAGTTAAGGGGTTTATTAAATGGTTTTGTTGATACAATCGTGTAAAACACTTCAATGAGGGTTTCAGGCGTTGATTAATATCTAGCTATATCAAGACAGGAATGTCGAGTCACGCCGGAGATCTTTTTTAACGATAGTAAATTGATTCAAATTTTTCTCATTATATATTATATATATTCAATTATATCTCCTTAGAGGTCTATAATTTCGTCTTTACATTCTTTATAAAAAATAACTTTTTAATTACTTACAGTTGGAGTTGGTCTTAATAACTGTTCAGGTTCAGGTTGTTCGTCTTCTGTTTGGTCGTAAGTATTTTGGAAAAGGGCTACTGCTGGTTTAGGTGCTATGGTACTGACAGGTCTTGGAATTGGTCTGATAGGTCTAGTGGGGTAGTTAGCTGGGACGTTTTCGTTTTCGATATTTTCTGAAAAATATATAAATGGGTTTAAAAAAAAAAATACCAAATTTGGTTGCATTTTGACCAATTTTCTAAAAGAAATTTCCTAGGTTGTAGATTCTCAAAATTTAGAAAAGTGGATTTAGATTTTTAATGATTAAGTTTTATTGAAGTGGTGTTTGTTTACATAATAATAAACAATAATTCTAGATAAATTTGTTTTGAAGAAGGTAATCATGTGCAGATATGAGTTCGTCTTTTGCAATCCACTGCGTCGACTGTTGCTTTATCTCTAGCTTGTGGTAGTGG
Organism: Pachyrhynchus sulphureomaculatus; assembly: GCA_019049505.1. Lineage (NCBI taxonomy): Eukaryota > Metazoa > Arthropoda > Insecta > Coleoptera > Curculionidae > Pachyrhynchus > Pachyrhynchus sulphureomaculatus. Next base: position 194,526,523 of record CM032454.1, read on the forward strand.
ATCCAGGTTATGTCCATAATAATGAAACATCGAAGAAAGTGTTAAATTAATGCCCCTTAAAACCCTTAAAACACGATCGTAAAGTAAGAAACCCAGTTCAGTACGATTTGGTAGACGTAATCGATCACTTCCTCTGTCGTTGCAGTTCTTGATCATACAGTGTCTACCTCGTTGAAACTAACTGTCCTCCCCTTTTTGAATTCCCTTTTAGTCAAACTTTTTAATCCATCCAAATGTGAATTTTTATTATATAACATATTTTTTTTTTTGTAAAAAAATTAACATAAAATATTAAAGGATCTTCTGTTACATCTTGTAGTCTCTGTGTTTTTCTTTAATAATAATAAAAATAATAATAATATTAATACATAATAACGAACTACGTACCGGGTTCTTCTTCCTCTTCTTTAGGAGCATTGGGATCGCATGGGTTTCCAGATACATAAGTAAACTCTCTCTTGTTGCCATCTGGATCAACGTATCCATATTTTCCACGGACTACACAATCGGTGCCTCTTGTTTCTTCTTTGAAACTTCCATCAGCTGCTTCGTAACCGAACGTAAAGGAACCGTCATCATTCACCTTGTTGTAGTTCCTAAATTAAAAAAGAAGTATGTGAAAAAAATACATTGTCGTAAGCTCTGAAATTTTCAATTGTTGGGTACGTCAGGTTCTAGTAGGGTTATTTAGTTAACGGTCTACAAGGGGACTACCACTTAAATCGGGTGTATTATATTAGTATTGTAGAAATATAGTCTGCTACAAAATTCACAGAATAATTCTAGAGGAATTATTTTGTATGGAATACATTAGCTGATGGAATGTGGAATATTGCCAAAGTTTTTAAAAGATAGGAACTAGTGTCTTCTTTTTCTCCTCATGCCCTCTCCTGATGGAGTTTGCCGATCACTTCTCTAAATGTTTCTTTGTCCCTCGCAACATGAAACAACTCCTCTACATTAATGTCGGTCCATTTTCTGATGTTTCTCAAGACTTTCTTTCTTCCGGTACCCTTTTTACCGTCAACTCTTCCCTGTATGATAGTTTGTAATAGTGAATATTTGCCATTTCTGAGTACATGACCTGAGTAGGATGTTTCTTTTACTTTTATGATTGTCCAGAATTGTCTTCCTTGGCCTATCCTTCGTAGAACTTACTCATTAGTGATCCTGGCTGGGAGATTTTTAATATTCTTCGATAGAGCCACATTTCAAATGCTTTTAGTTTTTTAGTAGTGTATTACTTCAACGTCCATGTCTCGTCTCCATACAAAAGTTGGGACCACACGTAGTACTCCAGGAAATGTAATCTTAGGGCGAGGTATAAATTTCTGTTGCAGAACATTGTCCGAAATATTAAAAATGATTTTCTTGCAACCTCTATTCTGGTTTTAAGTTCAGTGTCTTGGTTAATGTCGGATGTCATACAGATTCCTAAATATTTATACTTTTCAACACGTTCTGTTTGTTTCTGTTCGAGGAATAATTTTCAATTGTTGGTTTGATGTTTAGAAACGACCATAAATTTTGTTTTTGCGTGTTGCGTGTCAGGCCCATTTCGACACTTTCTCTATTCACGTTATCAACCAATGCTTGCAGTTCCTCTAATGTTTTTGCTGAGATCACGGTATCGTCGACAAAGCGAATGGTGTTTATCACTTCACTCCCTATCCTGATTCCTTCACTTCGCGCCCATAATGTTTTCTTGAAGATGACTTGGCAATATAAGTTAAACAATACACGTGATAGTTTGCAGCCTTGTCTGACTCCTTCAGTCTGATTCCAATAGATGTGTGTGATGAATGGTTTGAAGATTGCCGATTCGGATTCGGTACTTGCCCTGCCATTGCGACCTGTAGGATTTATTATTTATTTATTTATTTATTTATTTATTTATTTACTGTTACAAGCCCAACAAACTAATTAATTAATAGGGCCGATCATACAATCATTAAACAATACTAATATATATCACAAAATTCTTAATTATACAAACAATAAAATGCTTAATTATACAAACAATAAAATTCCTAATTATACAAACAATAAACAAACTACAATTTCACATATGCTTACAGCTATTAAAATAAGTTTAGACAGTTACAGAAGAATTCCTTCTGAGACATGGACAGATCACATGCTCTAGATACCTTATTATAAGCAGCGCATATCTGTAAACGGGTGAAGTATACAATATATTTGTGTGAGCAGTAGGAAGATAGAAGTTTCCAGTCCGATGAGCTAATCTGGGCACAACAAAATTCAGTTCCTCCAGCAACAGTGGACATTGAATCACACCATTTACAAGTTTATACAGAAACATCACCATACCCATATTTCTACGTTTTTCTAAAGTCATATAAGTAAATCTCTCTAACAAAATATCATTCTCTATACCTACCGGTGGATACACCCCATCAACTTTCCTAGCCAAAAACTTTAAAAACCTCCTCTGAACCTTTCCAGAGCCACAACCCATCTATTATACAATGGTGGCCAGATAATAGACCCATACTCAAGCCTACTTCTGACCAATGTATTGTATAATGTTGAAAAGGTTTCAATATTTTGAAAAGATCCACAATTTCTAATTATGAACCCCATCATTTTCATCGCTTCTGAAACCATCTTGCCAATGTGCTGATTGAAGGTCAACCTAGAGTCCAGAACAATGTCCAGGTCTTTGGCTGTCTCCACTCTCTGCAACTCTATGTTACCTATACTGTAATTATAGTTTACTGGAGATACTTTATGGCTCACTGTTGTTACAGAACATTTGTTTGCATTTCACAATATCCCATTGTTGTCACACCACGCCCTCACTGCCTCAACACTACTCTGCAGTCGTTCACAGTCGCCACCAGACTCGACTGACACATACAATTTCAGGTCATCTGGTATTCCACATCAATGACCTCCTGAATGTCATTTATGAACATAAGGAACAATAGCGGTCCCAAGTTTGAGCCCTGTGGAACACTGGACTCCGCACGAAACGAATGCGACCTAAAACCATTATACTGAACATACTGGAATCTTTCCGCCAGGTATGTCCTGAAGAAACTAACAAAATTCGTCGTGAAGTCAAAATCAACCATCTTTCCCAGAAGCACACCATGATCTATCCTGTCAAACGCCTTCGAGAAGTCAGTGAACACCACATCAACCTGACCTCCCCATTCAAGCACCCTAGAAGTAAAATGTGTAAAGGAAGACAAGTTGGTGGTCATCGACCGACCCCTCATAAAACCATGTTGACACACTGACAACAATGGTTCCACTCTGGCCACAATGTGCTCATGCAAGGGCATTTCAAACATTTTCGAAAAATCACAAATAAGTGAGACGGGCCTGTAGTTTTCCACTTCTGCTCTATTGCCACTCTTATAACCTGGACATATTTTAGCCGTTTTCCACCTCACAGGATATCTTTGGCTAGATATCGAAAGGTCAAAAATTTTTCTAAGTGGAGCAGCCAAAACATGTATAGTATCTCCAATAAAAATGCTTAGCACAGAATCTGGACCACTGGACATCTTTGGTTTAAGTCGCTTTGACACCGTCACAACGTCACTCGGAGCAAAACACGGCGCGACAATTTCAATATGCCCTTGATTCACAGAATGAGAACTACTGGTGACATCATTCGCAGTATTATAAACACTCCAGAAATGATTGGCAAAAGCCCTAGCAATGTCCTTAGGGTTATTAAAATCAGCATTTTGTTATGTCATTACACCTGGAATTGCACAACTTTTCCTCTTCTGCTGAACATACCTACAAAAAGCCTTAGGATCCTCTTTAATACTCCTCTCTATGCCTCAAATTTCTTACAATATCTACATTATACCATACTGGATAGGAACTACTTTTGGTTTTGAATAAAGGCACAGACCTGTCAAATGTGCTATACAAAATTTCATAAAATCTGTCACAGCACACGTCTACATCCGTATGCTGATCCAACTCACACCAATCAAAGCCAAGCAAATCTTGGTACAAGATATGAAAATTAGCCCTTTTGAAATTATAACATTTAAATTGATCTTCATTATTGACAGGGAATTTGCAAATTCCACCCGCTCCGAGCCGAATCTCGGTGGCGAGGGCTGAATGATGGCCATCCTCAGCAACCATAGGACAATGATCTCTCTGTACAATGCAAATAAAATTAGAAAAAAGTAAATCAAGGCATCTATTATTGATACTAAAAATGCTGTTATGCTGTGTAAGAGAGAAAAAGTCCATAAAATTACATACTAACTCACATTTGGCATCATTTACAGAACCTATATTCACAAAATTTGGAGGATTAAAGTCTCCCGTCAATATCAGATTTTTACCAAAAACATACTCCCACGACTCAATAAATTCGAAAATATTAAGGTATACATCTATAGAAGAGCAAGGCGGTATGTAAAATAAAAGTAATATAAAAGAAACAAAATTTAACACTTACATCTTACAACCAACTAATTTAATGTCAGGCACAGTTTCCAATAAGTCATTTAGATTCAAAGGTGTAACCTTTAGATTCCTTCTCATAGCCACCGCCACACCACCTCCACGACACACCTGTCTATTATTCCGCAATACCACATACTCATCAGGGAACAGTTCACAATCCTTCACTTTATCAGTAAGCCATGTTTCACTTATGCAAATAATGTCATATTCACAATTTGACGTTGCCACATAGAAATCCTCCACTTTAGTATTCAATCCCCTTACATTTTGATAGTAGATGTGCCATTCCGACGCTCTCCCCGAGCACGAGCTCGATGACCTAATCAACCCATCAGTCCTCTTATACAATTCTTTTGGATTTAGTTGCTATACGCTAATAATTTCACTTCCCCGATCATTCTCACTGCGCCGCTTTGTCATATCAGTTGCAATAAAAGGTATCCCATTCCTAAATTTCATAGTTAAATTGGATTCACCGTTTTCCTGTCTATTTTTCAATTCTTCGTAAACCTTCTTGATCCCTGCACGCTGTATCAAAGTAAGATCAGGTCTTATGTTTATGTTTTAATCTCGAAGCCTGTATCTGTTCTTCATACACTTAGCCACCATAGCCATTATAGGATAGATAAATTTTGAGTCATAGAAGTCTCATATAGTTCACCATGGTAGGACTGATACGGGGCAGATTTAGTTTAATTTATAATATTAGGTTACCAAACCTTGATCTAAGTTACTATTTAATGGGTATTAAAGGTCTTAAAAGACATAAATATCTCAGTAAAGGTGCCTTTTTTGGAAAACTTTTATTTTTTATATGAACTCTTACCTTATTGTTTGTACTGGTGGAGCTTTAGGTGTTTCTTTAACGCGTTGAGCATATAATTGTTGACTCTTACTTGGGCCTCTAGGAATATAGTTGTCTTGTCTTGCTGATGCTCTCTCTGTCTGTTGTCCGTAAAGTCCATTGTACTGGTCAGCTGATGATACTGAAAAAAGCGTTAAAAGTTTATCGTTACCTTGATTATCTTCAAATCTGTAAAGAATATAAAATAATGAAAGCAGAAAGAAAAATAATGAACTCTTTGGGAAAAATGTAAATAAAACCAATAATATAGAAACGGAGGGCCCGAATGAAAGTTTGAGGATGGCTTGGATTCCTTAGTTACAGAAGAATAAAAATATTGGCTTTGGAGTAACAGTTATAGAAGAAAGACATAGACATAGAGTAGGAAGATCAACCTGCAACACAGAGTCGAAGCTGTTTTATATATAGCGCGGTAAGTAATTTACAACTTTTATACCAAATATTAACCTATATAGATAATTCCTCACCTAATACTACTCTCTGTCTTTCATCGGTCGCTTCTTGTGGTTCCGCAGCATAATACTGGATTGTTTCTTCTGCTTCTTCTTGAGGTAGCAATCGTGGTTGTACTCTTACTTTTCTCGCTTGTGCTTCACATACAACTACCGTTCCTAAAAGTAGGAGGGGCAACCACTGAAATAAGAAGAAAAAATCACTAAAAAAAATTTCTATAGTTAGGAATTATATATTTTTATATATATTATATCACTTAACGGAAATATAATATTTTTATATAGGAAGTAGCCTTAAGTGTAGGATACTCTTTTGTCAATGTTGAATCAAAAGTTACCAATTACCGTATAGCTCAAGTTCTATTTTTGTGATGATCATGTAATTGTATACATAATTTTTAAGAAAATTTCTTTTTTAGGGGATCGCAAGTTACGACCCTCGTATAATATTAAAACTGCTAATGTAAGTATTAGTCATAAGTAGATAAGGAATGTTATAAAAACCCTAAAGTAAGATGATTCAACAACATTGTTCTTTCATTTGTTGTGGAAGCTGTATTTCCAAAATCTCCCAAAACTTGTTGTACGTTTCCAATAAAAGTATTTTTTATTAAACAAAAAGTGTTTTTTAAAAAAGAAAATCCATCGGTCCGACGTATAACTGGTGCAGTCGGTAGGATTTGAGACGTATCTAGCGCATATAGATACGGTTCCGTCGAGGACTTATTCAAAAAAGTGAAAATCGCCCGTAGATAGTACCGATTTAAGGTGATGGTCGATATTTTGCGAAAAGAACCACGAAAGTGAGTGTCGAGTAAAGAAAGCACCGATCTAAGGTAACACCTGGCAATTCACGCAAAAGTGACTATTATTTGTGAAAAAGCACCGATCTCAGGTGACAAGTGATAGTTACAAAAGAAAAAGAACGAGAAACAGAACTCTGAAGTGAACTTTCTCTGTGAAATAGTACCGATCTTAGGTGACAGTTTAAGCCATCACGACGAGTGCAGGAACCATAGCAGTAAGTAGGCAATAGTCAACCAAAAAGAAAAACTATCCAGGGAATATCGAGCAGTTTTCACCCAACGAAGAAAGGAACAGAAAAATAAGAAATTCATGATTCCAACAACAACAGCGATCTTCGTTTTAGCATTATGGTCCGCCTACAGAGGAACCTGCCTCGAATACCACAACTTAAATGACAACCCTGGAATATTACCCTATAAACTTGGTACTGCCCAAAAGACGATTAGTCACTGGACTTTTGTACAAATTTTTGACTTGACCAACCTAATAAATGAATTTTACTCTATTAACAAGAAATATGACTTACTAAAAGGACATGTGATTAATTTTACAGACTATAAAAATGAATTTTATAATACATACGCTATTACTGACAATATAAAACAAAAAATAATTGAACAGCTTGACCAAATTCTACCCCTTAAAAATCGAGAAAAACGAGTTAATGACGTAATTACAGTAATCAATAATGTTCAAATTCAAGAAACCAATGTTGTCGAATTCTTTCGTATACAAATGGTCCTTACTCAAATAATAAACTTTTACCAGAATATATATGATACTTTTGAAAAATTAGAAGTAGCAATCACTTTTGCAAAATTAAATACTTTCCATAATGTTATAGTAAATAATAAAGAATTTCTTGAAGAACTAAAACTATTACAAAATCAACTAACTATAGAAACTATTCGAACCGACTTTCGAAAATATTCTTAAAATAGAAGAAATATTGGAATTAAAAAGTTAAATAAAAAATAATGAATTAATATTTGTTATCGAAATACCCCTTGTAGAAAAAGAAAATTACAATATATTTCAACTATTTCCCCTACCTACACAAAATAAAGATTTTTATAAAGTAATAATTCCCAATTTTGAATATCTATTGATAAATGATAATAAATTTGGATATACTAATCAACTATGTAAAAGTATTACTGATAACACTCAGAAAATCTTATTAAGGACAGACCATGTGAAATACAACTTTTAAAATATAACACTTCGAATTGTAATCCGATACTGATAAAAATCGATGAGTTATAAATACAAAATATTGACGAGAATAAATGGATTCTGATAACAACCAAAGAACTAATAGGGATAGAAACATGTAGAAACTCTCAAAATAACATTTTTTTAAAAAGTACTTATTTACTAGAATTACAATTTCCCTGTAATTTGAAACTAAATGATATTAACCTAAGGTCTTATAAGAGCATAAAACGCTCATTTCAAAATATTCCATTACCAATAATCGAACTTAAATTAAGTACACCAGTGTATAACACAGTAAAACCGTTCAACCTGAATAAAATAAACTTTAATAAAATAAGCGAATTACAAGAACAAATTGATATACAAAAATCCGAAAATTCAAAATTGCTGATCGATCCAATATATTATAACAGTTTTACTATACCTAATAATAAGCATTTCAATATTCATTTTGATTGTAAAGTATCTACGACCTATATATTTAAAAAGGAAAAAGTCTTAAACGAAAATAGTTCAAACGAAATAATTATTTAGGTCATATAAAAACTCAAAAAGTTTATATGCCCCTCTAAGGGTGGAGGAGTTACGAACCTCGTATAATATTAAAACTGCTAATGTAAGCATTAGTCAAAAGTAGATAAGGAATCTTATAAAAACCCTAAAGTAAGATGATTCAACAATATTGTTCTTTCATTTGTTGTGGAAGCTGTAAATCTATATTTCTAAAATCTCCCAAAATTTGTTATACGTTTCCAATAAAAGTATTTTTTATTAAATAAAAAGTGTTTTTTAAAAAAGAAAATCCATCGGTCCTACGTATAACAGCAGGGTACTCAGTTTGTAAAAAACTTTATTAAGTAGGAGTTTTGTAGCGATGAGGCTCTAAGCATCAAAGCTAAATTATTAAGAATTACAAGAATATCTTTAATGGAACGGAAAAATAAATAGTCATATAGTAGTTGAATAAAACTCATGGGTGTATTTCTGAGGTCGTGTGTTCAATATTGGACAGAGGGAGACAAACTTCTTGCTTGTCCCAACAACTCCAGCTCTTTCTGGTCGGTCACTAAGTCAATTATTGAACATTTCACCAAATGTACTATACCACGGCTCACACGGCCAGATAATACCATGGAGAAAACCAACTTATTAACTGAACTTTTTCCTTCACGTTTCTACTACCGACTTCCACGGAATAACAGCACCCACTATTCAAAATGTGCAGTTAAGTATGCCCGGTAGTGTCTTCAGACACCAAAAATGCGCGAGCGAACTACAGACTTTTTAACCTATTCTACAGCGAATATTTCCTTCCTGTTGGAAATGGGCTACAATTCAGCCAATACCCAAAAATGTAAGAAGACCTTACCATACAACTACGGACCAGTCGCACGGCTTCCAATAATATCCAATAAAATTAAGGAAAAGCTATCCACCAGCACCTAAAAAATCTAGAAGGATTCAATATTATAAGCGAACATCAATATGACTTTCGTAAGCAAAGATCAGCAGGAGATCTTCTAATTTATGTCGCACATGTTTGGAATAACACAACTGGACATTTTGGAGAATCTCAAGCGGATGCACTTGATATATCCAAAGCATTTGACCGTGTTTGGAATGAAGGGTTTTTGGTTCTCGTGTTTCCTCGGAGAGCGTTCTTTACGAGTGACAGGTTTCTTTCTAATCCCTGCACTATCAACGCTGCTGTGTCTCAAGGCTCCATACTGTCTCCTACTCTCTTTCTCCTTTACAGTTACCATCTGCTGGAAAGGACCAGGAATCCAGTCTAGAGCTTTGAGGATGACAGTACGCTTATCTTCATTTACTTTGTCCTCTACTTAATTCTGTCCCGGTCTCAAAGGAGAAAATCTAAAGTTGACCGTTTGCCAAACTTAGCGGTCATCAGCTTTCTCTCTGCTAATATTGTATTCAAAAAAAACTAGAGGAATATATATCGTCATTCGTTTGTCATTTATAACGACAGAATTATAAGAAAATATATGAAAAATATATAATATTTTATTATGTATGTCCAACAATAACAAAAAATTAATGCGATAAAACAAAAAAAACAGTAATTCATGAGGTCTATTAAACCATAAATTTTTGTATGTTTTTTACCATAAAAAATTTTAAAAATTAAAGAACAGAAACACAATAATTTAGTTCAAGTATAATAAATAAACCTTCCTTAATTCAGCAAGGTGTGAAACGCAATAATTCTGTTATACTATAAGAAAGATTTTACAAAAAATTCTTCAATATCTCAATTTCGACATCAAAATCGTTAGTTTCACATTAGTGCACTTGACTGCCTAAAGAAATATGTCGGCAATGAGGTGTTTTAGTTTATTTTAGTTTTCGAGAAATTTAAAATTGTTTAGTATTGCCTAAAGGTATAAATTCATATATAGGAAAAAACATTAACCTCGTTTAGATGTATTTGTCGTTGACATATGTTTATGCTTAAAGGTAAGATTTTTGGTCGGAAATTGGTAATTCTTTTACGATTTAAGCATTGTTCTTTGATTTGGACTGTTCTGTTATACAAACAGTTACTAATTCGATAGTTTTTTTTTATATATTTATATCCTTTGCCAAAGAATCATATTCATTAAAAAATAAAAAATCGGCCATGAGCAAGCCGGACTTGCGCCATTAGTGTTCCGTAAACGTTAGGGTAAGAGCGGATAATGGGAGTCAGCGGGCAATGGTGGTCACCCACATATCTATATAAAACTACACATCCGAGAGTGATGTCGATGATCTTTCCGCCTCGCGCTGCACTTCCCAGCACTTTTACGAATGACTTGCACTAGTTGCCGCCGCGTTCTGAGTGACAGTTGTGTTTTGTTTTGGCGCCCCGTTGATGTAAATTTTCGTTTTAATAAAATTAACGGTAAGGGTCGAAGGGTTGCAATAAAGATTTGATTTTGAAATAAGCTGCTCGCTTAAGTGACTTCCATTACCCTTTTCTACCCTATACACCCCAAATAATTGTTGAAAAATTAATATCTAGGATTTGGACACAAACTTGTTTGTGACGGCTAAAAAAACTTTCTACAACGGAACTTCTATATCATTACGAAAATTACAAAACAGATTGTCTAGCAAGGTTCTGTCTTTAATAGAACTAGTACTTTTTATTGTTTGTATACGTCCAACATATATCCAAAAATTTAACCACTCAATCAATCTACACCTTATCGAGAATATTCTAAAATTTTTCGAAATTTTACTCCTGCTCTTAGAGAGGGTGGGGGACAGTGATTTTTGGCAATTTTCTTAAAATAATATAAAGAAAAGTTTGCGCGAATATTATATCATAAATAATTTTAAACTTATATTTTTACAAGTTTTTATTTGACACCTCACTCGATGACCTTGAAAAAGAATTTGTTTCACTTTTAATTTCACCTCTCAAACTAAACCCTTAAGTCAATATTTAACTTTCAAAACTATACGGCTACAATTGGGCCATCATTCCTATATTTACTACAAAAAGTGACCCCAAAAACAGGCCAAAATCGCCCGCCTTGGCACTCTCGAATTCTGATACGAATTGTATTAAAAATTGTTAATGATGAGGACTTACTCATGACAAAGTTTTAAGTTGAGTATATTTTGTTTTTGAGGCATGAGGGATTGAAGTTATAATACGTAGGTGATATAAGCAAATACGCGCCATCAAATAAAGTTCTATAGCTAGATTTTTACCCCACTAGATATCAGCACTTTCAAAAACTCCCCAATACGAACTTGCAGAAAAACAAGACGTATTTTTGCTATTCCGATTTTATATATTTATATATATATATATATATATATATATATATATATATATATATATATATATATATATATATATATATATATTTATATATCAAGGATTTTCTACAGCTGACGCTGTCTTCCTTCTCTCAGCCTTTGATTCCATCCGTTTCTATCTTCCCAGTCTCCATCTGTTAGACCCCTGTCCTCCATAGCCTCGTCCCCATCGTTTCTCCACGATCGTCTGGGTCTTTTTTTATGTTCCTGTGTTGTTTTCGTAGAGAGCTTTTACTGCGTATATTAGTTCTTTGTCACGCCTATTTCTTTCATTGCGTTCCATAATCTTTGTCTTGGTACTGAGTCATAGGCCTTTCTTATGTCTATGAAGGCTAGATGAACTTCTCTGTTCTTTGCCAGTTTTTTTTTTTTTCCATTGTTTGTTTTATAGTGTATATGTAGTCTATACATGATTTTCCGGCCGTAAAGCCTGCTTGGTCTTCTCCAATTTTTCCTTTTATATTTTCCTCCATGATATTTTTAATAATTTTTCCATACAAACGTCCCATACTCGATATTATGCTTAGGCCTCTATAGTTTTGTGCATTTTCTGCGGTCTCCCTTTTTAAATATAGATACTATATAAGCTCTTGACCATTCCTCTGGTATTTTTTCTCCATTTATCGCTCTGTGGAACATATTTCTCAGCATTCGATGTAATTTATTAGACCCGTACTTAATCATTTCATTTACCACACCCGCAGGCCCTGCAGATTTATTATTTTTGAGTGTTTTTATTGTCTTCTTCTTTACTTCTTCATAGCTTAGTTCTATCTCTTTTATTTCCTTATTTTGTTCTTCTTCGGGGTTCTCTTCTTGGAATTCTTGTCTGTCTTCTGTTAGCAGCTTCTTATAATATTCTTCCCACTCGCTTTCTGGGATGTACTCTATATACGTCTTCTCTCTATTGTTAGTCCTTGCACCCTTTTAATCCCCAGGTTTACTACATTTTCACCTTTAGAAAATACGGCTCGCTTTTGGCATCACTATTTGTGAAAATGTAAATGGGCTGTTTTGTTATACACATAAGATATGTCTACATCACTTATTATAACACCATTTGTGTAATATACAGCCAAATAGGTTTGAAGGGAAAAATGGTAACTTCCATCTCTTTTACCTCAAAAAATAAATGTATACTCAATTTGAAACAAAGTTGTCTGTGGATTTCATCTTGCTAGCTTACTCGGTAATTTGTCAACTTATTCAATTTCAACAGTGGAACTTAGTAATGAATAATTTCTGAGGACGATGTTCATAAAAATAATACTGTTGAATTTTTTTTTTGTGTCGTTTTAACAGATTGAAATTTCAATCTGGCATATCAGTAAGTGTAACGATACAATCCCGGCATGGGGATTTTATAAGTAGATAGATTTCCAATGGATCACATTCTCAGCTATACGGATCAGATTACAGACGTACTATCAAATTTATAAAAAAGTCGAAATCGGTATTGTAGAAATCTCGCCGAAGACACAATGTTTAGAAATAATATTGTAGTTAACTTTTAATTATTACTAGAATGTAAGAAAACATAAAGAAGACGAGCGTCTTAGAATAGAATTTCTATGTTAAATAGTTTTGGAGAATATCGGCTGTAACAGACAGACAGACACCGGAATGATTCCATAAATGTTCCGAATTTCAATTTTGGTAAGGAATTTCAAAATTGGATTAACTGATTTACTCGGTATTTCACATCAAATGGCATCTTATGAAAACGAGGTAGAGCAGAGGAATGGCTCCACTGAAATCTGACATTTCCATCTACAAATTATTTCCGTAAAATTGCAAACAATGAAAAAAAAAACACAATTTTTAGATTTACGCGAAGCTTCTCTCTAACCCCTCGTATGCTCGACCATGAATAACCGAAATAATTTAAAAAATATCACACTTCAATTATTCTGAAAGGGACATATAACTTGACACATAAGAAACAACCCTCCCCCTCCCCTAATACTCTTTTCTACTCCTTTAACCCTTTATATGGTCGACGATAAATAATTATGCATAACATTTGTTTATTATTCCAACAAAATGCCAGGAAAAACTTCTATAATGATATTATAAATATACAACCTCCACCTCAAGAGCTATATCGCTCAAAAATTAGGGATTCCATTACGATTTCAAGTAGCATATCGTGACGATAGACAGACAGAATAGAATCCCTGAACCCTGAAACATGAAGAAATCCAAAAATATCAAAGAGTGATTTTTCCACAGAAACAATACTCTCTTTTAGCAACGCAAGGAAAGATATTTCCAAATTCTAAGGTCTATCTGTGTACGATGTGTACGATAACTCACATAAAAACTTCAGGTAAAAAAGAAACTTCGTCGTTTTCAGTAATAATGCTTCGATACGAAGGGGCAAAAGAGGCTGCAGCTCAATAAAGTTAGTTATAGTATTAAAAGAAGCTTTCCTGGTTTTTGGTTGCCTATTTAGCAAATTTTAAGTTTACTTATCCATAGCCGAACAATTCAACTGGCAGGGATACAGGTTTAAAATTCCAGGACAGCTGGAACAACTTTAAATTGTAAACCTGTAATGAATTTGGTGTTTATTTTCTATTTCATAGTCACCTGAGTCATATAATATTAATCCTAGTCCTAACTGGTCTGTACAGTATTATAACTTTTCATTATTCCTTTATGAGCTTGACTGAGTAATCAGATACGTTCTATTCTATACATTTTCATAGTTCTAAATTTTCATAAAATAAGCCCTAAATATCTATTTTCCACTTCTTATCACTTGATTTATCCAGGATTGAATCGAGTTGTAACAAAGCTCTCGCGTTTCACACAGTGTTCGTTTTCACATCAAGCATATATATTTCAGGGGGCCAAAAGGAAGAAGTAGATAAGCAGGGTACGACAAGTACATACGCAGATCGTACTACAATTCTCTTAATAAATGAGTTATAAACGAATATATTTTTTATGTACAGTCTGTGAGGCAAGAACGTGACTGCTCGTATTCTTGAAAAAATGTGTTTCGAGAACATTTTTTGTTCTCAATGTATTCATTCTTTGGTATACTAACAACGGCGCAATTGTCTCAGTAAGTTTCCCAATCGCATCTTACATCAATAATCGCTTGGCATCTTCTAGGCATGCTGTCAACGAAATTTTCTGCAAAGATCAAATTTTTTGAATCTCGCAAGACAACAACTGAGTCAAAATCCTCAGAGTCTTTCCTCTGAGCTTTCTCTGTACAAAGAACTAAACGTTTTCAATAGGGTTTGCGTCTGGCGATTGTGAGAGCCCCTCTAGTACCTCATCGTGAGCCTAAGCGAGCCGCTTCGCGGCGTAATTTTCGTGCAGCAAAGGATCCTTCAACTGGCTTCGAAATTTGATATCAAGAGCACGAAGATGTTGTCGAATAGTCTCATGGGATATATTCAAACCCGAATTTCTTAATTTTGCGCTTCTTGACGCAGCATCAATTTCGGGTCCTGTGAAAACAAAGACACTATACATTTTTCGACTTTCGGAGTGACTTTGCCTACCAAGCCACATTTTGGTAAATCATCGACATTTTTCGTCTCGCTAAAACGATTTACCAACTTCTTCACAAACGACACCGACTTTTCAATATATTTAGCTGCCGCAGAATGTGTCATTTTAGGCCCCTTTGGATTGGGAATGACTCATTTTGGATTTTACGTGATTTCGACGAAAGTTCGGAATCGACTGATACTTTTACTAAAAGGCGTCGTAGACAAAGGTTTCCTCTACCGACTCTTTGTTACCAAAAATGAATTATCGCGGACACGTTCTTATTTGTCGGACTGTAAATATAAAGTTCTTTCTTCGCACATATGAGTTGTATAAAAAATACTTTCTATTTCTTGTTTCTATTGAAATTGGAAATAATAAGGTAATATGATTTTCGGATAATTAGCTTCTGAAACTCAGAGCTACTCCAACTAACTAATAATACTTAAAAACTATAGGATCTTTCCCCATATCCAGAAATATTTTGTATGAAATTTGAAATAAAAATCTGACGTCGTACGGAGTTATTCCGGTAAAAGTCCGTGAAATGGACAGATCGGCGGAAATAGGGAATTATGTTTTGCGTGATCTAACCTGAAACTTAAAGAGATGAAAAAATGTCGAAACGTGATATCTTCTTGAACATAATACTTATTTAGTGAAGGAAGTAAAAAAAATGCACATGAAGCTTATTGATCGCGCAATACCACAAAAAACTACAGGGCTTTCATCCAAATTTTTTTTTTTTAATCGGACGAGAATTCGACCCTCAAAACATCATCCATTTCAAAGGTTGAATAGTTTATTTAATACCTTGCATTCTAAAATATGTTGTAATTAAAAACAATCCATCTAATAATCCAAGATGACTTTGCGATTCTTCTAAGATTTAGGCATCAGAATTTTTAAGACAATGCATTGTTAATTAAAAATATTATAATTATTCCATTATACAAAAATTGTATTTGCAAGGACACTATAATAAGAAAAAAAGAGGACTCATGTATTAATGTATGTGAAGCTAATTTCCTTGTGAATACGTATCTGTTACCTAACTTTGTATTTTTTATGAAGTATTGTTTTTAAAAGAATGCCGGTGTCTAATTCAATTTTTTTGTCGTATGTCTGATTGAACTATGATAAAACACATCAGTTTTTTTTTTACATTAAGTAGATGTAGTGACTTACAATTTTGATTGTTAAATAATTCCATGATTTTTATAGATGATTCCTAAAATCTAGTTGGAAGAACCTACTTTATAGCCCAGTCGCCAGGGGTTTTGAGCTCTCATTAAATGTTAACAGGCTGAATTTTGGCATACAGGTAGTTTTTTGGACGTAGAATACGATAAAAATAAGTTTGCTAAAGTTTGATGTACGCTAAACCCACAAAATCCAAAATAATATCAAAAATTCAGTTTTTCGGTAATATCTCGAAAAATAATAAAGATATCAAAAAACTAATCGTACCACATGAAAGAGTAGGAAATTTTACAACAAATAGTATATACATTTTTTTCAGATTTTTTTATTAGTGTCAGAATTTATTAAAATTCGGATAGGTAATTCAAAAAAGTAAAGCGCCAAACAGATTAATTTGAATCGATATTAGTTGTTTTCGGAGTGTAAAGATAGCTTTTTGAAGAGGAGACTTTCAGCTTTCCGATGATACTAATAGTTTTTATTTTTGTTGCTTTATACGAGGCTGGTTTGAAAAGTCCGTGCAAAGTCCGAGAGATGGCACCACCGGCGCGTATCGAGGTCATGTTTAGTTAGTAGCATCTCTTGAATGAACGCACACCAAGTTTCAGCCATATTGGTCTATTTCTTTGTGTTTGGCATTCGTGTAAATCAAGGAAGTCGAGTGATTTTCAAGAAATGGACGAAAAAGAATTTCGTGTGGTGATTAAACATTACTTTATGAAAGGCAAAACGCCTCAGGAGACTAAAGAGAAGCTCGATAAACATTATGGTGATTCTGCACCTTCGATTAGAACAGTTTATAAGTGGTTTCAAAATTTTCGGACTGCCCATATGGGCACAAGTGACGCTGAACGTTCTGGACGGCCTGTGGAGGTTACGACTCCAGAAATCATTGATCAAATCCATGATATGGTGATGGATGATAGAAGAGTTAAGGTGCGTGAGATTGCTAGTGCTGTGGGCATCTCGACTGAACGGGTACATAATATTTTGCATAAACATTTGGACATGAGAAAGCTATCCGCAAGATGGGTGCCGCGATTGCTCACGCTTGACCAAAAACGGAATCGTGTGAAGTGTTGCAAGGATGGTTTGCAGCTGTTCCAGAAGAATCCGGAGGACTTAAGCGTCGTTTCGTCACTGTGGATGAAACATGGATACATTACTATACTCTTGAGACCAAACAACAATCTAAACAATGGCTTACCAAGGGGGAATCTGCACCAAAAAAGGCGAAGACCGTTCCTTCGGCCGGAAAGGTTATGGCGACTGTCTTTTGGGATTCGCAAGGGATAATCCTCATCGACTATCTGGAAAAGGGTAAAACTATTACAGGTGAATATTATTCATCGTTATTGGACCGTTTGAAAACCGAGCTGCAAGAAAAACGCCCGCGATTGGCCTACAAGAAAGTCCTTTTCCATCACGACAATGCACCAGCACACACCTCAGCAGTTGTGGTCGCAAAATTAGTGGAAATAGGATTCCAACTCGTTTCACATCCCCCTTTTTTCTCCAGACTTGGTTCCCTCGGACTACTATTTGTTCCCCAATTTGAAGAAATGGCTGGCGGGACAAAGATTTTTATTCAAACGAGGAGGTGATTGCAGACACTACTGAATATTTTGCAGACTTGGACAAATCTTATTATTCGGAAGGGATCAACAAACTAGAACATCGTTGGATGAAGTGTATAAGCCTAAAAGGAGACTATGTCGAAAAATAAAAAAGGTTTACCCCAAACACATAAGTAGTTTTTATTTTTGCACGGACTTTTCAAACCAGCCTCGTAATTTGTAAAACTTAAAGCGAAATTTGTGTTTGCATGATTTTAACGGGGCGTACAGTAAATTACAAATATTTAATAAAATATAGTATTAAAAAAAATTCCTTGTGCATATATCGTTACTACCTTAAGATTCAATATAAGAATAATTAAAAATACCCACATTGTCTGTGTTTTTTAAAAATTCAGTTTTAAAATATAAAAATTTGCCTGTTTACGTTCAAAGCAGTACGAAATGGCCAAAAAAAGTCGGGCAATTTTTTTTAGTTACATTTAAAAGTATACTTGATACCAGAAAATCATTAAAAACTTCAAAGACTTTGTCTTTTTTTGTAATTTTGCTTTAAAAAAGTTTTATTTTTAGAGATATTAAACCGAATTTTTAATTTTATTTTCGATTTTATAGGTTACACTTTAGGGCCGCAAACTTTTTTTTAACGTATTCGACGTCCAAAAAACTACCTGTATGCCAAAATTCAGCCTGTTAACATTTAATGAGAGCTTTTCGTCAAAATTTGCCTCCGACGATTGGGCTATTAATGACCTTAAAAAAGTTGATATTTTTCATATTTTTCTTAATAGAAGAAAAAATTTAACACTCTTGTGATTTAGTAATTATTTTATTACATATCTAAGGACGTAAAAAAAATAAATTGGAGAATAATTATAATAATAATATCATAACTGATCTTCTACTGGGCCTCGT
Source organism: Pachyrhynchus sulphureomaculatus (assembly GCA_019049505.1). NCBI lineage: Eukaryota > Metazoa > Arthropoda > Insecta > Coleoptera > Curculionidae > Pachyrhynchus > Pachyrhynchus sulphureomaculatus. Next base: position 194,545,368 of record CM032454.1, read on the forward strand.
CAGCGGAGTCACTTGTTTTTGTGCCAAGTAGAAGCTTTTTTTTTTCTTCCACTTTTTGGCTCGTCTACTTTCGTGACATTTGCCAGCACATTATGTGTATCAACACTTAGCCTGGCTTTTCACCATGGTGTCGATAATATAAGATACGATAAAAACTTCAACTATTGTAAGGGCATTGATAAAGGAACTCCTCGGGAAACTGCTACTGGTTTTGGATATAACCTTTTCTGTCAGCCCGCCCCACAGTGTGTCGCGTAGAACATGCTAGGTGGACAAAATTCATGTTATGATTTCCAGGAAATCTTATTTGCAAAACGTAAACAACACCACCAAACCCCGAATTCCGAGAAAAGGTTGTTTATCAAATTTGCAAGTAGCGAGTCATAAGCGTCAGAAGTCAGGTAATGAGTTTAATGCAGCTCTTTCAATCAATCAGTTGCAATTTAGCGACACTTTCGTGCACATCTTATAGTGACATATTGTAATATTGTGAAAGTTTTTGTGATTAATATTAATACTGAGGGTAAGTACTATTTTTTAATGTATTTTTTTAATCAGAATCTATTAATTTGAATTTTTAGTATTTTTTTTTAAATAGCCTATATATTTTAGCGTATTTTTTTAAAAAAAAAACTTTGAAAGTTCAGAATATACAGACATTCACCTCTATCCGGGCTAGTTTTTAGATATTACACAGAAATAACTTTATTCTTCGAAAAAATACACATATTGTTTAGCACACTTCAGTACAACATGTTTTTTTTTCTTTTTTTTCAGAACACGTTTACTCTATTTCAAGGGTAGCCTTTTTTGAGGAGTGGTCGAAACACACGAAGAATGAAAAAAAAACTCGCGTGTATATGACTTTCTTTCTTCAAAAAATTTCACTTTGGTGACATTACTGAAAGCAGCCAAAAAGAAATAAAGTTGAAGATATCCAACTTGTCTAATAAGTTTGGTGCCAAATGGTTGGCTTCAGGAAAGTCGAAGGAGCGTTTTTTAATTAAAAATAAGAATTGGTTGGATGAAGCAGACATACAGTTTACTGCGAGTTCTTTTGCGCCACAAACCTTCAACATCAAGTGAAAATGTGACTCCTGCAGGAAGACCTCGCAAAGATTTCGAGGAATCGTCGTTTAAGACGAAAAAAACGTCTCGTCGTGGATCTCGTAGAATCCCGAAGTGTCAGTGAATTGGTGACTGCTGCCGAAATTGCTGTGCGTTCAGCAGGGCAAAGGAAAATTGCCAATGTGATTAGAGACATTAGTGAGAGCCCAGATAATATTATTAAGTCTAAAAAATACCAGTTCCGTTAATCCTAGGCAATTAAGTAGTGACGAAGCCTTAGCTTACTATATAGATTCTAAGTCAACAACGCATTCTTACAAACAAACTAGGAAGTGGTCCATGAAGGCGGGGCATAATGTGTTTCCGTCATATTTTAGTTTAAAAAAGTCCAAACAGGCCTGTTACCCTGCAGAGGAGCACATTGCTATAACAGAAACTCGTGCTGAAATAAATTTGCAAGCCTTATTAAATAAAACAGTGGAACGTCTTGTATTAGCACAGAATGAAGTTATCAGCAGTGTGCTCCCATCAAGTTCATCGTTTACGCTTGTTAGTAAATGGGGATGTAATGGAAGTTCTGGGCACAGCACATACAAACAGAGATTTGAGAACACTGAATATACAGACGAGTTTCTTTTCGCATTTTCTTTAGTTCCCCTTAAGTTATATGATGGGTCCAAAATTATTTGGCAAAATCCTCGGCCTTCATCAACTTTGTATTGTCGCCCAATCAAATTTATATTTGCCAAAGAAACGAACGACTTCACGTTAGTGGAGACAAATAGATTGTGGGAAGAAGTTAATGCTCTTCTTCCAACACTTATCAACTTTGGTGATTCTCAAATCTCTGTAAAACACGAACTTTTGCTGACAATGACAGACGGAAAGGTGTGTAACGCCTTAACGGAAACTAGCTCATCCCAAAAGTGTTTCATCTGTGGCGCCACCCCCAAGACGATGAACGATGACCCCGCGATGTTTAACAGCAATCAAGAACATTTTGGCTTTGGTTTATCTACACTTCATGCTTGGATTCGTTGCTTCGAATGTCTTTTACATATCAGTTACAAGTTGAATATTAAGAAATGGCAGGCTAGAAGCAACGAAGACAAAGCAGATATCAAGGTTCGTTCCGAGGAAATCAAATTGAAATTTAAGAACGAGATGGAACTCATTGTAGATAAACCAAAGCCAGGATTTGGTTCTTCAAATGATGGAAATACAGCCCGTCGCTTTTTTAAGAATGCTGAGATGAGTGCTCAGATCACAGGGTTGGATATTACAATTATAAAAAAGTTTGATGTTATTTTGAGAACACTGTCTTCTGGATTCGAGATAAACTTAGTTGAATTCAAAAAATTTTGTCTTGAAACCAGAAAACATTATCTTAGTCTCTATTCGTGGTACTGTATGCCTGCTACTGTGCAGAAAATTTTAATTCACAGCACAGAAGTCATCAAAGCGGCATTGCTTCCAATTGGGCAGCTTTCCGAAGAGGCTCAAGAAGCACGGAACAAAGATTGCCGCAGATTTAGGGAGTACAACACCCGCAAGTGCTCGCGTGTTGCCACGAATAGATACTTACTGTGCATGTTAATTATAACATCTGATCCTTTGATCAATAGCCTTCGAGAGATTCCCAAAAAAAAGCCGGAAAAAATATGTACAGATGTATTAAAGTTAATTGTAAGCCCTAGCATAGAAGAGTCAAGATTGGAATCGTCATCATATTGTCGCACAATGCCACAAAATGATGACGATTATACAGTAAACGACTCATCAGAAGACTCTGATGATGATTATTAGGTTCAGGTACTATTTTTAGTTATGTAGTGCTTGTACTAAGCATGTAAACCTTGACTTGTAAATTTTTCTTTATCAATAAATGAGTATTTTTATTTTACATATAATTACAGTCAGTGTCATTATGCTAAATTTATTACAGAGCATTTATAACATTTATTTTAAAATTAAACAAAAAACAATTTTTGACTGGAATTTTCAAAAACAATTTTTTTTTGAACCGAACAGCAAGAAATATGTACCTTAAAAAAATCAAAAACATTTTAAAATACCAACTACTTATGTATGTATAATGCACAAGTTACCTACCTGAAAGGTAAGTATTATTTGAGTTTATCCTTTTTGTGTCAATAAAACTAAGTAATATGGATTAATTGTTTTATTTTTAATTGACAAATGCAATAAATGATTTTTCATCTAATTATTATTAAAAATAATAATACAGTGTCTTTCATTTAGTTGCACATTCAAGTTTGTAGAAAAATTCGTGCACATACGCAGAATATTTTGTTTTCGTTATACAATGTTTTGTGCAGCTGGACAAAAAATACAGGTAAGCGAAATGCAGCTAAATGAAAGACACTGTATTATAATTTTTAATTCTAATAACCATACAAAATACCCTTGCCCTTTAGTTCCGTTATCTACCTGCTAAGCTGATGCAATCCTACCGCGATATGCAAGGGTGGCTGTATTACACAAATTTTATCGATATTGAGTACCTGCGGTAAATTGTGAATAAAACCCACATTTATTAACCGATTTTCATGATTAATACCTTATTTTATTTTCCAGATACGCAGCTGTCAGAAAAATGTATAATATTTTGTTTTTCTTTTGTTATTGCGCTTTTTTACCGAAAAAAAAAATAATAAATTTTACACGAAAAAAAGTTTTTTCTCTCCATTAATTTCTAAATAACTCCAAAACGATAAAAGATAGATAAAATAATATTCAATCAACTTTAATAAAATTTTGTTACGCATTTTTTAATGTTTTATTTATAAAAATCTGACAAGTTGTTCCCGAGTTATCGTTAAATATGTCTGCGGAGCTGACTAATTCAGGGGAAAAAATTAGCCACGCCATAAAAAAAACCAACGCGATGAATTTTTTCTTAAAATAACTTAATAAGCCTAGAATATACATAAACAATTGAAATAAGTGAAAAAATAATTTTGTCCAGCTAACTTGTACTAGTCGACACACTGTGCGCCCGTCTGATTACGTAATTGACACAAAAAACACGGCCTCACGTGTTGACCAACAGCTCTAATCGCATAACCTAAACCGGCGTTTAGACAATCCGAAGCCCCAAAACGCCCGAATTTCGCCTTCAGAAGGCCCAACCAGGTAAACGCGTCTACGTGCTACGAACTGCCGACTGGAAGTGAAGTAGAAGCTTGAATTTTATATCTACGACAAAAAATAAAGAAAATCTTCAATTATTATAAAATTTAATCTAATATGAGTCTAAAGCGCTACAGAAGCGACACGTGTGCGGAGAAAGCGATTCACGTTGTTCTTGAATCGCTGTAGATTGTACTCGTGGGAAACACAGTCCTGGGCAAATTATTCCAAAGGAATGATGTTCTCCATATAAAAGACTGCTTGAAAAACGTTGTACGAGGAGTAACAAGCTGAACCTCATACGGATGTGAAGAATTAGCGCGACGTGTACTGCTAACATGCACCGCTCTGGGAGGAATTAAGCGGGCCACATCCTTCGAACACTTTCCATGAAAATACTTGTAGAATAGGCTCAAGTCGCCAACCGTTCTTCGATGTTCCAGCGAATCAAGGCCGACGGTCAGTTCCGGGTCTCCAATCAGACGAACAGCTCTTCTCTGAATAGAATCCAACAAATGTAGTGTATGTTTGGGAGCGGAGCTCCAAACATGGGAGCAGTATTCCATAGTTGATCGAATTTGAGCTTTGTAAAGAATTAAGAGTTGTTGTGTAGTGTAAAGCTTTCTGGTTCGAAATAATATTCCCAACTTTTGAGAAGCTCTCCTTGCTATGCCTACAACATGTTCATGCCAGGACATATTTGCTCCCAAATTAACGCCCAACAAATTGAGTGACGATGTTAGAGGAATGGAGTGCCCCGACATAACGATGTCGGGTTCAGCAACGTTAACTTTTTTAAGTTAAGTTGAATGACTTCCTGCTGTCTGCGGATATTCGTCTGAGTAGCCGATGTCCGAGCGTTCAAAGTGAATGAAGAGATAAGTGTACTGTCATCTGCAAAGCTGTAGATTGGATTTTCGGTCTTTTCCAGCAGATCGTTAATGTAAATGAGAAAAAGAATAGGAGACAGTATGGATAATGGCGCTGGAAATAAAAAGTTAATTTTCACGAATTTTTTTTTTTTATTTTTGTAGAAAAAAGTTTAGTTTTTATTAATTCTTAAATTCATTAAGAATTAAATTTTATAATAAGTAAAGATTTTCTTCATTTTTTTATTGTAGATATAAAATTCAAGCTTGTACATGGCACTCAAACAAGCGACTCTGCGGACCCAGGTCCAGTAAAAGATCTTCTCTTATGATAATACCATTATTATCAAAATTATTTTCTAATTTATTTTTTTTTTTGGATCCTCAGCTATGTAATAAAATAATGACCAATGGTAAAAATAAACTTTTTTTTAACTCATTAAAGAAGGTTTTCCCGTTGGTAAAAAAAACATTGATAAAATGGTCAATAACTTCCCAAAATACACTCCAAATAAGTTTTCAACAAAGTTTGTTTCCGATCTTTGTTGACCTTGAAAGTTGTTTTTTATATACCAGATAAATTATTAAAGATAATGCACTTGTGATAATTTTCGTTCAACTACACCCTTTGGAGAATATTCCAGAATTTTTTCAAAATTTTTTGAACAGTACTTCTCGAGATAAGGGAGGACAGTAATTTTTGGCAACTTTTTAAAAATAGTACAAAGAAAAGTGTGCCCAAGTATTACATTATATATTTTTGAACTCGTGTTTACATAAGCTTTTATTTAACACCTCACTCGGTGACCTGGTAGAGACATTTTTTTTTACTTCCGATTTCATCCCCCAAAACTAACCCCTTAAGTCAAAGTTTAACTTTCAAAACTACACAGCTTTGATGAGGCCATTAATTCCTATATTATTGCCAAATTTCAACTTTCTATGTCAAATAGTTTCGGAGAAAATCGGGGACAGTAAAAATATCCTCGGTAAGAAAATAGATAAAATAGGAATGAAAATAAACAGGAAATATTAAGTGGCCTTAAAAAAGGCGTTTACCTAATTTCGCCTAGTCCTACTAGTAATGGTAATAGTATATTTTGCTTACATTTTCGTTTTGAAGCGAGTTTCTTGTAAATTCTAAAGTTTTTACTCACAGAAAATGTTTAGTTCACTTTAACGATAAATTTGTGAGCGGTTTCTTGATTTACAAACTATTGCCACAATATATTTTTTAATTAGATATACAAATTTAATCAAATTAACTACACAGTACCTACGGCAATAATATTGCCATACTGATATTTATTGATAATCAAATTTCAATATGTACTATTGTAAATTTGTTCACGATATTTACAGGCCAGGAATTTATATGGTAAAAATCTGACTTTGACCTGGCATTTACAAAAAAAATTAACTCTACATAGCATAATGCATTCATTTTTAGGTGACTAATCTCAACTAAAATACATGGTGTCAAATTTAGAGACAAAAACTCTGATTTTTACTGATCGATATATATATATATATATATATATATATATATATATATATATTATATATATATATATATATATATATAGGTATACATATATATATATATATATATATATATATATATATATATATATATATATACCTATATATGTATATATATATATATATATATATATATATATATATATATATATATGATGTGATGTCAAATTGAAAAATAGAAATGAAAAATTCGGACCCTAACAGGAAGAAAAATTTTCACTTATAAATATAATTTATAGGAACTATCCTTCATTTATCAACAGTTATATTAATTTCTGTATTCGAGTAACTTTGAGGATATCTCAGAGGCCTCGCTTAGAAATTTAATGCACGCACATGCTTTATAATTTATTTTATTTATAGGAATACAATAACTAAGTTGGGAATGTGGAATCTTTGACACAATGACACATTACTCAGTATATATCACCACTACACCAAAGTCAATCATCGCTCCTGATGAAGCTAACACGGTTAGCGGAACGCGCGTCGAGTGCAAAAAAAAAGTATTTGGTGTTGTGGTGATATATACTAAGTAGAAATACTATAATTATTATTAGGTTTAGAGTTGAATTTAGACCTTTCGTTTAAAAACAAAAAGAGTTTTTAAATGATTCAGAATGTTTTAAAATTTCATAAACATTTTTGATTTTTTTCAAATCTTGTCTTATTTGCGAATAGAATTTTCTGGGGCTTTGTAAGAATTGTATTTGGTAGTTGACCTCCTAAGAGAGTATTCCAGAATCTTAGGAAAATATATCGTTTTGTTTATTTTAAAAGCAAAATATTCTAGGATTTCATAAAAATATTATATATACAGTGATGTATATATCTGTATATATATATATATATATATATATATATATATATATATATAAATATTATATATATGTATATATATATATATATATATATATATATAAATATTATATATGTGTGTATATATATATATATATATATATATATATATATATATATATATATATATATATAAATATTATATATATATATATATATATATATATAAATATTATATATCTATATATATATATATATATATATATATATATATATATATATATATATATATATATATATATATATATATATATATATATATATATATATATATATATATATATATATATATATATATATATATATATATATATATATATATATACGAGGCTGGTTTGAAAAGTCCGTGCAAAAATAAAAACTACTTATGTGTTTGGGGTAAACCTTTTTTATTTTTCGACATAGTCTCCTTTTAGGCTTATACACTTCGTCCAACGATGTTCTAGTTTGTTGATCCCTTCCGAATAATAGGATTTGTCCAAGTCTGCAAAATATCCATTAGTGTCTGCAATCACCTCCTCGTTTGAATAAAATCTTTGTCCCGCCAGCCATTTCTTCAAATTGGGGAACAAATAGTCCGAGGGAGCCAAGAATAGGGGGGATGTGAAACGAGTTGGAATCCTATTTCCATTAATTTTGCGACCACAACTGCTGAGGTGTGTGCTGGTGCGTTGTCGTGGTGGAAAACGACTTTCTTGTGGGTCAATCGCGGGCGTTTTTCTTGCAGCTCGGCTTTCAAACGGTCCAATAACGATGAATAATATTCACCTGTAATAGTTTTACCCTTTTCCAGATAGTCGATGAGGATTATCCCTTGCGAATCCCAAAAGACAGTCGCCATAACCTTTCCGGCCGAAGGAACGGTCTTCGCCTTTTTTGGTGCAGATTCCCCCTTGGTAACCCATTGTTTAGATTGTTGTTTGGTCTCAGGAGTATAGTAATGTATCCATGTTTCATCCACAGTGACAAAACGACGCTTAAAGTCCTCCGGATTCTTCTGGAACAGCTGCAAACCATCCTTGCAACACTTCACACGATTCCGTTTTTGGTCAAGCGTGAGCAATCGCGGCACCCATCTTGCGGATAGCTTTCTCATGTCCAAATGTTTATGCAAAATATTATGTACCCCTTCAGTCGAGATGCCCACAGCACTAGCAATCTCACGCACTTTAACTCTTCTGTCATCCATCACCATATCATGGATTTGATCAATGATTTCTGGAGTCGTAACCTCCACAGGCCGTTCAGAACGTTCAGCGTCACTTGTGCCCATATGGCCAGTCCGAAAATTTTGAAACCACTTATAAACTGTTCTAATCGAAGGTGCAGAGTCACCATAATGTTTATCAAGCTTCTCTTTAGTCTCCTGAGACGTTTTGCCTTTCATAAAGTAATGTTTAATCACCACACGAAATTTTTTTTCGTACATTTCTTGAAAATCACTCGACTTCCTTGATTCACACGAATGCCAAACACAAAGAAATAGACCAATATGACTGAAACTTGGTGTGCGTTCATTCAAGAGATGCTACTAACTAAACATGACCTCCATACGCGCCGGTGGTGCCATCTCTCCGACTTTGCACGGACTTTTCAAACCAGCCTCGTGTATATATATATATATATATATATATATATATATATATATATATATATATATATATATATATATATATATATATATATATATGTATGTATATATATATATATATATATATATATATATATATATATATATATATATATATATATATATATATATATATATATATATAATGTCTGTTTATATACACATAATGAGAAATTCCTGATACGGATTATACTACAACAAATACTCCACGGAAAGATGTATGGAAAAAAGGGACTACACGTATCTCCTGGCTAAACAATCTGCGAAATTGGTTCTCAACAAATACTACCGATCATTTCAGAGCTACAGTGGATAAATTAATAATAGCCAGAATGATTACTAACATTCAAACCGAATAGGCATTTTAAGAAGAATTAGTTTCTAATTTAATTTAAAATTTATCTGGTTCACCAGGTACCACACAGTTTTCAACCAAACATCCATGAGATATCCAACTGTGTACTATCGTCTAGGTAATCTAGTAAAAGTACCACGCCTTTCAGAAATGTCCTTCACCGCGTGACTCCGTGATCTGTTGAAAGAACCGAGTTAATAGTTATATATACATAATACCTAAACTAGTTTTCTGGTTCTAACGTGGTTCTACACTTTTACGGAATTGTTAGAATGGTTAAGCGGTTCATAATAAATATTGTAAATAGAACTTTTAGAACTGTCTTATGGTTGTTTATGTGTATGTGTATGTGTAAATAACGGACTCGTTTTACAAAACATACAATCGTAAAATGCGTCGTTTGTTATTTATAGACCTGTAGAACAGGTTGAAAAAAATATTATTACAACTACTTTGAAAACAAAGAATATTACTCATCACAATTTAATAAACTATAGATATGAAGGAAAAGTAATAAGTATATGTTGCCAGTACGAAATAATATATTCCCTTCATCTTAAAAAGTACCTATCAGCTCATAAAAAATTATACAAACGAAAATTCCCGAGACATCCCTAGAGACAGCACAAACAAAAAAGAACATATGATTTTCAGTTAGTGTCAACTCTCAGACGATTCGTCAAAATTTTCATGATATTTTGTCTATTAGTTTCTGAGTAGGGTTTTTATCTCTTTTAAATCTTATAGGATATCGGCGAGGATGTCGTAATACCCATCAGCATTGTCCAAGTTCCGAAACATTTATGTATATCACAGCATCTTTTTTAGACAATGTACGTGGACAGGCGAAAAATACTTAAATTAATTAATAAAGTATACCGACCTGCCGGGATTAGAACCCGAGACCTTCTGCACCGCAAGCAAGTTACTACACCACGGGACTACGAGCCGCCACACTTTATGAATGAAGCTACTATTGATTTTCGAAAACGATGGAACAAAAGGATACCTATGTACTAATTTAAACATTCCTTTTGGATGGAAAAAATACAACCAGAACCCAGGAATGGCCTGAAAAGTGATTTGGTACATCAGCTCCGCCGGAAGCGACTATATATCGATGGTTTAGTGAACATAAATTCCGTCGTACAAGCACCGAGGATGCAGGAAGCTAAACACCAAAAAAACTTCTGGCGCTGACGGAATACCTGCCATAATTCTCAAAAACTGTGCGAGGGAACTAACACTAGTTTTCTGTAGACTTTTCAACCTATCTTGCAGAAAGGGAATATTTCCTTCCTGCTGGAAATGTGCCACAGTTCAGCAGATACCCAAAGAATACAAGAAGACCTTGTCAAATAACTACCGACCAGTTGCACTGCTTTCAATAATATCGAAAGTCATGGAAAAGTTATCAATCAGCATCTTCTAAAATATCTTGAAGGATTCAACATTATTAGCGATCACCAATATGGCTTTCGTAAACATAGATCAACATGAGATCTTCTGACTTATGTAACACATGTTTGGAAGAACGCCATTGAACACTTTGGAGAATCTCAAGCGGTTGCTCTTGACATATCCAAGGCAGTCGACCGTGTTTGGCACGATGGAGTGTTAGCTAAGCTACGCTCTCATGGTTTGTCTGAAAAGTTCTGTTTGTGGCTCTCATGTTTCCTCAGAGAGCGTTCTTTACAAGTGGCAGTCGACGGATTTTTTTCTAACACCTTCACTATCAATGCCGGTGTGTCTCAAGGCTCCATACTGTCTCCTACTCTCTTTCTCATTTACATTAACAATCTGCTGGAAAAGACCGGGAATACAATCTACAGCTTTGCAGATGACAGTACACTTATCTCTTCATTCACTTTGAACGCTCGGACATCGGCTACTTAGGCGAATATCCCCAGTCAGCAGGAGGTCGTTCAACTTACCAAAGACCTGGAGGAAATTCTATCTTGGGGTGACAGGAACCAAGTGGAATTTAACGCTATAAAAACCTAGGCGGCAGTTCTTTCTAAAAAGTTAACATTGTTGAACCTGACATAGTCATGTCGGGGCACTTCATTCCCCTAGCATCGTCACTTAATTTGTTGGGCGTTAATTTGGAAGCAAATATGTCCTGGCACGAACATGTTGCAGGTATAGCAAGGGGAGCTTCTCAAAAGTTGGGAATATTATTTCGAACCAGAAAGCTTTATACTCCACAACAACTGTTAATTCTTTAGAAAGCTCAAATTCGACCGACTATGGAATACCCATGTTTGGGGCTCCGCTCCCAAACACCCACTGTATTTGTTGGATTCTGTTCAGAGAAGAGCTGTTCGTCTGATTGGAGACCCGGAACTGACCGGCTATCTTGATTCGCTGAACATCGAAGAACGGTTGGTGACTTGAATCTGTTCTACAAGTATTTTCATGGAAAGTTTTCGAAGGATGTAGCCTGCTTAATTCCTCCCAGAGCGATGCATGTTAGAAATACACGTTTCGTTAATACTTCACATCCATATGAGGTTCAGCTTATTACTTCGCGTACAACGCTTTTCAAGCAGTCTTTTGTATGGAGAACATCGCATCGTCCCTTTGGAATAATTTGACAAGGGCTGTGTTTCCCACCGAGTACAATTTACAGCGACTCAAGAACAACGGGAATCGATTTTTCCGCACACATGCCACTCCTGGAGCGCTTTAGGGACTTCCCTGTAGTACGTGTGCTAGACCCATAAAAAAAAATGAGATATTAATTCGATGTTTTTCTCCGTCAAATAATCAATTATATGACATGTTCTGTGAGAGCTGGGATTGTCATGAAGAAGAACGATGCGACGTTTTCAGTTATTTTTTCTGATTTCAACTATGACTTCTGGCAAACAAATTGTTATATACCATTCAGCATTAACAGTTCTTCGATCTTCTAAAGCAATGGTTACAACATGTCCAGTTTAACCAAAGAAACAAGCAGTCATTTTCTTGGAATTGCTTCGCGAACGAACTACTTTTGTTGGATCGGTTCATCTTAGATAATCCAAACAGTTTTTTGACAATTTCCTTAAACGAAATGACGAAAACCAGTTTTTGAGTTTCGGTAAAATAATGTGGAATCCATCGGGAACATATCTTTTTCATAGCTAAATGTTCATGTAAATCGAATGTACGGCACTCTTCGATATGTCTAAGGATGCCTCTGTCTCACGGTAAGTCACGTGCCGATCCTCTTCAATCATATTGCGCACAGCATCGATGTTTTTTGGAGCAACAACCGCTTTTGGTCGACCTTCACGAAATTCATCATTGTCGGAAGCACGACCATAACAAAATTCTAAACAGTCTTTTCTGATGGTGATTCATTACTAAAATTTGAATGAAGCGATTCGAGGCATTGTTATTGGGTTAGGCCATTACTAAAATTGTAAAAAATCATCCCACGTGAAATTTCGATTCGTTCATAAAACTGTTTTTTTTTTAACGTTCACTGTATACAAAGTACTTGGCCAATTTCTGAGCTGCTACTGTTTTAACAATAACAAATGTCAAATTTTACAATAATGGTAATGTCACATCTCAATAGCGCCATCTTGTAGTCGTGTGCAAAAACTTAAAAGGTGGCCCTCGTGTACGTATTGAATTGATAACCTCTTGAAGTAGGTTAAAAACAGGATCGCAGAAAAAAAAATTCTCCTTTGCAAATGTTACAGCCGTAAAATTTTTAGCTCACTTTAATATAGTTTATAATTTATTTCAAATAATCCACTCTTTTAATAACCTAGCGTAATATAATACCAGAGTGAAAGCTTCCTTAGTTATTAAACAAACCAGGAATTAGAAATAAGATCCTAGAGGCGATTTCTTACTAAATATGAATGTATTGAACCATATCTTTAAGAAATAAACCAAAGGAAATGCCGCCCTCTATAATACCTGTAATTACGCGTATGGTAAAAAGACGGGTGGTGTTCCGTATTACATTTTCTTAATGTAAATATGGATTATTTAACTGGTTATAAATTACTTTTACTAATGGTGTCCAATTATCTTCTTGTGAGACAGTTAAAGGAAAATGAAAGCATTCAATCATGTTTTATGTAATTTAAATCTTTTGCTTTACGGGTATAATTTGAATCTGTAGGTCTGATGTGTCCTAAAGTGATATAAGAAAGTGAGAAAAAAGAAAAAATGAACAATTAGGGCAATCGTCTCTCTTTCCTGTTATTTCAGAATAATCATTATATTAAATAATTTTAAATGTTACTGTTAATGGAATCTAACTAATTTTTAGTAACAGTGTCTAATTATCTTCTTGTGAGACATTTAAAGAAAACGAAAGCATTCAATCAAGTATGAGTTTATGTAATTTAAATCTTTTTCTTTACAGGTATAATTTGAATAGGAAACTGTGGGCTTGTAGTGTTCTAAAGTGATATAAGGAAGTGAGAAAGAAGAAAAAATGAACAATTAGGGCAATCGTCTCTCTTTCCTGTTATTTCAGAATATACTTTTAAATGTTACTGTTAATAGAATCTAACTAATTTTAGTAACAGTGTCTAATTACCTTCTTGTGAGACATTTAAAGGAAAACGAAAGCCTTCAATCAAGCATGGGTTTATGTAATTTAAATCTTTTTCTTTACCGGTATAATCTGAATAGGAAACTGTGGGTTTGTAGTGTCTTAAAGTGATATAAGAAAGTGAGAAAGAAGAAAAAATGAACAATTAGGGCAATCGTCTCTCTTTCCTGTTATTTCGGAATATACATTATCTATAATATATATAAAATGCAACGTCTCTCTGTCTGTCTGTCTGTCTGTCTGTCCGTTAGTGCGCCTATCAGTGAAGAACCACTTATCCGATTTACGTACTTTTTTTTTTTAAAACATACATATGTTCTCTGGCCAGGTTATAGGCTATATTTTATTACGATAGGTAGCATAAGGAATGAGCAATGACGTAAAATAGTGAACGATGACGGAAATAAGTTTGCCGCTAGCGCGTGCCTTTGCAATACACAGCCTAAACCATTAAACATGGAACAATATTATGTAGCAAAGAATATCTGTAATGTATAATCTATAATATATATAAAATGCAATGTCTCTCTGTCTGTCTGTCTGTCCATTAGTGCGTTTATCACGCGGGAACCACTTATCCGATTTACCTGTCTTTTTTTAAATTCATACATATATTCTTTGGCCAGCTTATATAATAATAATAATAATCTATATCTATAATATATATAAAATGCAATGTTTGTCTGTCTGTCCGTTAATGCGCTTATCCCTCGAGAACCACTTATCCGATTTACGTGATTTTTTAAATTCATACATATGTTCTCTGACCAGGTTATAGGTATATATTTTATTACATCTATAATATATATAAAATGCAACGTATCTCTGTCTGTCTGTCTGTCCGTTAGTGCGCTTATCACTGGAGAACCACTTATCCAATTTTCGTACTTTTTTTTTTAAAACGCATATGTTCTCCGGCCAGGTTATAGGCTATATTTTATTACGATAGGTAGCATAAGGAATGAGCAGTGACAATAATAGTAAATGAAGTCGGACAAAGTTTGCCGCTAGCGCGTTCTCTTGCAATACACAGTCCAAACCATTAAATATGGAACAATATTATGTAGCAGAGAATATCTATAATATATATAAAATGCAATGTCTCTCTGTCCGTCTGTCTTTCTGTCTGCCTGTCCATCCGTTAGTGTGCTTATCACTAGAGAACCACTTATCCGATTTACGTGCTTTTTTTTTTAAACATACGTATGTTCTCTGGCCAGGTTATAGGATATATTTTATTAGGTGACATAAGGAATAAGCAGTGACGATAATAGTGAATCAAGTCGGAGAAAAGTTTCTCTTGCAATACACTTCCTAAAGCATTAAATATGGAACAATATCATGTAGCAAAAAATACAATATATATAAAATGCAACGTCTCTCTGTCTGTCTGTCTGTCCGTTAGTGCGCTTATCCGATTTACGTGTTTTTATAAATTTATACATATGTTCTTTATAATTCGATATGAGCCTAGATAATGGGAGATAAGGTGAGATAATGGGACATAAGGAGAAATAATAGGAGAAAAGTCGAGATAAGCCTCGATAATGAGAGATAAGGTAAGATAATGGGAGATAAGTATAAATAATGGGAGATAAGGAGAGATAATGGGAAATAAGCAGAGATAAGTCTAGATAATGGGAGTTATGGTGAGATAATGGGAGATAAGGAGAAATAATGGGAGATAAGTCGAGATAAGCCTAGATAATGGGAAATAAGGTGAGATAATGGCAGATAAGGCGAAATAATGCGAGATAAGGAGAAATAATGGGAGATGAGCAGAGATAAGCCTAGATAATGGAAATTATGTAGAGATAATGGGAAATAAGGAGAAATATTGGGAGATAAGGAGAAATAATGGGAGATATTTTATTACGTTGGGTAACATAAGGAATAAGCAGTGACGATAGTAGTGAATCAAGTCCACGCGAGCGGAGCCGCGGGCCCGGCTAGTATTAAATAATTTTAAATGTTACTGTTAATAGAATCTAACTAATTTTAGTAACAGTGTCTAATTACCTTCTTGTGAGACATTTAAAGGAAAACGAAAGCCTTCAATCAAGCATGGGTTTATATAATTTAAATCTTTTTCTTTACCGGTATAATATGAATAGGAAACTGTGGATTTGTAGTGTCTTAAAGTGATATAAGAAAGTGAGAAACAAAAATCAATGAATAATTAGAGCGATCATCTCTCTCCTTTAATTTTGAATGTTGTTATGAGTAGAATTAAGTAACTAATTTTCACTAAATTTTAAGTAAGCAAAGTGAGCGAACTAACTTCAATTTTTTGTAGATTTTTCAAACTATCCTACAGAAAAGGAATATTTCCTTTTAATCCTGTATAAAGCTTAAGTTCGACTAACGATGGAATACTGCTCGCAAGTTTCGGGCTCTGCTCCACATACGCTCTTTCTTCTTCTCATGCCTTTTCCAAACGGAGGTTGGCGACCACTTCTCTAAATGTTTTTCTGTTCCCGCAACATGATATAACTTCCCCACATTCATGTCGGTCCATTCTCTGATGTTTCTCAGCCAAGACTTTTTCTTTCTTCCTATACCCTTTCTACCGTCAACTCTTCTCTGCATGATACTTTGTAATATTTGTCGTTTCTGAGTAAATAATCTAAGTTTTCCGTACCTTTATGAATGTTAAGAGTTGTCTACCTTGGCCTATTCTTCGTAGAACTTTCTCATCCTGGCTACCGTGGGATTTTTAATATTCTTCGATAGAGCCACATTTCAAATATTTCTAGCTTCTTAGCAGTGTAATACTTTAACGTACATGTCTAGATTCCATACAAAAGTTGGGACCACACGTAGCATTCCAGGAAACGCAATCTTAGAGCGAGGGATAAATTTCTATTGCAGAACATTGTCCGGAATTTTAAAAATGATTTTCTTGCAACCTCTATTCTGGTTTCAATTTCAGTGTGTTAGTCAATGTCGAATGGGATATAGGTGCCTAAATATTTGTAATTTTGTACAAGTTCTATTTGCTTTCCTTCGAGGAATAATTGGCAATTGTTGGTTAAATCTTTAAAAACGACTATAAATTTTGTTTTTCCATGTTCATCGTCAGACCCACTTCGACAACTTCTCTATTTACGTTTCAAGCAATGCTTGCAGGTCCTTTGTTGTTTCTACTAAGATCATGGTATCATCAGCAAAGCGAATGGTATTTATCACTTCACCCCCTATCCTGATTCCTTCATTTCGTTCCCATAATGCTTTCTTGAAGATGACTTGGGAATATAAGTTAAACCATACAGGTGACAGTACATAGCCTTACCTGGTTCCTCGCTGAATCTGTATTTCATCTATTAATATTTCATTTATATGTACTACAGCAGTTTGATTCCAATATATGTGTTTTATTATTTCTATGTCTTTCTGGTCACGTTTAATGTGCTGTACTTTATCAAACGCTTTTTGATAGTCAAGGAAGCATATATAGATGGTCTTGTTCCACATACACTTTATTTGTTAAATTTTAGAGGATAAGAAAGAAGTTAAATTCTGTTCTCCAGTTAGAGATCTAGAACTCACCATAAACCTTCATTCCTTAGAATATCGAAGAACGGTTGGCGACTCGAGTCTGTTCTATAAATACTTTGATGATAAGTGTTCGGTGAATAACTTCTTCTTTTTAAAGTGTCATATCCGATATTTCTGCAGACAAAGGGGCCTACAGTTTAATGCCGGTTCTGAACAGCCAAAGTGAGAGGGTTTTACTAGGCATGATACTACGGATAGTTTGCCATTGCCTTTCCGAGAGAGGCGACGGCAAGTTGTAAATTTTATTTTATTATTTATTTATCTTTTGTTATTATTATTTCCAGAGCCGAGATGCGCACTGATGTAGAAAGCAGACACCTTAACCACTACGCTATGGCCGCCTCTTCGGTGTATATAGGCCCCTTAATTTTTCCCAGTGTGGTGTTTCATAGGAATAAATGATGGTATTACATCCTTATGAGACTCGGCCTTCACTTTTTTTAATCATTCGTATATATGAACAACGTCATCTTTTTGACATGAATTATTCCGACATATGATTTCTAACTAGTATAACTTACAGTGATTTACAGACAACAAGAATCGCTTTTTCGGACCACGCGTCGCTCCTGTAGAGATTTCCATGCAGCATAAAGAAAAACTGAATATTATGACTAAAATATTGATCAATGTAAGGGTGATAGTAAAAAAATGTGAAGAACGTTGAAGGAACTCATTGGTGGAAAAAAATAAAACATTAGCTTTTCTGAACTTGATTTTGGGCATTACAGTGGAGGAGTAGAAGACAGATTTAACCATTTTTTCTTAGACACTCTTAACGAAATAGCTGTAAGTATTGAAAATCGGGAGCGGAACGACAAAAACATATGCACTACCGAAAAAAGTTTGGATTACTTTCAAACGATAAGTTTTCCTAAGCTGAAAAAAACTGTACTTGGACTGAAAAACAAGGGACGAGCGATGAATGTTTAAATATTAAAATTTTAAAAGAAATATTCTGATTCTGATATACTTGATCAAAACATCGTTGACAACAGGAAAGGTTCCAGATGGGTTAAAAACTAGCCTTATTGTTCCCATTCCAAAGATACACAATCCAAAAACCCCTTCCGAATTTAGGCCGATAAATTTGTTGCCCTCAGTGGACAAAATTTTAGAAAGTGTAGTTTGCAAACAATTAAGATATTTTTTTGAGAAAAATCAGTTGCTGTATCTTGGATTTAGAAGTGAGCATTCGACAAAATCAGCATTACGGTATGTGTGTGCGGACTGGAGAGCAAAAATTAATCAAGGGGAGATAGTGCTGAGTGTACTTGTGGACCTAAAACGTGCCTTTGACACTATCAATAGGACTATACTGGTGAAAAAAATGAAGTTGTATGGTGTAAATGGCAGTGCGCTAGAATGGATTACTGACTATTTAAAAAACAGGTACCACCGAACAAAAATAAATAATAAGGTTTCTGAAAAAAATAGTAGTGTATTGGGTGTACCACAGGAAAGCGTGCTTGGTCCATTTTTATTTATTATTTACATAAATGACCTCTATAGGTCTTTACAGAATTCATTTGTAAGTTTATTTGCGGACAACACTATGATTTCTGTCTCGGGAAAAGATTACCACGAGATTACTAATATTTTGAATAATGAATTGAATATTTTATATAATTGCTTATGTCAAAATAAGCTAAAATTAAATGCAGATAAAACAAAGTGTATGGTAATTGGTTCAAAAGTAAATTGTAAGACATTTCACAATTTAAATCTGCAACTTTATATTAATAATTGTCCTATTAACTTTATATACGAAATTAAACACTTACCAGGTGTATAAGTATGAAATGCGGATTTCAGACAACAGATGGTGCACCAATGTAGTTTATGCTATAAAGATTTGACACTGCGCCATTTTGTTGTCTCATCAATAAGTGTCAGACGCGCACGAGTGATAAATTGGAAAAGTCTGTGCATAGTGTTGTGTTGTTGTGTTCAATATGTCGAAATTTATACCGAACAATGAGCATTCGCGGACAGCATTAATTTTTTGTTTTCATTTGAAGAAAACTGCTGTTGAATCATACCGATTACTTCGAGAATCTTATGGTGAACATACTCCATCGTAAGATACGTGTGAACGATGGTTTCGACATTTCAAAAGTGGTGACTTCGATGTTGCAGACAAGGAACATGGAAAACCGCCCAAAAAATACGAAGATGTGCAATTGCAAGCATTGTTGGACGAAGATGATTCGCAAACACAAAAACAACTCGCCGATCAATTGGGTGTTAGTCAACAAGCTGTTTCCAATCGGCTACGAGAGATGGGAAAGATTCAGAAGACCGGTAGATGGGTACTACATGAGTGGAACGACAGGCAAATGGAAAAGCGCAAAAACACGTGTGACATTTTACTCGCTCGGTACAAAAGGAAGTCGTTTTTGTATCGTATAGTTACAGACCCAGGCACCATCCACATCGACCGCAAGACCGAATCGCTTTGGCAGAAAGACGATGCTCTGTGTATGGTGGGATTAGAGGGACGTGGTATATTATGAGCTGTTAAAACCTGGGGAAACGGTTAATACTAAACGTTACCAACAACAATTGACCGATTCGTTCGTTGTTTGATAAAAGGCTAGAATACCGAAACAGGCAACACAAAGTAATTTTTCTTCATGACAATGCACATACGGCAAAACCAGTTCGTGACACGTTGGAAGCATTCAGCTGGGAAGTTCTACCCCATGCGGCTTACTCACCAGACTTGACTCCTTCCGATTACCACTTGCTTGCATCGGTAGGTCACGCACTTGCTGAGCAGCGCTTTGGTTCGTACGAAGATGTGAAAAAATGGCTCGATGAATGGTTCGCAGCAAAAGGGGAAGATTTTTACTGGCGTGGTAATCACAAATTGTCCGAAAGACGGGTAAAATTTATAACAAGCGATGGAGCATACTTTGAATAAAGCACTTTTTATCGTTCTTCCGAGTTTAACATGTTTTTTTAGAAAAAAATCCGCATTTCATATTTGTACACCTGGTAGGTGTTGTCTTGGACCCACAGTTAGGCTTTGTACTACATTTAAATTATCTGTGTAGAAAGTTAGGTAAAAAAATTGTTTTTTTTTATCGAATTTCTTTTTATGTTTCTCATTGGATCAAAATGCTTATCCATAAGAACATAATTTTACCACATTTTAATTATTGTTGCTTTTTACTCATTTCATGTACCAGCGAAGATATACACAGGTGGCAGATACAACAAAATTAAGCAGATTATATAAAAAAAAAACACTATGTTTTAATTTCCAGTATATTTAAAGTCACTTCACAATTGTTTCACCATACAATGGCTTCTTCAGAAGTAAATAAGAAAGAAAAATATCTGGTAGTAATCCTGGTTATATAGTGCTTAAAACTATCCTTAATTACCTAAGATTATGCTAATCATTTTATTATATTATTTACAGACAGAATTATTTTAAGAATGCAAATCTGTGGTACTATTTCCGAGAACTAATAAAGATTAAGGGTGAATGGTTTAAGTCTACCTGTTCGTTTAATAATTGATTGGAGTTTTTCCGTTTGTTAATTTCAAGACATTCAAGCAAATTTAATTTTTTAGATTTATTTTCTACATGTAGGATTTTTAGCGTATCATCAAAATTATGGGATTCGTTTATTATATGGGTTGCGTAATGTGAGTTTTTTAAATATGTTTATGTTCTTTAATGCGAGTTTCAAAAAAAATCTACCAGTTTGTCCAACGTAGGTTTTAGTACAAGATCCACAATTTAATAGATAAACTCCTGATTTTAAGGATTTCTTAGATTTGGTTTTGGTATTCAAAATTATACTCCCTAAGGAATTACTGGTTTTGAATGCTATTTTATTGTTCTTTTTTATTAAATGTTTGGAAATTGTTCTAGTTATTTTCCCTGTGTGAGTGTACTAAATTTTCCCTTTTTGTCATTAATTGTGGGATAAATTAGAGAGATTGCTTGTTTAAAGGATTTTTTATTCAACATAGTATCTATAATGTTGGGGTCATATCCATTATTAATTGCTATTTGTTTGATTATGTTGAATTCTTTATTAAAATTAGTTTTAGTCATAGGGATATGTAACAATCTATGTATGAAAGAGTTAAAAGCTGCCATTTTGTGAGGATAAGGGTGGGATGAACTATTGTGTGTGACTGTGTCAGTTATCCTTACAAAATGGCAGCTTTTAACTCTTTCATACATAGATTGTTACATATCCCTATGGCTAAAACTAATTTTAACAAAAAATTCAACATAATCAAACAAATAGCAATTAATAATGGATATGACCCCAACATTATAGATAATATCTTGAATAAAATATCCTTTAAACAAGCAATCTCTCTAATTTATCCCACAATTAATGACAAAAAAGGAAAATTTAGTACACTCACATACACAGGGAAAATAACTAGAACAATGTCCAAACATTCAATAAAAAAGAACAATAAAATAACATTCAAAACCAGTAATTCCTTAGGGAGTATAATTTTGAATAACAAAACCAAATCTAAGAGATCCTTAAAATCAGGACTTTATCTATTAAATTGTGGATCTTGTACTAAAACCTACGTTGGACAAACTGGTAGATCTTTGAAACTCGCATTAAAAAACATAAACATAGTTATTTAAAAAATAAGAACAATTCACATTACGCAACCCATATAATAAAGGAATCCCATAATTTTGATGATACGCTAAAAATCCTACATGTAGAAAATAAATCTAAAAAATTAAATTTGCTTGAATGTCTTGAAATTAACAAACGGAGAAACTCCAATCAATTATTAAACGAACAGGTAGACTTAATCTATTCACCCTTACTTAATCTTTATTAGTTCTCGGAAATAGTATCACCGGTTTGCATTCATAAAATAATTCTGTCTGTAAATAATATAATAAAATGATTAGCATACTCTTAGGTAATTAAGGATAGTTTTAAGCACTATATAACCAGGATTACTACCAAATATTTTTCTTTCTTATTTACTCCTGAAGAAGCCAATGTATGGTGAAACAATTATCAAGTGACTTTAAATATATTGGAAATTAAAACATAGTGTTGTTTTTTTATATAATTTTACTATGAATTTCCAACAAGTATCGGTTAACACAATCGAAGAAAAAAATTAGGCAATGTGAATAATTTTGGGTTGTAATAAGTATACTTCCATTGACTTCATGTTAAGTTCTTTAAATAGGCTTAATGTCGAGCAGTGTATTCAGAGGACAAATTTATTACTAATTTACAAAATAGAATACAACATGCTTCTAAATTACCTAAAGATTTACTTGGAGAAAAGATCAACTTTTCATAAATACAACATTAGGTATAAAGAAAATTATAATATCCATAAGGCTAAATTTTCTTCCTTACAAAAAAGTTTATGTTACGATGGTGTTCGTCTTTTTAATGCACTGCCGGATAATGTTAAGAACGCACGTAATTTATGGATATTTAAAAGAAGATTGTTGTTTAGTTACTTACAGTCAAATTACAAAATGTAATATTGTTTATATGTGAAAATGTACTAGCCAAGTGCTAAATAAAGTATTGATTTTTTTATTTATTTATAATTAATAGTGCATGCAAGACTAATGTTAAAATACTGGTATGTGTAAATCAGCCAAACTTTTTAAATTCACGACGACGTCCTTGTTAAATGAATGAATAACCGAAGTCGCAGCTTCCAAGAACGCCGTGGCACACCCTTTGAGAACCACTGATGTAGGCCAATCATGTATACAGGCATATATACTTTTAGCCAACATGTACGAGTATACACCGTTCTAAAGTACATTCTTTTAATTAAATCTAGACATTTTCAAAACAACAGTAACGTTTAAAAGGCATCAATAAAAGGGTGGAGACCCGGTTTTACTTTTTCATAAAGTCACGAATACTGAAGGTGAAGGATTAGAAATATGAGTGGATATACCGTGTGAAATAAGTACACGACCGAAAAAATTGTTACTTCTAAATGAACAATTATTACGGAAAAAGTAAAATGTGTTCCACCTTGATATACCCTATTACCTTTGAACAATCTTGGTGAACACCAAACAATATTTACTTTCTACAGAATCAACAGACCATGTCTATATGAATTACATACCTAGTTATTTGGGTGGATATATATGTTAGGTAACTCACGTTTTTGTAATCGACATAAAACAGTTACCATTTCTGGACAAAAAAATTATTAGGTCGACAGTTTAAATATTGAACGCATTGGCAAATTGTATTATTTAATGGTTGATTCACTAATTTCCTTTATTTGCTATTTAGATCAGTTAAAAGAGGATAATGCAATCTCATTCTTGTTTATTAAGTATGCAGTGACAGGCAGAATGTTTACAATATGTAGCAACTTTTTTTTTTCTAAAAATATTTTTGTAAACGGTATTGGGAATATTGTAAATAAATTTTATATAAAATGAGTAAATCGTAGAGTTTAATGCAATGGCTTAGTTGTCAATGGGCATTTTTTGGCTGTATCTCTTTAAAAAAATAAAACAAACCATCCAAATACAAGTCGGACTCACGCAATTAGTGTTCCTTACTGTGATTGCTTTTAAAATAAAAAATTTTGTTACAAAAGCATAAAATGATCAGTGATGATATCTAGGATTCAGACATAAACTTGTTTGTGATGGCTTAAAAAACTTTTTACAACGTGAACGTCTATATCATTAGGCAAAACACATATCAAGGTCCTCTCTCTACTAAAACTAGTACGAAACATATATCAAATAAAATTGGTTTCCTATCTTTATTTTTTATATACCAGGTAAATTATTAAAGGTAATGCGCTCGTGATAATTTTGATTCAATCTACACCTTACGGAGAATATTCTAGAATTTTTCCGAAATTTTTGGTTAGAGAGATAGGATGGGGCGATTTTTGGCAAAGAACCCCGCACTAATCTTATGGAAATTGGAACCCGGTCAAATCGGCTGAAAATGTAATATGTTATGCTTCAAGCTATTCTGATCAAAGGTCTCCATAGACACAAAGTTTAAAAATGAAGAGATTAGGAGTTATAACCGCTGAGAAAATGTTATTTTTGCATTTTTTAAGGACTTATTTTGACTAGAACATGATCTTACGACAAATTCCAACGAGATTATACATTTGTTGGGTTGCTAATTATGAATATAATAATTATTTTAACCCATTTCGATCCTACTTTCAAATATTGGCCATTTTGGCCATTTTTGGAGTCTTTTTTTGATTTAATTCCCCTAGAACAGATTTCTGCAAAAAATTTTAACGGATTTTTTATGTTTTTGAGTTGATAATTACGAATATAATAATTATTTTGAACCAATTTGATCCTACTTTCCAATAACTTTATTTTTGGCCAATACTATATTTTATTAGGGATTTTTTTTTAATACTATGGTATATTTTATTAAATATTTTTAATTTACTGTTTTACTGTATGTACAAATTATAAAGCAACGAAAATAAAAACTATTAGTATCATCGGAAAGCTGAAAGATTCCTTTTCAAAAATCTTTTAATTTCTTTTCTATTCTCTGAAAACAAGTAATATCGATTAACCTTCAAGCGGTGCGCGTAGACTTTTAAATAAACCCGTTTGGCGCACTACATTTTTTGAATCACCTATCTGAATTTTTAATAAATTCTCACGCTAATAATAAAAATCTGAGATAAAAATCTATATACTAATTTTTTGTAAAATTTCTCAGTCTCTCACGTGGTGTCATTAGTTTTTCGATATCTTTTTTATTTTTCCAGATATTACCAAAAAAACGAATTTTTGATTTTATTTTGGGTTTGGTGTTCTTAGCGTACATCAAACTTTAGCAAACTGTTTTATCGTATACTACGTTCAAAAAACTGTGTGCCAAAATGCAGCCTGTTAACATTTAATGTGAGCTCAAAACCCCTGGTGACTGGGCTAATTTTAAAACTTGCTTTTTAGTGTTCCGTGTTATAAGATCACTTCGGTGTCTGTCTGTCCGTCTGTCAGACCCGATTTTCTCCGAAACTATTTGTCATAGAAAGTTTGAAATTTGGTAATAATATAGGAATTGATGGCCTCATCAGAGCCATGTAGTTTTGAAAGTTAAATTTTGACTTAAGGGGTTAGTTTTGGAGGGTGAAATCGGAAGTGAAAAAAAATTTTTTTTACTAGATAATCGAGTGTGGTATCAAATGAAAGGTTGTGAAAACACGAGTAAAATATATATATATATATATATATATATATATATATATATATATATATATATATATATATATATATATATAATGTAATACTTGCGCGCACTTTTCTTTGTATTATTTTTAAAAAATCGCGAAAAATTGCTGTCCACGAAAAGCACTTATCAAAAAATTTTGAAAAAATTCTGGAATATTCTCCACGGGGTGTAGATTGAACGAAAATTATCACGAGTGCATTGCCTGTAATAATTTATCTGGTATATAAAAAAACAAAAATTTCAGGGTCATGAATTTTCAGTAAAGATTGGAAACAAACTTTGTTGAAAACTCATTTGGGGTGTGTTTTGTGAAGTCACTGATCATTTTATACTTCCGTTACAACATCTTTTATTTTAAAAGCAATCAACGTAGGGAACACTAATTGCGCAAGTTCAACTTGCACTTGACCGGTTATTTTTTTATACTGCATTGATCTAAATATTATGCAAAAAATGAGAATTTCCGGCCAGGGAAACATAAAATAGGAAATAAAAAAAAATCAATCCAAATTAGTTTTTAGCTTTATTAGCAAATTGCAAAACTTACTTTTAAACTTGACAGTAGCAATAGTAAACTGATGTATTTTAAAACACTTGAGGACACTTTTTGTTGTAAAATACCGAAAAGCAATTAGATACAAATCATTGCAATAGTTGACGTTCAAGGGTAAAACAATTTTTTGAATTATTTCTCCCAGTTGTCAAAAAAATACTAGAATATTTCTAATTACGATAAAAACAAAATATATGTACCTACATTAAAGTAGTTAGACAAAAGAAACTGGAAGTTTTTAGCTAGACAAAGAAATATTAAAAAAAAAAATAGATTTTAACTTTTTATATAGATGCTCAAAACTTTGCAAATAGAGTTTAAATCAAATCCTAAACGCTTTTTTACTCTTTGAGTTTTTTAAATATTCTGTCAATTAACCTGACTTTTCATGATTTCGTATCGGACATGTCAAAATTAATTTTTTTAGGTTTCGAAATGAAACAAATTATTTTGTTATTTGTCACTTATTTTTTATTTATCTGCTACTGCAGTTTCGTAGGTTTTCTACATTATCAAGCATAATACTACTTATTCAATTAATTTTTAGGTTATCGGACGTGCAGAACTAATTACTCAAATATATATATATATATATATATATATATATATATATATATATATATATATATATATATATATATATCCTTCCTTGTCAGTCCGGACCTCTTAGCAGAGGTGTGGTGACTGTCAATGACACTAAGTCCTTCCACTGGTTCCTATCGTCAGTAACATACATACAGTACTTAACTGCATTATGCACTCCAACTCCGGTTAGCTCCCAAACCTGATACGAGCAGCGACGTGGATACCGGCCTCTGGGTCTGCGGCCCTTTACTTTTCCTTCTATGACTTGCAGTTGCATATAGTTGCATATTTTTCCGCCGAGCTATAATCTTGGTTTTAGATTGATTTATCTATAGTCCCAGCAACTCGCTTTCCCGCTATAATTGTAGCGGCGAAGATAGCATCAGCGTACCTCAGGTTGCTTATACGCCTTTTATTTATTGAAATGCCCCCATCTTAGTTTTCCGTAGTTCTTCTCATGATATATTCTCCATAAATGTCAAAGAGACTATGCAACCCTGACGAACTTCAGAGTGGACAGGAATATATATATATATATATATATATATATATATATATATATATATATATATATATATATATATATATATATATATATATATATATATATATATATATATATATATATATATATATAAATATATAAGTATATATATATATATATATATATATATATATATATATATATATATATATATATATATATATATATGACCCCATTCCTAGCAAATTGGTACCAATGGCACCTTATGAAAGGATACTCGTAAAATTTCTCAAGAATATTAAATTATACAACTAATAATTCTTATGCTAATTTATAAACTCATAATTTTTAATTCTTTTTTTGCTATAAATGTGGGAGAGTCCTTGGTCTTTAGTTTCAAATATAATCCTCCTTTACTAATTTTAAAATATACCTACATATGTACGTTGATCTTCGTATGGTATGCGACCCAATTTACACGGTCACAAAATGGTTATTAAAAAAATATATATAACTTTATCAATTACGTATTTGTTATAATTATATAGTTTTTTGCTGACATTTCCTTTAATAACGTCTTTAAATTTTAATTGTATATTAGACATCCTCTTATATATTAGGCAGTTTGATATATTATATTAGAAAAAATGCACTTACGTATGTTGGTAGATCAGTTCCTCATAGTAATACATTTTTCAGCATATGAGTTTTATAATCTTCTATAATTTAGTAAAAGATACAATTGTGACTATGATTGTCTCAAAAATAAAAATTAATTTGTATTTCCAGCATGGTGAAACGCTTTACTTAGTACTTTCCCCTTAAATACGCAGTTTTAGAACTTTTTCACACTAAGAAACAACTTAATCCAAGTATTTTAACTACATATAATTTAAATGAGAGGTTCTCTGTGGTGAGATGTTAATATAAGAAAAAATTGGCCAAGTGCAAGTCGGACGATATTCTATGAAATTCAGTTGAACATTCATCTTCAATATAAGAATTACTAATTGCTATATTATTACCAAATTTCAACTTCCTATGTCAAATAGTTTCGGAGAAAATCGGGCGTGACGGACAGACACCGGAGTGATCCCGTAAGTGTTCCGTAAAAAACACTAAAAATGGATATAAGGAAAACCACTATACATTTCGGATCCCTCGACTCTAAGATCCTTGAAAGGGACTATCAATAATTATACTTTAATTTATTCATTTCTTAAACAGAAAATTATAAAAATTCACATAACGTATACCAAATTTAGTCCCGTTACTTTTAAAAAGATATCATTCATAATCTAAAGGTTCCTTTCTTATCCTGTGTTACATGTCCACATAATTTAAAAACTCATTGTATTCGAGAGTTATCGTGTCATCAAGTAGACATATCGACAGACCGACCGACATAAATTGAACGATATAAGTAAAGAAGTGCAAGAGTGTTTTTTTCCAGAATGCAATGCTTCGTACTAGAGAAGTGGAAAAGAGCATGGGCCGTTAATAAACTTTCGAAAAAATGTAATATAACTACGGAAAGACAAACATGTAGAATTAAACATCGCCTTAAAACGTAGCCGGCTGGCTACCGCCTGATCGTTAAAATGTGCCTCGTCGAAATTTTCAGAAATGCCGCACAAGTTATACAGTCTGTCAACTTAGAACGTGTCAGCGATAATTCATTTTTGGTAGATGCGATTCTAGCGATCCAACAAGTATCACTCGATTCTCAACTTTCGTCGAAATCACGTAAAATACAAAATGAGTCACTTGTTTGCATGTCGGTTCGAGGCAGTCTTTCTTTGTTCCCATCCAAAGGGGTCTAAAATGATACATTCCTTGGCCGCTAAATATATTAAAAAGTCGGTGTCGTTTGTGAAGAAGTGGATAAATCATTTTAACGAGACGAAAAATGTCGACGACTGGCTAAAACGTGGCTCGGTAGGCAAAGTCACTCCGAAAGTCGAAAAATTAATCGTGTCTTTGTTTTCACGGGACCCAAAATTCACGCTGCGTCGAGGAGCGACAAAATTAAGAAAATTGGGTTTGAATGTGTCCTATGAGACTATTCGACAACATCTTCGTGCTCATGATGTCAAATTCCGAAGCATGTTGAAGAAACCTTTGCTGGGAGAAAGTCAAGTCGCAAAGTGGCTCCCTTGGAGCCATGATAAGATACTAGAGTGGCCCTCACAATCACTGGATGCCAACTCTATTGAAAACGTTTGGTTTTTTGTAAAGAAAAAGCTCAGAGCACAGACTCTGAGGACTTTAACTCACTTGTCTCACGAGATTTGAAAAATTTGGTATGTATGCAGAAAATTTCGTCAACAGCATGCCTTGAAGATGTCAAGCGATTATTGATGCAGTAGGCGATTAGACAACTTACTAAGGTAATTGTGCCGTTGTTAGCACACCAAAGAATCCATTGATGGGAAAAATTGTTTCCGAAAAACATTTTTTTCAAGAATACGAGCCGTCGCGTTCCTACTTGACCGACTGTAGTTGTACTATATGTAACAATAACAGAGAAACGAGGCACATTCCGAAGATCCGATAGTAGCCATTAAGGTCATCCCACAAACCGGATTTTTATCATTGAGTGTTAGAGCATAGTCACGCAAGAAAATTTTTAAAATGAACAAATAATGCTTTTATTGATCTTCATCTATTACACACTGCTTTCTAAACAAACCAATAATATTAAGATTTGATCTTATTACATTTAAATTAAGCAAGTGATAGTACATAATGCATAAAATTCATGATTTGTAACCTTAGTTAGTCTCGCTTGATGACGTGACAAACAAAAACAACAAATTTTAAATTTTGCAAAAATATGTCATGACCACAATACAAAATAAATTAATTCATTGGAAACAATAATAATTGGAAAAAGGTATTGAAAAAGTACTGTTTTCAATGGTTTTATTATTATTTTTTTAATTTTACATCTGTCTGATATATTCTAATTTATTGAAAACGAAGCGTACAGTCTGTGACATGCTGTCGACGAGACTTTCTACAATGATCTCCAAATTTGTCGAATCTCGCAAGACAACTGAGTCAAAATCCTCAGGGTCTTTCCTCTGAGGTTTCTTTTTGCAAGGGACCTAACGTTAATAATAGGATTGACGTCTTGTGATTGTGAGGGCCACTCTAGTATCTTATCATGGACCCAAGCGAGTCGCTTCGCGACATAATTTTCGCCCACTAAAGGTTTCTTCAACGCGCTTCGGAATTTGATGTCATGAGACACATTCAAACCCGATTTTCTTAATTTTGCCGCTCCTTGACTCAGCGTCAATTTCGGATCCTGTGAAAACAAAGACACGAATCGCTTTTTGACTTTCGAAGTGACTTTGCCTACCGAGCCACGTTTTGGCAAGTCGTCGACATTTTTCGTCTCGTTAAAATGATTTATCCCACTTCTTCACAAACGATACTGACTTTTTAATATATTTAACGGCCGTCGACATTTTAGGTCCCTTTGGATGGAAACAAAGAAAGACTGATACTTTTACTAAAATGCGTCGTAGACAAAGGTTCCCTCTACCGGTTTTATGTTGAATCGCCAGAATTGCATCTACCAAAAATGAATTATCACGGACACGTTCTTACTTGACAGACTGTATGTTAAATATAGGATCCAAATACATCCTTTCTATATCTAATATGACATACAAGGATTCATCTCTAAATTAAACGAAATAAAACACGAAGTCAATTTTTACTCAGTATTTATTCTCGTAAATTATAATTATTATTAGAACTTTTGCAGTTACAAATATTAACTGAAAAATTCACTAAAATAGTCTTCTTATTTAATTTATAGCTGGAAAAACCCCATTTACTTTCAAAAATGCAAATTGCTATTGCTCCAAACGTTTGAAGGTTATACTACACCACGTATTACTTATTATATTCTGGAACATTCTAATTAATATTTAAAAAAACTGAATTGTAATACATACATCAATACGTTGTTTTGTAAATTGATGGGCGCGTTTTTTTTCAACTATTTTTTTTATTTTATAATATAATAAATAAATAAGTAAACTAAATTAATTACTAACAATTTACCTTGACCTTTCTTTGGGAGTAACAGCAAATTGTAAATAAAGCGTTAACACTTATCGTGACTGTAATCGGTAGATTAATTCCTGTGATTGAATAATTATTTCTTATTTTGGTTAGAGTTTATGGTATGTGTATAATCTATTTACTGATTCTAAGCTTAAGCCAGTAAATTTTAGAATTACCTCTCTTATTAGACACACAAAAATTTGTTTGAAACCTAGCAGGATGAAATACTGGATAAAGAAGTCAGAAAAAACTGTCTGCCTAAATAGGGCATATCATTGATGCAAAATATTGATACCAACAATTAACTTTTTAAGCCCACGAAACATCTGTGTCAGTCCAAGGAAAAACCCTTGAAGAAGTGACAAGAGAACGTACATTTGAAAAATAAAATTATGTTGTAGAATAAATCACTTTAAAGATACTAGAAGAAAGCTAAATATTATATGATGGTACCAAGAATTTGAAACTTGCTGAAAATCTTGACGTAATCTCTTACCACATGGGTTGTTTTAGAAATTACAAGCATAATATCAAATTTAAAGTCTCCACGGGTATTAAATAGAGCGCCAGACCTACCATTTTAAGAACTACCATCCTAGAGCTATGTTTCTCTGCTGGAGAATATGTAGCACTGGTTGAAATGACAAAGTGCATGCCAGGCGATTCAACACTGCTTTTCATGATAATGCTGATACCATTAACAAAATTGCGGCTCATATGATAAAATTAAATACTATCATACATCACTTTCAACCATAACCATAAAAAATGCCTAAATAGAGCGGGAACTGGCATCACACGCTGTCAAATTAATCTTATAATATGGAATATCTCCATGAACAGCCTCAAACTTGAAGATCATTGCACATTGGAAGATATATAGTCCGCCAGTGACAAAGCCATAGTTGTTGCAACTCATTGAATTATATCAACAGTTTGGCGTGATTCAAGTTATTTTATTCAATATAAGAGAATTTTGGCAATAAATCGCTTAAAACTTAGATCTGTTACAGTTCTACTTACAAAATTATCCAATAGTCGAAATATGTAGAAGTGACATTCATTCGCTTGAATTGTCTTGCACCTTTACTTTATACTCGACAGCTTCAACTAAAGTATCTATTTTATTATATCTTTAAGGAATAATAAATCATAAATAAGGTCAGCTATTCAAGTCATAAATAACTGTAAAATTTTGTTCTTCCTTTATATTTTTTGAGTTATTTTTTCTAAATACTTGTGATGCAACCTGCTTTTTAGTCTATATATTCAGTGTCTATTTATATTCCTTTTACTGATCATCATATATATAATCATCATATATATATATATATATATATATATATATATATATATATATATATATATATATATATATATATATATATATATATATATATATATATATATATATATATATATATATATATATATATATATATATATGTATATATTTATATATATATATATATATATATATATATATATATATATATATATATATATATATATAAATTCCTTAAGCTCCCAAGTGGAGCATAGAGCCTCTATGAAGACTCTTCAATGTGTTCTATTGGCTGCTATTCATCGGTTTGCTTTCTTTTTCCTCTTTATAAGTCACTACTTCTAAAATTGTCTCTATCCTGTGCAAGATGGAGCCCTCTACTGCCTGCTATCAACCTGATATCATCAGTTCATCTTTTCATTGGTCTTCCGATACTTCGTCTGCTCTCCTGCTATTTAAGTAATTTTGTTATCCATCTACCATCATTCGTTCAAGCCACATGCCTCGCGCATTACCACTTTAATTTTTCAACTCTTTCACTGATATCTGTAATTCTTGTTGTCCGTCTGATATCCTCGCTTTTAATATTATGATGTAACCTAACATCTGTCTTTCCACGGTTCGTTGAGTACGTTGGAATCGACAAAGACTATTTTTTGTAAGGGTCATGGTTTCCAGCCCATACGTACTTGCTGAAAGTATGCAGCTCACGTACGCTTTTCTTTTTAAGATGGGGATAAGTCTTTTTTTTAGAATGAATCCCGATTTTTTGACCAATTCGCCTTGGCATTTCCACTGTTTGATTATCCTTATCCAATCTAATCTTATGTCCCAAGTATATATGCTCTTTCACTCTCTCGATTTCTTCTGTGCCGATCTTAATTTTTCTGTTTTGTGGGCTTAGAAGTTTTGTTTTCTTGATGTTCATCTCAAATCTAACTTTCTGTGAAGTTTGATTAAGTTGTTCTATTATGATTTTGAGTTCCTCTAAATCTTCGCTAATCAGTACTACATCATCTGCAAATCACAAGTGATGTAAATATATACCATCGATTTTAATTCCCTTCTCTTCCCACTCAAGACTTTTAAATACTCGTATATCCTTCAAGGCCAGGGTAAACAGTTTTGGTGAAATTGTCTCGCCCTGCCTAACACCTTTCTTGATTCTTATGTGTTCTATTTTTCGATCTTCATCTAATTTAACTGTTAATGTCGCATTTTCATATATGAATTTTAAGAGTTCGGTATATCTTGACTCTATTCTGGCATACCATGCCAGAATAATTTACTTTAGTACTATTTTATTTGACAATGTGATTACATAGAATACTGTATTAGATTTGATTGATTGATTTTAGGGAGTCCGGGCGCATCGACTGCATGGTCATTTAGCGTCCATTTACTGTATTAGAAAATGTCTAATCTGTAATTCGTTGACTCATACAATTCCACTATTATTCCATTATAGAGCAGAATAAAATTGGTACCACGTAATTAGTTTAGGAAATTTTCCAATTTTGGAGTAGTATGTACAAAAGAGAAACTAAGTTTCTAGTTCAAGGTCTAATAAGGAAAAGATCGACAAGCACCTATACTTGTCTGGTGTTTTTTAGTGTTCTGTAAGGAACACTTATAAGATTACTTCGGTGTCTGTCTGTCGGTCTGTCTGTCTGTCCGTCTGTCTGTCACATCCGATTTTTCTCCGAAACTATTTGTCATAGAAAGTTGAAATTTGGTAATAATATAGGAATTGATGGTCTCATCAAAGCCATGTAGTTTTGGAAGTGAAATTTTGACTTAAGGGGTTAGTTTTGGAGGGTGAAATCGGAACTGAAAAAAAAAATTTTTTACTAGGTAATCGAGTGTGGTGTCAAATGAAAGCTTGTGAAAATGCGAGTAAAAAATATATATATAATGTAATACTTGCGCGCACTTTTCTTTGTATTATTTTTAAAAAATCGCGAAACATCGCTGTCCCACCCGCCTTATCTCGAAAATTACTTATCCAAAAATTTTAAAAAAATTCTGGAATATTCTCCACGGGGTGTACATTGAACGAAAATTATCACGAGTGCATTAACTTTAATAATTTATCTGGTATATAAAAAAAACAGAAATTTCAAGGTCATCAATTTTCAGTAAAGATTGGAAACAAACTTTCTTGAAAACTCATTTTGGGTGTGTTTTGTGATGTCACTGATCATTTTATACTTCCGTTACAACATTTTTTATTTTAAAAGCAATCAACGTACGGAACACTATTGCGCAAGTTTAACTTGCACTTGACCGGTTATTTTAACTCAGTCTCGAATGTCGAAATTTTTCGTAACTATCTTCCTAAGAGAAACAAGTTGATGTGGTTTCAACCTAAAAATTATAATTTAAAGCTAATTATAGATTAGTAAGAAATATGGTTCTTCATTCATTTATTCATGTATGTTTTTTTTTATTGAGTAAAAATTCACTCAGCACAATACAAAAATATCGTAACCTAATAACATGTCAAAAATGTTCCCACAATTTTATTGTTACAGTGACAAAAACATCTTGTTTCGAATTGTGTAAACGAACATTAAAAGATAATAGATACATTTTGCTAACAATGGACACATTATTGTTTTACTTTAATAAATATTTTATTGAAGGCGTTGCAACATAGTAAAAATAGTTGTTGACTGATTTTTCAGTAAATTAAATTTGAATCTATAATCATTTACCAGGTGTACAAGTATGAAATGCGAATTTCAGACAACAGATGGTGCACCAATGCAGTTTGTGCTATAAAGATTTGACACTGCGCCATTTTGTTGTGTCAGACGCTCACGAGTGATAAATTGGAAAAGTGTGTGCATAGTGTTGTGTTCAATATGTCGAAATTTATACCGAACAAAGAGCATTCGCGGACAGCGTTAATTTTTTGTTTTCATTTGAAGAAAACTGCTGTTGAATCATACCGATTACTTCGAGAAGCTTATGGTGAACATGCTCCATCGCAAGATACGTTGGTTTCGGCGTTTCAAAAGTGGTGACTTCGATGTTGCAGACAAGGAACGTGGAAAACCGCCCAAAAAATACGAAGATGTGGAATTGCAAGCATTGTTGGACGAAGATGATTCGCAAACACAAAAACAACTCGCCGAGCAATTGAACGTTAGTCAACAAGCTGTTTCCAATCGGCTACGAGAGACGGGAAAGATTCAGAAGACCGGTAGATGGGTACTACGACGACAGGCAAATGGAAAAGCGCAAAAACACGTGTGATATTTTGCTCGCTCGGTACAAAAGGAAGTCTTTTTGCATCGTATAGTTACAGAGGATGAAAAGTGGATTTATTTTGAGAATCCCAAGTGCAAAAAATCGTGGGTAGACCCAAGTGCACCATCCACATCGACCGCAAGACCGAATCGTTTTGGTAGAAATATGATGCTCTGTGTTTGGTGGAACCAGAGGGGCGTGGTCTATTATGAGCTGTTAAAACCTGGGAAAACGGTTAATACTAAATGTTACCAACAACAATTGTCCGATTTGAACCGTTCGTTGCTTGAAAAAAGGCCAGAATACCGAAAGAGGCAACACAAAGTCATTTTTCTTCATGGCAATGCTCCATCACATACGGCAAAACCAGTTCGCGACACGTTGGAAGCACTCAGCTGGGAAGTTCTACCCCATGCGGCTTACTCACCAGACTTGGCTTCTTCCGATTACCACTTGTTTGCATCGATGGGTCACGCACTTGCTGAGCAGCGCGTTGGTTTGTACGAAGATGTGAAAAAATGGCTCGATGAATGGTTCGCAGCAAAAGGGGAAGATTTTTACTGGCGTGGTATTCACAAATTGCCCGAAAGATGGGAAAAATGTATAACAAGCGATGGAGCATACTTTGAATAAAGCACTTTTTATCATTCTTCCGAATTTAACATGTTTTTTTAGAAAAAAAATCCGCATTTCATACTTGCACACCTGATATGTGTGCGCAGAATTTTATACTCTATAGCTATTATGTAACGCACAATACACGTCAGTATTTTAAAGTTAAAATCATATTCCGTTTTTAGTGTTCCGTACCAAAAATAAACAACGGAAAACTTATGGAATCACTTCGGTGTCTGTCTGTCTCATCCGATTTTGTCCGAACAAAGGTGTGTATGAAACAGGTTTTAATGACTTCGGCGACCACCCCAAATTTGTCGGCGGTAATCGATTAGCGTAGTAATACAGAGCATGCGTGAGCAATTTTAAAATCTCTTGCCGACCATTCTGAAAAAAATTGCATTTAAAAATTTCGAAATAAACATCATTTTTATTTAAAAAATATTTACATCATATTTATGTGATATTATTGCAACTGTTTATAATAGTATACACACAGTTCAGCCGATACTTAAAAAAGGCAAGAAGATTTTGCCAAATAACTACCGACCAGTCGCACTGCTTTCAATAATATCGAAAGTCATGGAAAAGGCTAACAATCAGCATCTTCTAAAACATCTTGAAGGATTCAACATTATTAGCGATCACCAATATGGCTTTCGTAAACATAGATCAACAGGAGATCTTCTGACTTATGTAACACATGTTTGGAAGAACGCAATTGAACACTTTGAAGAATCTCGAGCTGTTGCTCCTGACATATCCAAAGCATTCGACCATGTTTGGCACGATGGACTGTCGGTTAAGCTACGCTCTTATGGTATGTCTGAAAAGTTCTGTTTGTGGCTCTCATGTTTCCTCAGAGAGCGTTTTTTACGAATGGCAGTCGACGGATTTCTTTCTAACACCTTCACTATCAACGCCGGTATGCTCCAAGGCTCCATACTATCTCCTACTCTCTTTCTCATTTATATTAAAGATCTGCTGGAAGAGACCGAAAACCCAATCTACAGCTTTGCAGATGACAGTACGCTTATCTCTTCATTCACTTTGAACGCTCGGACATCGGCTACTCAGAGGAATATCCACAGACAGCGGGAAGTCGTTCAACTTAACAAAGACCTGGAAGAAGAGCGGTGCATGTTAGAAATACACGTCGCGCTAATACTTCACATCCGTATGAGGTTCAGCTTGTTACTCCTCGTACAACGCTTTTCAAGCAGTCTTGTATATGGAGAACATCATTCCTTTGGAATAATTTGCCCAGGACTGTGTTTCCCAGCGAGTACAATTTACAGCGATTTAAGAACAACGTGAATCGCCTTTTCCGCACACGTGTCGCTCCTGTAGCGCTTTAGGGACTTCTCTGCAGCACGTATGCTAGACCCATAAAAAAAAAATACGTGAAAACTATTAATTTGAGACGTGGTAGAAGTCTGTGCTGTAGAACCAAACTTATGGTAATTATGATATTTTTTAAATTTCCGGGTCAAAAATCAAAATTAATTTTGTCGACATTGTATAAATGTGCATGTGATAAATATATGATAAATTTTAGTTTGAGTGAGGTCAATAATGTTATTAGTTGAATTTAAGTTGGCTAGGTATAAAGTTGTAGAAAATAACATACCTTAGTATATTATTATTTAATTCAACAAAATGTTTAAAAAATGAAAAGACTGTGCCCTTTCTCACGAGTAAAATCAAGAAAATTTACGTTTATTATGTCTGAAAGAAAAAGATTCGATGAATAAAATTGCCGGATCTTTAAAAGATAATATTTTGAAGTCATAAGGTTTGACTCAAACAATAACCGTCTTCCTAAACTAATTTGCACTTTTTGTACAATCTTAGTTTATGAGGCTGTTAAAAAAATGAAACAATTAAATCCATTGAGTTATCGGATTATTCAATATTTAAAGCATTGCGTAGAAATACGAGACCTCAGGAAGAAAAATTATGTGAATGCAGTTTGTGTGATTTAGCGCGTAAACCAGGACATATTAATTTTCTAAATAGTTAATCTAGAGTGGAAACAAAAGAAATAGTTGCAAGGTATTGACCAAAATGTACCATGGAATTGACATGGGGAAAGCCTAATTTTTGCTGCCGCTCAAATAATTTCGAAAATTTAACAAAATATGTAAGTGATACTTTGCTTCCGAAAGAAAAAGAACATTTAGTATGTGATTTATTAAAAAAAAGAAAGCAAAATTTGATAACAAAAAACCATCTGAAGTAGCTATTTCTTTATCTCAAAAAGACGGGCCATTAAATGTTGTACTAAAAATAAATCATATTATTATTTTAAATTATACCTCGATGAGAAAACATGTTTATATTAGATTATGAAACTAGAAGTTAAACCCTTTAATATCATTCTTAAAGAAATTTCTAGATGATCTAGAACTAAATAGAAATAGAAATAAGTAGTAGTTGTTTGCAGAAATGCAAATAATGTCCGTGGCAGCACTACCGCGTTGTTTAAAAGGTGCCGTGAAATACAAAAATGTATGTTTTGGCACTTGGACAGCGTTGACGGGTATTACGACATCCTCGCCGAGCCACAACAATTGTTAATTCTTTACAAAGCTCAAATTCGACCAACTACGGAATACTGCTCCCATGTTTGGGGCTCCGCTCCCAAACATACACTGCATTTGTTGGATTCTGTTCAGAGAAGAGCTGTTCGTCTGATTGGAGACCCGGAACTAACCAGCGGCCTTGATTCGCTGGAACATCGAAGAGCTTGAGTCTGTTCTACAAGTATTTTCGTGGAAAGTGTTCAAAGGATGTAGCCCGCTTAATTCCTCTCAGAGCGGTGCATGTTAGAAATACACGTCGCGCTAATACTTCACATCTGTATGAAGTTCAGCTTGTTACTATTCCGCGTACAACGCTTTTCAAGCAGTCTTTTTTATGGAGAACATCATCCCTTTGGAATAATTTGCCCAGGGCTGTGTTTCCCACCGAGTACAATTTACAGCGGTTCAAGAACAACGTGAATCGCTTTTTCCGCACACATGCCGCTCCTGGAGCGCTTTAGAGACTTCCCTGCAGCACGTGTGCTAGCCCCATAAAAAAAAATAAAGTAAGGAAAATTTTAAAAAATACGAAAAAATGAATAAAATATGTCTTCACAGATTTTTTACCTGAAATTTTTAAAAATCTTAAAATTGCTATAATTTTGGATCCAGAGCACCAACATACTTCTACTCAAATTAATGATTTTTATTTATACTATTACAGAGAGTTGCAATAATATCACATAAATATGATGTAAATATCTTTTAAATAAATTCAATGAGCATTATTAATATAGAAAATAATTTTTGTTTCGAAATTTTCCATTTTAAACGCACTTTTTTCAAAACGGCTAGGCAAAAAATTTTAAAATTGTTCACTAGTCGATCGTTGGAGTGGTCGCCGAAATCATTAAAATCTGTTTCAAGCACACCGTCCGAAACTATTTGACATAAAAAGTTGAAATGTATTCCAAATATAGCCATTGATGGCCTAATCACAGCCGTGTAGTTTTTAAGGTTTTTTGACTTAGGAGGGGGTGAAATCAAAATTTTTTTTGAGTGGAGTGTCAGATGAAAGTACGTTCAAAAATATATATGACATAATACTTGCATAAACTTTTTTACATTATTTTTCAAAAATTGCAAAAAATCGCTGTTCCCCACTCTATCTCTAAGAGAACTAAACAAAGAATTTCGTAAAAATTTTGAAATATTCTCCATAAGGTGTAGTTTAAATGAAAACGATCACCTTTAATAATTTATTTGCATATATAAAAAAAATGTGAATGTGTTAATGATAGTCTATGCACCTATTTGAATAACATCGGGCTTATACAAATGATAAAAGATACTAGTTCTACCAGATGAAGAACCTTGATATACAACGTGTTATGCAATTTTCCTAATGATATAGAAGTTATCGAGAGTTTTTTTGGCCTTCACTAACAAGTTTGTGTGAATTCTAGATATTGATTTTTGAAAACTCATTTGGAGTATGTTTTTTTGAAGTCATTGATCATTTTATACCCGCGTAACAAAAATTGTAAATTTTAAAATTAATCACGACTACTATTTGTGCAAATCCGACTTACACTTGGCCAGTTTCTATTCTATTCATATTTCTAACCTTCAAAATGAAATCATAAAAGTCGGAACGTCATTCTTCAGAAAACTTTTAAAAGCTAAGAATATATCTTGTTGATAAATATTTAGCCATTTTAATATTCAAAATTACACATGAAGCCACTGTTTCGCTTCCTCGATGTCAGTCTTTGGTTGTGAGATCCATCACTTTGAACGTGGACTAAGTCTTATTGACAATAGAAGACCTAATATGTTCCTCCCGGCATCTTCATCATGCATGTTTGCATAATAATATGAATCTTGAAATAAAATAAATATTGTATAGCAATGGACTTAATAAGGAGCACCAGTGCATAGTAACATATATGCGGATGATTTGACTTTGATAGCAAAATCTAGCAGAGAACTGGTAAAAAGAACGAAAATACTAGTAAGAGAGGCAAGTAAGTATGGATTAGAAATCAACTCCGAGAAAACGAAATATATGACAGCAGGAATCACAGAAATTAAAAAAGAAAAAGAACTTAATGTAGTGGCCTATGATGGAAAAGAATATAAATTTGAGAGAGTGGATAGATTTGTATCTTTGGGGGTACTGCTGGAAGAAAACGGGCATGAGGGGAGCGAGTTGAAGGCACAAATAGCAAAAGGCAACCAAAAATGTGGGAGCCTAAACGCTTTAATGAAATCAAAATACGTCTCTAGAAAGAAAAAAATAAGACCTACTGTCACCTACGGATGTGAAACATGGTTAATGAACAAATTAGAGGAAGAGACGCTAGAGAGGTGGGAAAGAAAGATTTGAGAGTGATCTACGGAGGAAGAAACACACCGGAAGGGTGGACTAGACGGACAAATCAGGAACTAGACAACTTATATGACGGACCTAGAATTACATCTTTTATAAGAGCGTAAAGGATGAGATGGTTAGGACACGTACAGCGTCTGACAAAAGAGAGAATGCCTAAAATGGTGTTGGCGATGAGGCCTGTGGATGCGAAGAGGAAGGGAAGGCCGAGGATGAGATGGTTGCAACGTGTTGAGGAGGATTTAAGAGCCATAGGAATCAGAGATTGGAGGACGAAGGCGCAGAACAGAAGAGAGTGGAGACATACGATCCTACAATACTTGAACCAGATGATGGAAGAGGGAAAAGGGAAATGGACACAAATTAACTAAGCCCTAGGCCTTCATGGCCTGTAGCGCATTTAAATATATATCAATGGACTTAATAAGATATTAAGACAACTTAACAAATTTCTTCCCAAGGATAAAATCCACGAACGTGGAAGAAATGGATAATATAAGATAAGTTGCAATGATTGTAACAAGTGTTATATTGGGCAAACGAGAAGGTCGATCCAAACAAGATTATTTAGCTCATTTGAGGTACGATAGATCAGAACAATCACGCATTACCGAACATGTTTTTGAACATAATCATACGGTAATACTATATAATTTAAGATTAATTAAAATTGTGTGTAATCGGGCATTATTAGACGCATACATTAGCATAAATAGCTTAGTTTTAAATTTTAGATTCAGTCAATCATCGCTCCTGATGATGCTAATACTATTAGCGAGATGAGTGTTCGGTGTAGTGGCTTATGATATTGCGCCTCTATGGATGTACATGTGTCTTAGAAGCAATATTTTTTTCTTTGGGGGAAGCGTTTAAAGTTTTATTATAAAAGGATTATTTGTGTGTAAAATCTACATTGATTTCTAAATGAGGCTTAAATTTTTAAGGTTTTTTTGTAGGAACAGGTTATTTTTTGTGAAAAATGTCTCCCGTCACCCGGTAATCAAGTTTGAATTTATTGTACGTCGAAGGATTTATGCTTAGTTCTAGTGCAAGAAAAGGTTATTTTCTTCAAAAAGACGGCAGCTTTACCTTTATAGTTATCCTTTTTTTCTTTATAGAAACGGCTTCATTAAAACGAGGAAAATATATTTCATTATTCACCTCGGTGACCTAACCGACATACCTTTCTTATGCATATTAATCAATTATCCGTGTAAAGCTTGTTTGTTCTTAAAATTATTATTATTTGTTAATTAACCTTACACCTAATATGTAGATCTGTAGATATGTGGAGTACCTCGAAAGAAATACTTGCAAATCATTATACTTGGGCACACCCGTTTATTAAAATTACAATTATAATTAGATAATATCTTCAATAATTAATTGAAATATTCTTTGACAAACGACAACAAATGTTGGTTTGCGTAAAAATCGATCATACTCTACTGTCGCTCTAACTTGAGTAAAATAATTTTAGTACATACATTATCACATCAACGATTTCTCAAAAACAACATATGAAAACTAAACCACAGTAAACATAAAATAGAGTAGCGACGCTTTTTTGAGTCCAGTTTTTTTATCACGCATGTGTCCTCTATCATATCAACAATATGGTTGCCAGCGCGGTCGCAGGTTTT
Source organism: Pachyrhynchus sulphureomaculatus (assembly GCA_019049505.1). Classification (NCBI taxonomy): domain Eukaryota; kingdom Metazoa; phylum Arthropoda; class Insecta; order Coleoptera; family Curculionidae; genus Pachyrhynchus; species Pachyrhynchus sulphureomaculatus. Next base: position 194,588,622 of record CM032454.1, read on the forward strand.
GCTTATATCTGGATTTCAAGGCGAATCTTTTTATAACGTGCTCCGAAATTCAATATTAATGATGACTCGTTTGACGTTATAATTAAAAATAATTATAATAGTTTGGGAGAAAATCGGGTGTGACAGACGGAGAGACAGCGAAGTGATCTTGTAAGTGTTCCATTAGGAACACTAAAAATGTTTGTTTGTTTGTTTTTGTTGGTCAGAGCGCATCGACGTCTGTGGTCATTTAGCGCCCCTTATTATATAGATATTTTTTGATCTTTTGGGTATTTGTTGATTTTTTCCTTGATTGATGAGAATTAATCAATATTCTGTTTGAGGGAGTGTGGGATGTGTTTATTTCTCAGGTGAGAGGAGTGATTTTCCTCAAAGATGTGTTTGACCGTCAAGGAGGAATTGCATACCACACACTTCGGTGCTGTTTCTTTTTTTAGGAGATGTGAGTGAGTGTGGTAAGTATGACCTATGGCCAATCTTCTCAGCAAAACATTTTCTGATCTTTTATCATTTGGGTTATGAAGAGACGGGAAAACTTGAGGTTTTATTGACCATAGTTTATTTTCATTGTGCTCCAGGTCCCACTCCAGCTGGAATAAGTCTCTTTTTATTGAGCTTAGCATTTTAATATAATCTTGACTGTTATTTCCTCCCATGAAGGGCGTTCCGTTTGTTACCGCCCGTTTAGCCTCTCTGTCTGCTTTGTCATTACCTTTAAGGTTCATGTGACTAGGGATCCACATGAATGAAATTTCAATTCCTCTGGATTTAGCCATATATAAGAGATCGCTGATCTGACTTAAGTAAGTACTGTTTTCTTTGTTGGAGATAATGCATTTCAGCGAACTCAAGGAATCAGAAGCTATGAGAAATTTTTTTGTCTCTTGGGTTGAGGAAATTGAAGACTTGAGAGCTTCCTTGATGGCCAGTAATTCTGCTGTGAAGATGGAGTTGTATGGATGTAGTTTAAGGCGTTTGATGATTCTGTCATGGACGTAAGTTGCACCCACTCCCTGATCGAACACTAAAAATGATGTCCAGAGAAAGTTTTTGTTGTGCGATTAGTGCTTGTAAAAATGTATGTGGTACATCCAAAGTTAAAAGTTAGTTCCATACATTTACAAATTTGTTTCGATAAAGGCACAAATGCTACGCAGACCTACGAAGAAATTTGTCTGTCTATGGTTCAGTAGCTTTGATTCTGGAAATTTCGACAAACTCATAGTCTTTCATCCTTTGTACCTAGCCATACTCGCAAAACTGTCTTTGTTGGACGTCGTTTATAATAGCATCCGTACGGCCCATAATTTTACGTATTCTTTCATTGGTGATGAGCATGATTCTTGATATACCCGCAGATCTGCGCCAGAAATTCACTTCTACTGCGAGTAGTTTTTGCTCGGTTGTCTTATTCAATTGCCAAGCCTCGCATCCATACCACACTCTCAAAGATAGTACCACGCAGATGGGTTTTCTTCTGTTTCAAGATGTTTCTTGACCAGAATAATGAGTTCAGAGCGTCCAGTATCTTTTTTCCCTTCAGTATCTTCTCGGTTATCTCGGCTTTCGTTTTTTTTAAGGGTCTAGCACATCACGTGCTGCAGGGAAGAAGTCCCTAAAGCGCTACAGGAGCGACACGTGTGCGGAGAAAGCGATTCACGTTGCTCTTTAATCGTCGTAGATTGTACTCGGTGGGAAACACAGTCCTGGGCAAATTATTCCAAAGAGATGATGTTCTCCATATAAAAGACTGCTTGAAAAGCGTTGTACGAGGAGTAACAAGCTGAACTTCATACGGATGTGAAGTATAAGCGCGACGTGTACTTCTAACATGCACCACTCTGGGAGGAATTAACGGGCCACATCCCTCGAACACTCTCCATGAAAATACTTGTAGAATAGGCTCAAGTCGCCAACCGTTCTTCGATGTTCCAGCGAATCAAGGCCGCCGGTCAGTTCCGGGTTTCCAGTCAGACGAACAGCTCTTCTCTGAATAGAATCCAATAAATGCAGTGCATGTTTGGGAGCAGAGCCCCAAACATGGGAGCAGTATTCCATAGTTGGTCGAATTTGAGCTTTGTAAAGAATTAACAGTTGTTGTGGAGTGTAAAGCTTTCTGGATCAAAATAATATTCCCAACTTTTCAGAAGCTCTCCTTGAAATGCTTGCAACATGTTCATGCCAGGACATATTTGCTCCCAAATTAACGTCCAACAAATTGAGTGACGATGTTAGAGAAATGGAGCGCCCCGACATAACTATGTCGGGTTCAGCAACGTTAACTTTTTTTAGAAAAAACTGCCGCCTGGGTTTTTGCAGCGTTAAATTCCACTTGGTTACTGTCTTACAGGTCTTTGTTAAGTTGAATGACTTCCTGCTGTCTGCGGATATTCGTCTAAGTAGCCGATGCCCGAGCGTTCAAAGTGAATAAAGAGATATGCGTACTGTCAACTGCAAAGCTGTAGATTGGATTTTCGGTCATTTCCAGCAGATCGTTAATGTAAATGAGAAAGAGATTAGGGACAGTATGGAGCCTTGAGGTACACCGTACGTCCATCTCGCCCGATTCTTGTACCTAGATACGTATATTTGGAGAATGCGGTAATTACTTTCCTGTCCTCTAATATAAGATTGTCGTTGTCTCCTCCTATGCACATACGTATATTTTGTTTTTGTCTTATTCACTTCTAAGATCCGTTTCTCGTATTAGTCGGTTTGTCATGAACTTTAGATCGTCCCGATCTTGTGCGATTATTACCTGGTAAACGCCATAAACCATCGTCATTTATCAATGCATCTACCACGCCACCTACCTAATTATTATAATCAAACAACAGTTTTATGCATATTCAGGATTATTATGTTTATAACGAACTAGAAAAACTAAATACATAAATTTATGACAGGTGGGTAGTAAAATCCGTTTAGATATTAAAATCGCATAATTAGTAGGTAGTACCAGTGATACATCAAAATACAATGTAAGCAAAACCAAATAAAAAAATGTTTTTTGGACACAAGCTGTTAATTAAAGACAAGGTTACGATGGGGGCAAGTTATTTAGATTATATGTTAGATTCTATATGTCAATGTAATAATGTGATGTATATGGAATAGTAGAAAGATATTTTAGTGAAATGCTTTAAAAACCAATAAATTATATCAATAAAGTGCTCAATTTCATGGCAACTTAAAGCTGTAGCTTTCATATTTTGTAACAAATAATATCCTAAAATAGATAGTTCATGTTGGAAATAGATGTACATTTTGAAACACAAAACACTCATGGTTAAAAATAACACAGGGCAACAAAAAAATATTTTTGTTTTGGTGCCTGGGATTTTAGAGCTGATTTTAACTATATTTGGGACGCTAAATCTATACATGCAATCCGTTTTTCTCTATCAGCTCTACTTTTTTAGATACATCAACTTATCTACCAATGTGGTTTTTATTCAGTATATTCATTTATGAGAGTTCTAAAATTATTATATATTCATTAATGTAGGTACAATGGTTTTATTGTCAGTCTGTAATTGAGTAAATTCCAGGTAAATCTATAAATAGTGGAACCATTGCCTATCAGGTACCTGAACTGACCCTTTTAATCACCTAACTCGGGTAAGTCTCGTCAGTTTGTGCGTTCTTACTAATGAGAGTAGATCGAATTCCGCGTGTTATTTTATGTTAAGAAAAGAATGTTTTTGTGTTATTGAACAGAATTAAAATGAGTTCAGGTTCCAGTTCAAGAAGAAGTTGTGTAAATCAACCTGATGTGTTTTGCTATATATGCGGGGAATACATGTTTCAACAAAACAGACAAACTATTACTGACTTTGTAAAGCGAGCGTATCTTGGATACTTTGGAGTTAAGCTTGGTGATCAGGACAAAACGTGGGCCCCGCATCTCGTATGTAAAACTTGTACAGAGCATTTACGGCAGTGGACTACCGGGAAAAGAAAATGTCTAAAATTCGGCGTACCAATGGTTTGGAGAGAACCAAAAAAAAACCGCTTCAATGATTGTTATTTCTGTTTAGTAAATACTAATGGAATCAATCGAAATAACCGCAGTAAGTGGACTTATCCCAATTTAGACTCGGCAATACGCCCTATCCCGCACTCAGATGAAATACCGATTCCAACATTTCATCAGCTACCACATATCTCTGAATACTGGCTTCTAGGTTGAACGACAAAAATTTACTGGAACAAGGAACCAAAATTACCTTTTACCGTACAAGAGAAAAAGATCTGCTACCATTCTTTTCTCAAGAAGACAATCTTGTATTTTGTCACGAAATTAGGGGACTCATGAAAGAAATGGGACTTTCTGAATATATTCCAGATGATTGGCGCCTATTTATTGACAGTTCAAAGCGAAGTTTAAAATGTGTCCTTCTACATAATGGGAATAAATATGGTTCAATACCACTAGCTCACTCAATGAAACTGAAAGAAGAATATAATACCATAGCTTTGGTCTTGCAGAAGATAAAGTATTACGAACATCAATGGATGATTTGTGTAGACTTAAAAATGGTAAACTTTCTTCTTGGGCAGCAAAGTGGTTACACGAAATATCCGTGTTTCTTGTGCCTCTGGGATAGTAGGGACAAAACACACCACTGGGTTAGAAAAGATTGGCCTCAGAGAGAAAACATGGACGTTGGGGAAAAGAATGTCATTAACGACGCTTTGGTTGAAAGAGAAAAAATCATACTTCCTCCGTTACATATAAAGTTGGGCTTAATGAAGCAATTTGTAAAGGCTCTTGATAAGAATGGGTCTTGTCTTGCATATATAGGGATAAAAATGCATCAGTTGAGCACAGAAAAACTCAAAGCAGGGATATTTGACGGCCCACAAATAAGACAATTAATTAAGGATCCTGCCTTCATAAATTCAATGAATCAAGTTGAACGAGAAGCTTGGACATCATTTGTTGCAGTTGTAGAAAATTTTCTAGGCAAACATAAAGCTCAAAACTATGTTGAAATGGTTAACAAGATGCTTAATAGTTTCAAATCCTTAGGGTGCAATATGAGTATTAAAATACACTATTTACACAGCCACTTAGACCGTTTTCCAGAAAATTTAGGAGACATGAGTGAGGAACAAGGCGAAAGATTTCACCAAGATATTAAAGTTATGGAGGACCGCTACCAAGGAAGATGGGACATGCACATGATGGCAGATTACTGCTGGAGTTTAAAAAGGGACTGTTTAAAAAAACATTCAAGAATTTCGCGGAAAAGAAGCTTTCCAAGTGTTGAGTGACTATTTCATTTCTTCAATGTTTTTTTTTTTTGTTTGTAAGTACGACATAATATTGTATTTTGTATAACTAAAATAAAAATTTCGTATCTACTTTTGTTTACTACACTTACGGATTTGAGTTACAATAATGTAACTTATATTTCTCTAAAATTGTATATCTTAAAAATTTGAGCTCCTAGGTACAAATGAATACGTTATTTGAATTCAGGACATCAAATTGATATAGAATCAGCTCAAAAAACCTCGACACCAAAACAGCTGTGTAATTTTAGGGACAACTGTTTTTCAATTTAAGCTACATGTAACAAGTATTAGCGTCATCCTAATAAATGCTCAATTAATAGAGCGAAACTATAATAATGAGAAATGATTGTTAGTCGTAATGAAGATCTGCCATCCATAAATGAAATTGCTGGTTTCACTGTTGTAGACCATTTCAGCTATTTGGGATCCCTCGTAACTAACATTGATAGCTGTGAAGCGGAAGTAAGAAGACGTTTGGCTATGGCTAGAAACTTGACAATCAAACTCTCTAAGATCTGGAAAGATCCAGCTGTCACAAAAAATACAAAATTAAGGTTACTATCCAGCCTTATATTCCCCTTAGCAACTTACTTATCAGAAACATGGACCATTAAACAAGCTGATAAAAGACGAATCGATGCATTTGAGATGTTGGCATATCGATGAATCCTCAGAGTATCTTATACTGAACACCGTACTAATGTATCCATTCTTGAAGAGCTTAGTATTTTAAATAGAATTTATAGACAGTACCTGAAATATTTTGGTCACATTATGAGGAAAGTAGATGCCATGGAAAAGCTTGTAGTAATGGGGAAGTTAGAAGATCAAGGGGTCTCCAACAAGATGTTCCGACCAAGTAAGATCTCTCTTGGTATGGGTATGCACACAGGTCGCGCAGAATCGAGTTGCCTGGAGAATGAATGTTGAGGCAGCAACTGCCGAGTATCACCGATACTCCTAATGGGGTGAAAGAATTGAAAGAGAGAAAGAAAATAAGTGTTCATTAACACTTGTATGTCGGCTCAATATCAGAAATAGAAATATGCCACAGTATATCACGGTGGTTCCTAATAATAAGGGTCTAAGGAAAAGCAGCGTTAATTTGAGCATCGATTTTATTTAGAGGTCACTAGGATCAAATAATTCTTATGTTCTGATGTGATTTTAATCCAATTAGACCTTTTTCAATCTTCACTTGTTCATGTTAATTGTTTTTTGTGAAGGGTCAAGTTTCGGACTAAACAACTGCACTAACAATTTGAAGCACAATAAATTTAAAAATCGGCACTCTCGTCTTTGAATACCTTATTACAACCGTTACAATCTTAGTAAATTTGAGACTATTTATTAAACTCGTTTATTTTAAGTAAACACCCCTTTTTTTGGTTCGGGTAATACCAAGGGAATAAAACATGTCTGCTGTCGAAAATTGACAAAAATAAAATTTTCAGGAAACGTCCATAAAAACTTATGGTAAAGACGTCAGGTTGCTGGGGTAATCAACAAGGATTTATTATAGTAAATTTGGTTTTAATTTTATCCAAATGAAAATAGCGACTGTCTACAAAATTTTGTGGAGTAGTGCATATAGGTTACAACAGGGTAACAAGTTCCGAGACTTTTGAAAAAAAAAACAATATTTTATTTTATTCTTCAATATAGTTTCCTTCAAAAGCAATAGACTTATTCCAGCAATTTTCAACATTTGGATACCTTTCATATAGTACGATTTGTCGAGCTATCTAAAATTAGCCTCAGTTTCCCACTCGACTTCATTGAGTCAAATCTCTTCCCTTTTCAAATTTGGAAAGAGATAATAATCGCTGAGGACCAGATCTGGTGAATAAGGCGGATGAGGAAGCAATTCATAGACCATTGATCCAATTTCATCATAGATTTTATGGATTTGTGAGCTTTTTTTTTTTTTTTTTTTTTTTTTTATGGGTCTAGCACACGTGCTACAGGGAAATCGCTAAAGCGCTACAGGAGCGACACGTGTGCGGAGAAAGCGATTCACGTTGTTCTTGAATCGCTGTAGATTGTACTCAATGGGAAACACAGTCCTGGGCAAACTATTCCAAAGGTATGATGTTCTCCATATAAAAGACTGCTTGAAAAGCGTTGTACGAGGAGTAACAAGCTGAACTTCATACGAATGTGAAGTATTAGCGCGACGTGTACTCCTAACATGCACCGCTCTGGGAGGAATTAAGTGGGCCACATCCTTCGAACACTTTCCATGAAAGTACTTGTAGAATAGGCTCAAGTCGCCAACCGTTCTTCGATGTTCCAGTGAATCAAGGCCGTCGGCCAGTTCCGGGTGTCCAATCAGACGAACAGCTCTTCTCTGGATAGAATCCAACAAATGCAGTGTATGTTTGGGAGCGGAGCTCCAAACATGGGAGCAGTATTCCATAGTTGGTCGAATTTGAGCTTTGTAAAGAATTAACAGTTGTTGTGGAGTGTAAAGCTTTCTGGTTCGAAACAATATTCCCAACTTTTGAGAAGCTCTCTTTGCTATGCCTACAACATGTTCATGCCAGGACATATTTGCTCCCAAATTAACGCCTAACAGATTGAATGACGATGTTAGAGGGATGGAGTGCCCCGACATAACTATGTCGGGTTCTGCAACGTTAACCCTTTTAGAAAAAACTGCCGCCTGGGTTTTTGTAGCGTTAAATTCCACTTGGTTACTGTCACCCCAAGACAGAATTTCTTCCAGGTCTTTGTTAAGTTGAATGACTTCCTGCTGTCTGCGGATATTCGTCCGAGCAGTCGACGTCCGAGCATTCAAAGTGAATGAAGAGATAAGTGTACTGTCATCTGCAAAGCTGTAGATTGGATTCTCGGTCTTATCCAGCAGATCGTTAATATAAATAAGGAAGAGAGTAGAAGATAGTATGGAACCTTGGGGTACATTGGCGTTGATAGTGAAGGTGTTAGAAAGAAATCCGTCGACTGCCACTCGTAAAGAACGCTCTCTGAGGAAACATGAGAGCCACAAACAGAACTTTTCAGACATACCATAAGAACGTAACTTAGCCAACAGCCCATCGTGCCAAACACGGTCAAATGCCTTGGATATGTCAAGAGCAACCGCTCGAGATTCTCCAAAGTGTTCAATTGCGTTGTTCCAAACATGTGTTACGTAAGTCAGAAGATCTCCTGTTGATCTATTTTTACGAAAGCCATATTGGTGATCACTAATAATGTTGAATCCTTCAAGATATTTTAGAAGATGCTGATTGATAGCCTTTTCCATGACTTTCGATGGATGGACTGGTGCATTATCTTGGTAAAACAACACTTTTTTCTGCGCTAAATGTTTCACGTTTTCTGATTAGAGAACGTGAAACATTCAGCGGCTTCAGTTGATTTGTATAATAAGAAATTGATTCAACATTTGAAGGCTACATTCTGTGACTCTGCGATTCGAAAAATTTATTATTTTTCTGTGCGAAGCTGGGTCTCACTATAAAAACAAGTTCAATTTTTCTTCTCTACTCTCGCATGAATCTGAATGTGGTACTAGTGCAGAGTGGCATTTACTCACCACTTCTTATGGAAAAGGGGCTTGCATTGGGATTGGTGGATACGTTAAAAGTGCGGTGAGAATTGCAAGTCTTCAGAAAAATAGTGAAAATAAAATAACATCTTCCAAACGCTTGTTTGATTGGGAAGTTAATTATTTTAAAAATGTAAGCTTTCTTTTTTGTGCAAATGAAGAATGTCAGGCTCACAAAAACGTTTATCAATCGAAGCATCGAACTTGTATAGCTCTATCTAAGAGTCGCCAATTTCATGCGTTTTATACCGAAAGAAAATAACCAGTTGATGTGCAAAATAATTTCTAATTCTGAAGAAGCAATAACAGTTAATGTTTGAAATAATTGACTATGTATTGCATAATTTTTACTTAATTGTTCATTAAATAATAAATGCAAAAGGTCTTGATATTACTATTATGATTCCTTCGTTAAGAATTAATGAGTTTTTCGAGAGCGTCAGCGTTAGCTGCGTTAGAGTCCGCGAGCACGTTGGAGGCTGCGCGTTATCAGAAAAATATTACTTCTTTAATATAAGAGGTTACCAATTTTTTTATTTAAATTACTCAGTGGCGTTTTACGCATTAAAAGAGTGCGATCTCAATTTCGAGTGAAACCGAGAATATGGTTTAATTCTCGATTGTTTAAAAAAATTGTTTATAACTTTAACAAACTAAATTTTTATAACAACTGTATGAATTTAACTGAAAAGTATAAACATTTAACTTCATTTAAAAAAAAAATAATTCAATTATCTCTACTCGTTTCTTTTATACGGATGGGTCCAAATCAGACAAGGAAGTCGGTTCTGCCTTCACATCGCCCTCCACCTCCAGAAAGTTCAAACTTCCTCATTATGTCTCCATATTTACAGCTGAACTCCTAGCTATCAAAGAGGCAACTAGATTCTCTCTAACCACAAGCTCCAAACTCATCCTAATTATCTCCGATTCTCTCAGTGCCTTATCATCCATCAAGACCAGAAATCTATCCTACAACTACATCCGACAAATCCTAGATCTCCTCTACTCCGCAAAACTGAAATAACGTTCCATCTCCTATTTCTGGCTTCCCAGCCACATAGGCAACCAGGGAAATGACAAAGCGGATAGACTAGCTAAACAAGCTATAGATAACGGTATTTCCATCACGGCCGAGAATTTCTACTCAGACTTTAACTCTTACCTTAAATCTATCCATAATTCCTTATTTCAATTACAATGGGATCTAGAAAATCCAAACAACAAATTGTGGCCACTCAAATCCTCGGTATTTCCCCCCCTACATAATAACAACCTCAATAGAAAAGAGAACGTGATTCTGCGAAGACTGGCTGCTGGACACACTTTCTCAACTCATCGCCATCTCTTGGAAGGAGCACAAGACCCTAAATGTCAAAGTTGCGGATCCAACCTTACAGTCTCGCATATACTCACAGCAAATCACCTTAAAGACATCCGACTAAAGTACAACCTACCCTCTACCATAAGTAACATAATCACCATCTTTGCCGCAAATAAAAATAACATATGTGACTATCTCCGAGAAATTCATTTTAAAGTCTAAACCAATTTAACAATCACCTTATGGGCGCTAAATAACCTCGTAGTTGATGCGCCCCGGCTCCAAAACATCATCATCATCATCTACTCGTTTCCGAAATATTAATAAATGAAAAGTTCTATACATAAATATTTAACTAGTGACTATTAGCAAAATAACTGAAGTATTGCAGAAAAAAGTTAAGGAATAAAAAGATACTTGTACCTCTATCGAAAACCATAGTTATTTTTGAAATCAGAGAAACAATTTTTTCAGGTGCCCGTTTTACTTATTTTGATCCTCATGCAAAATATTCCTCACGCTTTCGGCTGATATCTTCGCGATGTCAGCTATCTCTCTCACTTTCACTTTGCACTCATTCAGAACAATATGGTGGATTTTTTTTTATAGTGGCTGCCTCATTTGGACGTCCGAAACCTGGTGCACCTTTGGTATACCGCTTTTAATTTTACTACACCATCCACATATAGTTGCTTTCGACAAAGCAAACGTGCCATAATACTTCTCAGGCCTTTCTTGGGTTCTAACGGTATTTTTTCCGATCAAAAAGCAATGTTTAATGAACACACGAAATTTTTTTGTTGCCTTGTTTTGCAAAAATCAAAAGTGGCCTCACTGAAATAAGTATGACTGTCAAACTAATAGACAAAATGTCGTGAAAATTTTACACGAATCTTCTGAGAGTTAAGACTAACTGAAAATCGTAAGGTTGTTTTTGTTCGTGCTGCCATCTCTCGGAATGTCTTGGGACGTTTTATCCCATGTAAGTATGTCACCCAATCGCGAGTACTTTTAATAAGTTTCCCCTACACATAATTTAAGAGAATATAAACAAAGATTAATTTCTCCTATTCATGTACGAATGTTTTACTAATTCAATTTAAGTTTTATACAGTAAATTAATTGTAGCGTAACTTTTTTTTCAACTAAGTTATTGCTGTTTTGGACTGCAAGAACAATAATTGCATTTAATCAGACAAGACGTTGGTTAATTAAACATGGTGACCAACTGACCAAAAAACTTTTCGCTAAAAGATATGTATGCAACAAGTATCGTAACAACGTAATGGGTCAATCAAGTTCGGCTCAAAACTCGTGAGACTATGTGTCATTACATTGCCATTGTTCGACTTCAGAAATCGAACTACTGACCTTTGATATTGTAATAAGTTATGCAACGGCACACACCCCGGTGCTAAAGCCGAGAAGCTTAACGACCAGCTGATCGAATTGCAGGTTCTTTTGTGGACCAAAATTAGTCGTTCGACAGGTATCAAACAATGAGACTTATGTGGGTCAAAACTGATGTTTAAATTACGAGTACTAAAGTTTGATAAAATGAATTTGGTTTATATTTGGATTCGAAATTAATAATTAATAATAAGATGGATTTACATAACAGTTTTTCATTACATAAATTTACATTTATTTTTACTGAATGTATTTTTCTAATATGCTTTTCTAGTAATCTTTTTCTTGTTCAAGACAAGGTCTTGATTCGTGTGTTTTTAAGCCTCTTGTGACGTAGATGTCCAGCTTCCGTGCCATCTTTTTGGTGATCGACTGGAAGGTCTCCTTGTTTCTAGTTTTTCATCTTTTGCCCATCTGGGAGAGCGATTAGCTGGCATCGTACTTATGGACTTATGGATGATGTCTCGAATCTTGAGTTCTTCTCATATAGTTGTGCTTGGTACTTTGCCTCTTAGGGTTATTCTTTTGATAGAGCGCAGTGTTTCCATTTCTGTAGCTCTCATGAGGCTTTTAGTTTTAAATGTTTCTGCTACATGGTTAGTTACGTCTTACCATGGTTCTATATATACGAATTTTGCTTTCTGGAGACATGTAGGCATTTTTCCATATTAAGTCCCTCAAACAACCAGATATTCTCAATCCTTTATTTGCCTGATTGAGTACTTCTTGAAATATATTTTTTGAGTTCAATAGCTGTCTGTACTCCCAGGTATGTGCAGTGCATGTTCCGTACTACTGTTTTGTTGTAGACAACTAATTTACATCTAATGGGGTCTTTAGCTATAACTATGTTGTAAGTTTCTGCTGTGGTTGCTGTTAATATTGAATTATCAGCAAAGCTCAATATTTTTAGAGTTTTTCATCCCATTTTGTATCCGCTATTTATCTCATTGACACTGTTTATTATTATGTCCTGTCGACATGCTATAGCCTTGTTGAATTTCAGATGATATTGGTACTTCTTCAGTTAGTCCTTGCTGTGTTTTTATACGTATTCTATTGTTTCTATTGGGCTGTTTTATTACTTCAATGTAGTTGTTGTTGATGTCATGATCTCGTAAAATTTGTAACAAGTCTCTCAACCGTACCTTATCGAATGCTTTTTTTTAAATCAACTAAATACAGAAATAGAGGTTTATTGAATTTTAATGATTTTTCAATCAATTGCCGGGTTGTAAATATGGCATCCACTATCGATCTATTTTCTCTAAATCCTTACTGTTCCTCGCTTATTTTGATCTTTTGTGTTATTTTTGCATTCATGATCTTGGTTAGTAATTTATTAGTGCTATTTTTTTTTATGGGTTTAGCCCACGTGTTGCAGGGAAGTTCCTAAAATGCTACAGGAGCGACACGTGTGCGGAAAAAGCGATTTACGTTGTTCTTGAATCGCTGTAAATTGTACTCGGTGGGAAACACAGTCTTGAGCAAATTATTCCAAAGGGATGATGTTTTCCATATAAAAGACTGCTTGAAAAGCGTTGTACGAGGAGTAACAAGCTAAACCTCATATGGATGTGAAATATTAGCGTGACGTGTATTTCTAACATGTACCGCTCTGGAAGGAATTAAGCGGGCTACATCCTTCGAACACTTTCCATGAAAATACTTGTAGAATAGGCTCAAGTCGCCAACCGTTCTTCGATGTACCAGCGAATCAAAGCTGCCGGTCAGTTCCGGGTCTCCAATCAGACGAACAGCTCTTCTCTGAATAGAATCCAACAAATGCAATGTGTATTTTGGAGCGGAGCCCCAAACATGGGAGCAGTATTCCATGGTTGGTCGAATTTGAACCTTGTAAAGAATTAACCGTTGTTGTGGAGTGTAAAGCTTTCTGGTTCGAAATAATATTCCCAACTTTTGAGAAGCTCTCCTTGCTATGCCTGCGACATGTTCATGCCAGGACATATTTGCTCCCACATTAACACCCAACCAATTGAGTGACGACGTTAGAGGGATAGAGTGCCCCGCCATATCTATGTCGGGTTTCAGCAAAGTTAACTTTTTTAGAAAAAAGCAGGGTATAGGTTCTATAATTGTCGGAGTCGTTTTTATTTCCATTTTTGAATATTGGGATCGTAATACTGTTCCTCCAGTCTTCAGGAATTTTCGGGAATAAGATTGTCTTTTGAAGCAAGGTTGTCAAGACTTTTTCTATTTTAATACCTCCATACTTCAGCATTTCGTTGGTGGTGTCATCAGGCCCAGGAGCCTTTAGTTTTTTTCAGTGCTTCATGTACTTTCTCTTGGGATTTATTCTCTTCTTCATCGCCATCTGGTTCCACCTGGTACTAGTCAGTTTCTTCTTGCTGGCTAGTGAATGGATTGTTCATGTGAGATTTCCATTTGTTGAGTGATATAGAATTTACTTGTACTTCTTCGTTGAGACTTTGTTTTTAAGAGTAACCTGTAAATATGTCATAGTGGGAATATTCGAGGGTCGATTGACAATTCTCTTACATTTCTATGAATGCTGGGAAATTTTGTTAAGCTTCATGACGGTTGGCAAGCGTGATTCATGTAACTGTTGTGTTCGAAATTTCAAACTGATGCAATGCGCAGTTGTTTATTCAGGTTAGTTCAGGTTAGTTAATTAGTTATTTTCCTATAATTTGAAGCCCTAATATCGCATTGAACGGAAATTACCCGTAAAAAAAACATTTTTCAATTTGCCGTAGTAAATACTTTTTTTTAGATTATGTACTAAATATTTTTTAATGCAATCTACGCAGTTATTTAAGCAATTTTATACGAGTAAAATAATTTTTTTTCTGTCACATTACAACGAACAGAAGCTGAGATATTTAAAAAATAGTAAGCCGAAAGCACTAAAATGTGAAAAAATGAAGTAAAATAGAAGAAAAATTGCCTCGCGAGTGTACTTAGGCTGAGAAAACTCATTTACATTATGTTGGCACTGTTTCAAAGTAAATAGATTTCCAAGCTGTACTCAAAAATTTCCAAAAATCATGAAAATTTTACGGCATTTGCCTCCACTCCAAACAGTTTTATCGGCGGGAGAAGTGATAGCAACTGTTTTTTGGGACTTACAGGGTATTATCGTGATTGACCATTTCAAGAAGGATAAAACAGTGGCTGGCTCTTATTTACGCTACGTTATTGGACCGGTTTCATAGTGATTTGAAGCAGAAGTGACCAAGATGGGCACGGCAAAAAATGCCCCTTCACCAGGAATGCGCCTGCTCATATATCGCAACGGCAAAAGTGCAAAAGATAGGCTTCGAAATAGTTCCCCACCCACCCTATTTCTGAGATTTTTCCCGTGTCAATTAAAAAAGTGGTGATAAAATTTCGCCTAGATTCCGACGATCGGCGAAACGTCAGCATCACTATATATATATATATATATATATATATATATATATATATATATATATATATATATATATATACAGTCCCTGGCCAAATTATTAGACGCACTGTATTTTTTTTAGTAATTTTATGTTTCTTAAGAGTTTTTATGCAATAATGGTATATTTAAACTACAATATTATTGATTTTTATTTAGAAGAATTGTTGTAGACTACATATTTGTATTTATTTTTAACATATGGCAACACTGTGTTGACAAAGTGATACATGAACGTAAATAAGTACCAACCTGTATCAGTCGCGATCGGAATCGAGTCTGGTACGGACGTGTTTCTGTGGCTTTATGGACTGTGATTGTTTGTTTAACAGTTTTTTATACTACTCAGTTATTAGTTTATTTTGTATGCAGTGTTTTAAAAAGGTAATTGGACTATTTTCATTATGGGTAGAAAAGGCGATCTTTCACCACGTAAAAAAGCTGAAGTGAAGGCCCTTGTGATTGCGAAAACATTTACAAACCAAGAAATATCACGAAGATTGGAGGTTTCTGAAGCTAGTGTACGACGCATAAAAAAGAAAATTAAGTCAGGGAAGGAATTAAGCCCGAAAAGAAAGAAAAGATGCGGTAGAAAACCAATTTTCACTCCACGGTCAGAGAGATGTTTGAAGAAAATTTGTGTAGAAAACAGATTTGCTACCACAAAGATAATAAAATCACAACTCCAGGATGCTAGCGTAAATGCTTCTGAGCGCACTGTTCGAAGAAAATTGAAAGAATTAGATTTTAAGGCCTGTCGCCCCGCCAGGAAGCCCAAGTTAACAGCTGCAATGAAAGCAAAGCGCCTGAAGTGGGCCAAACAATGGCAAGACAAAGATGTGGACTTCTGGAGATCGGTAAGATACAGCAATTTAATCAATAATTGATACATTATTATCATTTTCAGTTAAATAAAGCAAATAAACATGGAAGTTTATATATTTTTCCTATTTTTGACAGGTCTGCTTCAGTGACGAAAGCACATTCGAAATTTTGCAGAATAAAGCTCAGTATGTGCGTCGTCGTCATGGAGAAAAGTTTCATCCTGATTGTGTCGTCCCGACGGTTAAACATCCCACCAAAGTGATGATTTGGTCAGTCATCAGCGTCAAGGGCACTGGACGTCTGTACGTCGTCAAAGGAATAATGAGGCAAGATCAGTACAAAGAAGTATTACAAAATCGGTTGATTCCGCAGCTCAGAGAATGGTTTCCAAATGGGGAACCATTCACTTTCATGCAAGATGGAGCTCCCTGCCACACTGCTCGGTCAGTTAAAACTTTTTTGGCAGAAAAAAATATCCCTCTGTTGGATTGGCCCTGATATGAACCCCATTGAAAATGTGTGGGAGCTGATGAAAAGAGAAATGGCTAAAGATGTGATTACCAACAAAACCCAGCTCCTAGAAAAGATTATTCATGTGTGGAATCATCATCCTCAAATGCAGGAGACAGTACAATCTTGCATTGATAGCATGCCGCGCAGAATTAAAGCTTTGATAGCGGCTAAAGGTGGCTCAACTAAATATTGACTTTTATTAACATTAATTTCACTTTTTGTTAAAACTTAATAAACTTATGCTTTTCTAAATTAATGCTGTTTTATTTATGTCAAATAAATAGGTAATTGATTGGATAAAATATAAAAATAAAAAACAAATCAATTTAAAATAATAAAACGGTACAATATCACTCGGTAATTAATATTTTACATGAAATCTTGCAGTGCGTCTAATAATTTGGCCAGGGACTGTATATATATATATATATATATATATATATATATATATATATATATATATATATATATATATATATATATATATATAATTTTAATCAACACAGGGGAAATCCAAGAGAATTATATCTCTACGCTCTGACACCTGTGGAACTTTTCTATCACCATCTATTGACGGCGCTTCGAAACAGCTAAATATACGTAAGTCTGAACCATTGTCTTAAGTTATACAGCCAATAATGTCTTCTTCTCCCTGGACCTCGTTTGCTAACTATCTTTCACTTTATTACCAACTGCAAGAGACGGTATTTATTATGTCTCATGATGTGGCCAAAATATTCAACCCTTTAATTGTGAGTGCAATTTCTTTGTCACTGCCGATTTGGCGCAGAACTTCTAAGTTCACCTGATTAATCAAAATAATGGTATATTCTCTATGTTGTTTCTTCGGTGCTCAAGAACAAAGAAAAGTATAAAATGCATTATAATTTTGAACCCGTATTAAGTTTTTGTTTGTTTGAGTTAATAAAGTACGCTGTTTTTTAATATTCTTCGACAATTTATTTTTATAAAAGTGTTTACCGTTTTTAATACTTTATCAGAATTTCTATAAGAAAATTAATTCTGTTGTTTGGATCGACCTTAAATAACATGGCAGATGCTAAACGGGAAAAATTTTAAACGATTATAAACTTCTTGAAGTTATCATAAAAAAATAAAGAAATTTTTACGATATTTCTGGTAACATGTGCTAAACGTATTCGTATATATTTAATAATAATTATATTACGGGGCTCCACCAAAAAGTATCACGTATTTCTTATGAAGTAATCTAAGTCTTGGAGGTAAATTGAAAAATTAATTTTACTCGAGCTACGTATCATCATGACTAGATTTTTCCAAAAATCACCATTTACAGGTTATGTAGAGTATACTGAGCAAATTATTCAGGGAGCGGAGGTACCGGATTCAACAGCAGATTCGTACTATTAAAATACATTAACGGTATTTTTTAGGGGCAGAGTAGATGTGCTGCAGAGAAATTCCTAAATCACTGCAAAAGTGTAGTATGCGTGCCAATGTAGATTGTAATGAATAAAACCACAAATATTTGCTATATCTGCAACATAATTATATCCCGTTTAGTATACAGCTCATGCTTAGTAAGTTGGGTGACAATGCTAGAAGGATAAGGTGCTGATTTTTGTCGGGTTTTCTAACGTTATCTTTATAAGAAAAAGTTACTACCTAGGATGTTATAACGTCAAATTGTACTTGATTACTGTTCCCCAAATCTATAATTTCTTCGAAGTTTTTTTCCAACCCTTGTTACTCTTTCCAGATAAATCAAATCGATATTCCGAAATAAAATTTCCCAATATGGTTTGTTACTTGATTGGTCACTACAACAGAATGTCGAGAATTTGCAAATGCAAAATGACCAACAAATAAATATCCCATGAATGCTATATTCCATTCCAGTAGGAAGAAGAAAACTCTCGACATTCTTTCCAGATATATACATCGGCAGATGGTGTCCAGGGGTTCAGGTACATGAAGAAACAAACATATTATTACAGCAAAGCTGTATATTGTATTGAATAGTTAACATAAGAAAAAGAGAGGAAGAGTTAATATGAAGGCCTTAGGTAAACCAACGGTGATAGCACAAAAAATACTACTGTACTACAGAAGGACAAACACGTGTAACAAATGGTCATCGCAAAACGAAGCCAGCTGGCTACCGAAGGATCTTTACAATATGCCGTGACAAGTCTCTCAGAGAAGCCGCGCATATTTTTCCTTATTGTTGTTACACATAATATAACTTTAACTGGCGCAACATCTCTGAGAAACTGAACGAAGCACCCTTTAATGATCCGGCGGTAGCCAGCCTGCTCCATTTTGCTGCGAAGTTTTATTCCAACTGTTTCTCTTTCTGAAGTGATAGTAAAGAGTTGAAGTAGAAATCTTTCAATTGCCACTTACATAAAACATTTTCTGAAAAGTCCTGAATGTCATAAATAGACCTTTTAAATATATGTTGTCCCAAAAATATCGAAGATCGGTTATAATATTGAATTAGTTCAAACAGAGGGCGGATATGCTTTTAATATTGAGTTCAAATCAAACAGAGATTCTAATTTTTGTATCGTCGTGTCATATTGCGTTAGTATGGCGATAAGTAATTTGTATTCTGTTCTTTTCTTTATCAATCCTAGCTCGACTGACGAGTTGTGATATGGCGAACCGCCCCCAAGATGGTTTAATAAGAACAATAAATAACTTTTGGATGGTTGTAGCTTCTACTTGATGGAAATTCATTATAAATATATAATAAAAGGCTGTTTTTAATCAATTTCCACTGGTTTATTTAAATTGCGATGACGCATTTCGCTGTCGATGCAGCTTCTTCAGATCTACATTTTACACTGTCAAGTTAGGTTTAATGTTCACAATTTTTTATATAATTTCTTAATTATAATATTACATCTAATTAAATTACATTGATAGTATTGGAAAACCCTCACAGATTTGGAATTAGAAAAATAAATTCAATAATGGTGAATTGCTTAAATCTACCTGGTCGTTGAGTAAAGTACCTGTAGTCCTGAATCGATTTATTTGCGTTGTCTCTAAAAGGTTCAGTTTTAAACCTTTTTGTTGGGTGTGTAAAATTTTGAAATTATTGTTAAATGTGTGATGTTCTGTTAAAAAATGATTAGCATATGTTGAATTAGATTTCATCCATCCATAGAAAATTAATCTCGTATTATTCAGATTTAACCAGATTTCTCCCAAACAAATTTAATAAAAAGAAAATATGATAAAAATTATTACCTTTAAAATTTATTACTTCGTGATACCAACATATTAATTACACAAATTTTATATTTTAATATTTTGTTATATTATGTAAAAATTTTAACAGAGGTAATTCACTAAAATTTTATTTGCAAAGGCACAACAAAAAACTTTCAAAGTAGGTCGTAAAGCCGTTGACCTTATTGTTCTTACTGTTACTACCAACAAAAAGGTTTAAAACTAAACCTTTTAGAAACAAAGCAAATAAACCGATTAAGGTACTTTACTCAATGACCAGGTAGATTTAAGCAATTCACCATTATTGAATTTATTTTTCTAATTCAAAATCTGTGTGGGTTTTCCAATATTATCAATGTAATTTAATTAGGTGTAATATTATAATTAAAAAATTATATAAAATTGTGAACATTAAACCTAACTTGACAGTGTAAAATGTAGATCTGAAGAAGCTGCATCGACAGCCAAACGCGTCATCGCAATTTAAATAAACCAGTGGAAATTGACTAAAAACAGTCTTTTATTATATATTTATAATAAATAATTGCTAAAATATGCTTTGGTCAATTTTTAGTTTTCTGTACGGAACCCTTATAAGATCACTTCGGTGTCTGTATGTCCGTTCCTCCGTCGTCCGACTGTCTGTCCGTCTGTCAGACTCGATTTTCTCCGAAACTATTTGACAAAGAAAGTTGAAATAACACAATAATATAGGAATGGATGGCCCCATCAGAGCCGTGTAGTTTAGAGAGTTAAATTTTGACTTAAAGGGTTGGTGTTGGAGTGTGAAATCGGAAGTGAAAAAAAAAATTATCAGATCATTAAGTGGGATGTCAAATGAAAGCTTGTGAAAACATAAGTTCAAAAATATATATAATGTAGTACTTTTCTTTTTAAAATTTTTAAAAATTGCCAAAAATCGCTGTTCCCCCCTTATCTCAAAAAGTACTGATCAAAAAATTTGGAAAAATTCTGGAATATTCTCCACAGGGTGTAGATTGAACGAAAATAACTTATCATATATCATATATAAATAACCTGTCAAGTGCAAGTTGAACTTGCACAATTAGTGTTCCGTACGTTGATTGTTTTTGAAATAAAAGGTTTTGTTAGGGTGGTATAAAATGATCAGTGACTTCACAAAACACACCCCAAATGAGTTTTCAACAAAGTTTGTTTCCAATCTTTACTGAAAACTGGTGACCTTGAAATATTGTTTTTTTTCTATACCAGATAAATTATTAAAGGTAATGATAATTTTCGTTCAATCTATACCCCGTGGAGAATATTCCAGAATTTTTTCAAATTTTTTTGA
The DNA here is from genome assembly GCA_019049505.1 of Pachyrhynchus sulphureomaculatus. NCBI lineage: Eukaryota > Metazoa > Arthropoda > Insecta > Coleoptera > Curculionidae > Pachyrhynchus > Pachyrhynchus sulphureomaculatus. The sequence continues at coordinate 194,609,536 of CM032454.1, forward strand.
TCAGTACTTTTCGAGATAAGCTAGGGGACAGCGATTTTTCACGATTTTTTAAAAGTAATACGAAGAAAAGTGTGCGCAAGTATTACATTATATATATATTTTTTACTCGTGTTTTCACAAGCTTTCATTTGACACCACACTCGATGACCTAGTAAAAAAATTTTTTTTTCACTTCCGATTTCACCCCTCAAAACAAATCCCTTAAGTCAAAATTTATGTTACGGTGATATAAAATGAACAGTGACTTCACAAAAACACACCCCAAATAAGTTTTCAACAAAGTTTATTTCCAATCTTTACTGAAAATTGATGACCTTGAAATTTCTGTTTTTTTTATATACCAGATAAATTATTACAGGTAATGCACTCGTGATAATTTTCGTTCAATCTACACCCCGTGGAGATTATTCCAGAATTTTTGCAAAATTTTTTGATAAGTACTTTCCGAGATAAGGCGGGTGGACAGCGATTTTTCGCGATTTTTTAAAAATAATACAAAGAAAAGTGCGCGCAAGTATTACATTATATATATATATTTTTTACTCGTGTTTTCACAAGTTTTCATTTGACACCACACTCGATTACCTAGTAAAAAATTTTTTTTTTCACTTCCGATTTCACCCCCCAAAACTAACCCCTTAAGTCAAAATTTAACTTTCAAAACTACATGGCTCTGATGAGGCCATCATTTCCTATATTACTACCAAATTTCAACTTTCTACGACAAATAGTTTCGGAGAAAATCGGGTGTGACAGACGGACAGACGGACAGACGGACAGACAGACGGACAGACACCGAAGTGATCTTATAAGTGTTCCGTACGGAACACTAAAAATTATATAAAATTGTGAACATTAAACCTAACTTGACAGTGTAAAATGTAGATCTGAAGAAGCTGCATCGACAGCGAAACGCGTCATCGCAATTTAAATAAACCAGTGGAAATTGACTAAAAACAGACTTTTATTATATATTTATAATAAATAATTGCTAAAATATGCTTTGGTCAATTTTTAGTTTTCTGTGCGGAACCCTTATAAGATCACTTCGGTGTCTGTATGTCCGTTCGTCCGTCGTCCGACTGTCTGTCAGACTCGATTTTCTCCGAAACTATTTGACAAAGAAAGTTGAAATAACACAATAATATAGGAATGGATGGCCCCATCAGAGCCGTGTAGTTTAGAGAGTTAAATTTTGACTTAAAGGGTTGGTGTTGGAGTGTGAAATCGGAAGTGAAAAAAAAAATTATCAGATCATTAAGTGGGATGTCAAATGAAAGCTTGTGAAAACATAAGTTCAAAAATATATATAATGTAGTACTTTTCTTTTTAAAAATTGCCAAAAATCGCTGTCCCCCCCTTATCTCAAAAAGTACTGATCAAAAAATTTGGAAAAAAATTCTGGAATATTCTTCACAGGGTGTAGATTGAACGAAAATAACTTATCATATATCATATATAAAAAAAAAACAAAAATTTCAAGGTCCTTAGTTTTCAACAAAGATAGGAACCAAACTTTGTTGAATACTCATTTGGGATGTGTTTTGTGAAGTCACTGATCATTTTACACTTCCGTAACAAAAATTTTTATTTTAAAAGGAATCAACGATCGGGACACTAATTGCGCAAGTCCGACTTGCACTTGGCCGGTTATTTCAGTTAATATTGATATAGAAGTGATGCTAAAATGCACTCTATTGTTTTCTTGTTTTGATAAATAGTTTATTATAAAGAGAAATCTATAATTAAATCTTTATTTTAGCATTATTATCACATTAAAAAAACATTTATAACAATAAATTAGATGATATTTTACTTCCATTGTTTCATTTTAGGCGCTTGTTATAAAAATTCTAAAAAAAGGTTTCACATTCTACATTACCAATTAAAAAGATACCCAGGGAAAGTGCTTTTGTATTAATTATTATATATGCAATACCACTAATAAGTATCTCATGTTACATTTTTTCCGCATATCGACTGCAGATGAACGATTATCGACAATTACGAAATAAATATAATTAGTTAATCATGAAATGTCGGTAATTTATCCGTAACGATATTAAAATTTATTTTTTAAGTCGGAATGAAAATGAGGAATCACGAAAAGAAAGTAAAAGTTTACGTTATGATCACGTACTAGTGCTTTAGTAATTCTGCTTAGAAGTTTTTGACTGTTAAAGTAGGATCATAAGTTGCATATTAAAAATTTATAATGCAAATTTAAAAAATAAAACTTTAAGAAAGGTTCATGAGATTAAGGGGTCACATTTTTTTTTTATGAGTTTCGCACACGTGCTGCAGGGAAGTCCCTAAAGCGCTACAGGAGTGACACGTGTGCGGAAAAGGCGATTCACGTTTTTCTTGAACCGCTGTAAATTGTATTCGGTAGGAAACACAGTCCTGGGCAGATTATTTCAAAGGGATGATGTTCTCCATATAAAAGATTGCTTGAAAAGCGTTGTATGAGGAGTAACAAGCTGAATCTCATACGGACCAGCGCGGCGTATATTTCTAACATGCACCGCTCTGGGAGGAATTAAGTGGGCTACATCCTTCGAACACTTTCCAAGAAAATATTTGTAGAATAGGGTCAAGTCGCCAACCGTTCTTCGATGTTCCAGCGAATCAAGGCCGCCGGTCAGTTCCGGGTCTCCAATTAGACGATCAGCTCGTCTCTGAATAGAATCTAACAAATGCAATATATGTTTGGGAGCGGATCCCCAAACCTGGGAGCAGTATTCCATAGTTGGTCGAATTTGAGCTTTGTAAAGAATTAACAGTTGTTGTGGAGTGTAAAGCTTTCTGGTTCGAAATAATATTCCCAACTTTTCAGAAGCTCTCCTCGCTATCCCTGCGACATGTTCATGCCACGACATATTTGCTCCCAAATTAAGGCCCAAAAAATTGAGTGACGATGTTAGAGGAATGGAGTGCCCTGCCATAACTATGTCGGGTTTCTCAACGTTAACTTTTTTAGAAAAAACTGCCTCAAGGGTTTTTGTAGCGTTAAATTCCACTTGGTTACTGTCACCCCAAGATAGAATTTCTTCTAGGTTTTTGTTAAATTGAACGACTTCCCGCTGTCTGCGGATATTCGTCTAAGTAGCCGATGTCCGAGCGTTCAAAGTAAATGAATAGATAAGCGTACTGTCATCTGCAAAGCTGCCGGTCTTTTCCAGCAGATCGTTAATGTAAATGAGAAAGAGAGTAGGAGACAGTATGGAGCCTTAGGGCACACCGGCGTTGATAGTGAAGGTGTTACAAAGAAATCCGTCGACCGCCACTCGTAAAGAACGCTCTCTGAGGAAACATGAGAGCCATAAACAGAACTTTTCAGACTTACCATAAGAGCGTAGCTTAGCCAACAGTCCATCTTACCAAACACGGTCGAATGCCTTGGATAGGTCAAGAGCAATCGTTCGAGATTCAATTGCGTTGTTCCATATACCAGGAATTTTCAAAAATTTATTTTTTTTTACAGATTTTTAATCTCTATGGGTCTGAGAGTTATACAAAAAAAAATTAAGAAAATTCCATTCTATTACGAAGTTATAATACTAAATGTGACCTAGCGTCGGATTGGGACCGCTACCTGTCTCAATGCCGCGGCTCTGGGCAGCTGCGTTTCGGATTTCTTTTGAAAATAAAGTCGTAAGAATTTTGCATCCATTAGTGGAGTGTACCAAGTTGCAAGAGAAAGAAGGCATACAGTACGAAGCTGGAATGGGAGACTAGCCGTAAGTTCACTTTTTATCTACTTTTTAACTTTTTTTAAAATCTTAATAATCAATTTCGCTACAAAATGTCGAGAGGTTTTTTAATTCAATTTTTTATAAATAATTAAACACAAATTTTTTAGTCGAAAATTGCAAGTTTGAAACACCGTAAATTTTTTTATTTTTGAAAGAAAAAACCCTTTGACAATTTTTTAACTACTATATTATTTTACAAGATTGACTTTTATTGTTGCAGATTGGTTTATTTTCTGTGAAGTTATTCTTCAGACAAGGAGACGCCATAGTTTTCATCACTTGATAAAAATAACGTTAACAAAAAAATGTTTTCTTATAATTTACATTACAATAGAAATCTATAATCGCCATTCTGTTGTATTATTCACTTAATAACCTTTAAAATATTTTTTTAAATATACATACTTTTTGCAGCGCCCAGGTAACCCCTTAAGCAAGATTTGTGTTCAGTATCAACAAAACTGTACTAGGGTGGATTGAAAAATCTTGCAAAAAACAAGGTAAATAACATTTTTTCGCCAAAACAAAAATTTATTTCTAAACCTAATCTTCATTGAGCTTAATATATTTGGTCCAGAAAAAAAAAATGTGTTGAACTGCATAGATAACACAGGGCAACAAAAAAATATTTTTGTTTTGGTGCCTGGGATTTTAGAGCTGATTTTAACTATATTTGGGACGCTAAATCTATACATGCAATCCGTTTTTTCCCTATCAGCTCTACTTTTTTAGATACATCAACTTATCTACCAATGTGGTTTTTATTCAGTATATTCATTTATGAGAGTTCTAAAATTATTATATTCATTAATGTAGGTACAATGGTTTTATTGTCAGTTTGTAATTGAGTAAATTCCAGGTAAATCTATAAATAGTGGAACCATTGCCTATCAGGTACCTGAACTGACCCTTTCAATCACCTAACTCGGGTAAGTCTCGTCAGTTTGTGCGTTCTTACTAATGAGAGCAGATCGAATTCGGCGTGTTATTTTATGTTAAGAAAAGAGTGTTTTTGTGTTATTGAACAGAATTAAAATGAGTTCAGGTTCCAGTTCAAGAAGAAGTTGTGTAAATCAACCTGATGTGTCTTGCTATATATGCGGAGAATACATGTTTCAACAAAACAGACAAACTATTACTGACTTTGTAAAGCGAGCGTATCTTGGATACTTTGGAGTTAAGCTTGGTGATCAGGACAAAACGTGGGGCCCCGCATCTCGTATGTAAAACTTGTACAGAGCATTTACGGCAGTGGACTACCGGGAAAAGAAAATGTCTAAAATTCGGCGTACCAATGGTTTGGAGAGAACCAAAAAACCACTTCAATGATTGTTATTTCTGTTTAGTAAATACTAATGGAATCAATCGAAATAACCGCAGTAAGTGGACTTATCCCAATTTAGACTCGGCAATACGCCCTATCCCGCACTCAGATGAAATACCGATTCCAACATTTCATCAGCTACCACATATCTCTAATGACGAATATTTTCCCTCTGATCGCTCTTCTGATGCTAATAAAAATTCTGATGCTAATGAAACTAACAGTGACTATGAGGGGACGTCATCAGTTCCTCAACGCTTCAATCAAAATGAATTAAATGATCTCACCAGGGATCTTAATTTATCGAAAAAAGCTTCTGAAGTACTGGCTTCTAGGTTGAACGACAAAAATTTACTGGAACAAGGAACCAAAATTACCTTTTACCGTACAAGAGAAAAAGATCTGCTACCATTCTTTTCTCAAGAAGACAATCTTGTATTTTGTCACGAAATTAGGGGACTCATGAAAGAAATGGGACTTTCTGAATATATTCCAGATGATTGGCGCCTATTTATTGACAGTTCAAAGCGAAGTTTAAAATGTGTCCTTCTACATAATGGGAATAAATATGGTTCAATACCACTAGCTCACTCAACGAAACTGAAAGAAGAATATAATACCATAGCTTTGGTCTTGCAGAAGATAAAGTATTACGAACATCAATGGATGATTTGTGTAGACTTAAAAATGGTAAACTTTCTTCTTGGGCAGCAAAGTGGTTACACGAAATATCCGTGTTTCTTGTGCCTCTGGGATAGTAGGGACAAAACACACCACTGGGTTAGAAAAGATTGGCCTCAGAGAGAAAACATGGACGTTGGGGAAAAGAATGTCATTAATGACGCTTTGGTTGAAAGAGAAAAAATCATACTTCCTCCGTTACATATAAAGTTGGGCTTAATGAAGCAATTTGTAAAGGCTCTTGATAAGAATGGGTCTTGTTTTGCATATATAGGGGTAAAAATGCATCAGTTGAGCACAGAAAAACTCAAAGCAGGGATATTTGACGGCCCACAAATAAGACAATTAATTAAGGATCCTGCCTTCATAAATTCAATGAATCAAGTTGAACGAGAAGCTTGGACATCATTTGTTGCAGTTGTAGAAAATTTTCTAGGCAAACATAAAGCTCAAAACTATGTTGAAATGGTTAACAAGATGCTTAATAGTTTCAAATCCTTAGGGTGCAATACGAGTATTAAAATACACTATTTACACAGCCACTTAGACCGTTTTCCAGAAAATTTAGGAGACATGAGTGAGGAACAAGGTGAAAGATTTCACCAAGATATTAAAGTTATGGAGGACCGCTACCAAGGAAGATGGGACATGCACATGATGGCAGATTACTGCTGGAGTTTAAAAAGGGACTGTTTAAAAAAACATTCAAGAATGTCGCGGAAAAGAAGCTTTCCAAGTGTTGAGTGACTATTTCATTTCTTCAATGTTTTTTTTTTGTTTGTAAGTACGACATAATATTGTATTTTGTATAACTAAAATAAAAATTTCGTATCTACTTTTGTTTACTACACTTACGGATTTGAGTTACAATAATGTAACTTATATTTCTCTAAAATTGTATATCTTAAAAATTTGAGCTCCTAGGTACAAATGAATACGTTATTTGAATTCAGGACATCAAATTGATATAGAATCAGCTCAAAAAACCTCGACACCAAAACAGCTGTTCCCCTGTGTAACCTCTTTATTCGATGAAAATGTCTTGCCCCGAGCCAATCTTTGATGTCAGGAAATAAAAAAAGTCACTTGGGGCCAAATCTGAGGAGTAGTTTGGGTAGGGAACTATTTCAAAGCAGGCGTAACTCTGACCCCAACTGTTATAAGAATTACACATACCAACACTCATGCCGCTTAACAAAATTTCCCGCAATGCCCGAAAGGTTTATATTTCTTTATATCACTCAACTAAATCCTAATTAGTAAGCCTTATTTGAATTAAAAGTTAATTGTTCTTTAAATAAAGGCTTCTCTCCAGGAGCACTTCTTCGAGGTTTTATTACGTCAATAATATTTTGACTATAAAAACATTCATCAAAACTATAAAAAATTTAATTTAGGTTTATAACTGGCAAATAACGAAAGAAAAATAATTTTGTTTAGGTTTTTATTAGCCAGGTAGGGGACTTTATTTTAATGAGAGAGAAAATAATTTAAAAAAAATGTAATTTTAGGCATACAGCTGAGGAATCAATCAAATATGACCCGGCCAAACTCAAAATTTATTATTAAGCTACAATATTCTTCTTCTTCTTATTAATAGGACGCTGTTCTGCTTGATTTTACGGATTTGGTGGTGATTCCTTTAATGATGATATACAGCTTTTGATCCATCTTTGTGGTGGTAGGCTCGGTTGTCTCTTTCCTGGTGGCTTATAATCTCTACATATCTTTACCAGTCTTGTATTTTCCATGCGTGTGATGTGCTCGTTCCATTTTTTACGTCTGTTTCTTGACCACTACATTATGTCTTCTATGCCACACCTGTCTCGTATTTCCGTACTTCTCATTCTAGCTCGTAGCGTCACCCCAAGGATGGATCTCAATGTTCTCATTTCCGTCTCTCTTGTCATTTGTTTTGTCTTTTTTGTTTCTGCCCGCGCCTCGATTGTAGATGTCGCCACTGGCCTTACTATGGCCTTGTATATTTGTAACTTGCTCTCAGAAATTTATTATTTCAAATAATATCTCGCAGGTTTCCAGATATTGGTGATGTTTTTATGCTCTGTGCACGTGTTTCTTGGTTTAAATCTCTATGGGATGCTATTTTGACTCCTAGGTATTGAAATTCATTTACTTGTTCGATTATTTTTCCATTCAACTCCAATTTACAACTTACCTGATGTCTGGCAATCACTAAAGTTTTTGTTTTCTCAACGGAAATTTCCATGCTGTATTTCTTGGCCACACTGTGGAACTGTTGTAATAGTTTTTGTAGTTTATTTTCTTTATTCGCTATAGGTAGGGCAACATCTGCGTAGCATATAATGTTGATATTATGCTTTCCCATTCTGTAACCCGGCATTGTTCGTACTTCTTGTATTATTTTATTCATTACTACTTTGAATAATTTGGGGCCCAACGAATCATCTTGTCTTATTCCAGTGCATATTTTTATTTTTTCTGTGACAATGTTTCTACTTTTAATTTGTGTGGTATTATTCGTATTTATATCTTGTATTATTGTAATTATTTGCTGTGGTACATATTCTTCTCTTAGTATGTTTATTACATCTAATTCTGTCAAAGGCCTTTAATAAGTCCAAAAAGCAGTCTTTTATATGGCAAGCGGTATTTTATATGGAGAACATCATCCCCTTGGAATAATTTGCCCAGGGCTGTGTTTCCCACAGAGTACAATTTACAGCGGTTCAAGAACAACGCTTTTTCCGCACACATGCCGCTCCTGGAGTGCTCTAGGGACTTTTTCTGTAGCACGTGTGCTAGACCCATAAAAAAGCAATGTATGCAGGTGTATTGAATTCAAGCGCATTTTCAACTAATTGTCTCCCTATAAAGATTGCATCAATTGTCTACAATATTAACTACTTAATTAAACTTAATACGTGAAATTTCAGACTTTAAGTAAACTATATGAATCAATTTATACTCATAGTTTAGGTTTAAAATAAGACTAAAGCATTATATGGGCAGTAGGTATCTTACAAAAACCTCCTAAAGTTCTAATTGTTTAACCTAATTCTTGCCACAGTAAATAAAAAATGTAAATACTTTCTTAACTTTATTAGTTTCAATATTAATAAAATTTTTAGAAATGATATATGTATATATATTTATATGTATTTAAAAAACAACTGTATAACATACACTTCTTATATATTATGTAAGCCGTTATTAAAACATATTTTCATACACATCGATATAAATTGCACCTTATTAGTTTTTCAGATTTGAAAATTGCAGTTCATATTTGTTGGTTCCTACGTCACCTAAGCAAATTTAAATTCATTTATTTGTATATAGTATCATATAAACGACATAAGGCAAGTCAAGTTTAAGTTTAAAAGTAGGCCCCACACAAATTACATTTAAAGTGCACATATTAACTTACAATTACCTTTTGCTTCAAAATAAGTCTATTTGATCAGCAACACTAATTTTGCATACCATAGTATAGTAATTAAGTCATAAATATTTTAAACCTAAACAACGTCACAAAAAGAGGTCGTTGGTGGATGTAAAGAACTGACACTTCTTTTTTAATGGAAAATCGAACTTGCGCAATTAATCTTCCGTACGGTGATTGCTTTTGAAATAAAAAATTTTGTTACCCTAAATGAATTTTCAACAAAGCTTGTTTCCGATCTTTGTTGAAAACTGATGACTTTGAATTCTTTTTTTTATATTTTGGTTATTTTTTTTTATAGGTCTAGCACACATGCTACAGGGAAGTCCCTAAAGCGCTCCAGGAGCGGCGTGTGTGCGGAAAAAGCGATTCACGTTGTCCTCGAATCGCTGTAAATTGTACTCGGTGGGAAACACAACCATGGGCAAATTATTCCAAAGGTATGATGTTCTCCATATAAAAGACTGCTTGAAAAGCGTTGTACGCGAAGTAATAAGCTGAACCTCATACGGATGTGGAATGATCTGAGGTAATACACTCGTGATAATTGTCGTTCAATCTGCACCGTATGTTAGAATAAAATTTTTTGGTCAGTATTTTCCGAAACAAGGGGGGGGCAGCGATTTTTTGCAATTGTTGAAAAATAATACAAAGAAAAGTTTTTGCAAGTATTATAATACTTCTTGATATATCAAATATGATATATCATATATTTTTTTTTTTTTTTGGGTCTAGCACACACGTGCTGCAGGGGAAGTCCCTAAAGCGCTACAGGAGCGACACGTGTGCGGAAAAAGCGATTTACGTTGTTCTTGAATCGCTGTAAAAAATATATATTTTTTTTTACTTTCAATTCACTCCCCAAAACTAATCCCTTAAGTCAAAATTTTGCTTCCAACACCATACGGCTCTGATAGGGCCATCAATTTTTATATTAGTGCTAAATTTCAACTTTTTGTGTCAAATAATTTCGGAGAAAATCGGTGTGTGACAGGAGGACAGACAGACGGATGCACGTAAGCGTTTCGTACAGAACACTAAAAATGTACGTTTTCCAAATTTCAATTCGAAAATATTTTCTAAACCCGAATGTCTTTGACTGGGCTAATAAATACAATAATAAATTAAGGTTAATTAATATCGTTTTTGCTTTTCTTCTTTCTAAATATGATTTAGACAGAGATAGAAACATATTCTACGTTTCAGCTGAGTTTCAAACTAAAATGCTTGTTGATTTATATACTGTTAATCCCGCCAAATTCTGGTTGCTATATGGTTGCTATGAACATCTTCCCACGCTCATATGTCTACAGTGTTGAATTTGTCTCTCTTAATTACAAACGCCTATACTGAATATTTTCATTGCCTTTATTTTATTCATCTATATTTCAGCTCCATGCTGTTAATATTATTTCATACACAATGACTGTATATCTCTAATTAAAGTAATTAATAACATAACATACCAAGTTTGCTTGTAAGATAATATCTACAATAGCAATTTCTTACGTCTAATAAAGACTTTTATATTTTAATTAATTTCTAAAATTAAATAACTATATTTCACCAAATTCCTAAACTGTGTTATTCAAAGTTATTGTTGCATTAATTAAAACTGAATTAAAATTTACCCTTCAACAATTTTGCGCTATGTGATTTCATCATACGAGAAACCTTTCCTTCAGCAGTATTATTACTAATATTATTTTTTTCGACTAATTTCATTTTTCCCCGTTCATTGTTTTTATAGAAATATTTGTGTTATAACAAAACATTATATCGCAAGATATTTTTATGGCCTAATGACTTTTAATACAATTTTATTAAAATTAAATTGTCTATATAAACAGGGTGTTCTTTAGGTTGTGGCATTCTTTTAACTGGTAATGGTATACATTAAAATCTATCTCATAACCAAATATAATTTATTTAAGGGGTTACATCCACCTCGAATTTTCAAAAATTCGTTTTTTTTACGATTTTTTATTCTCTATGCTTCTAAGAATTATCCAAAAAATTTTTTTAAGAAAATTCCGTTCCATTACAAAGTTATGGCATTAAATGTGACTTGGCGTCGGATTGAGACCGCTACCTGTCTTCAGACACAATATTACTCAGTCGATTTTTAATATTTTTTTAAAAAATTTTAATAATTACTTTTTCTGTAAAAAGTCGAGAGATTTTCTTTTAATTTTTCTAATAGACAATTTTTTATAAATAATTAAATATAAATTTTAAAGTTTGAAACACCGTAAATTTTTATTTAAAAAAAAAAAACCCTTTGGCAATTTTTAACTACTGCATTATTTTACAGATTAATTTTTATTTTCCAGATTGGATTATTTTTTCTAAAAGCTATCCTGCAGACAAGAAGGCTCCATAGTTTTCATCAGTGGTCGATTTAACCCGATAAAAATAATGTTAACATTTAAAACATATTTAAAAAAAAAATATACTTTAAACTATAATAAAAATAAATAATAGCCATTCTTTTGTATTATTACTTTTAAAATATTTTTTTAAAAATATACATACTTTTTGCAACGCCCAGGTATATATAACCTCTTAAGTGCTCAACGGAAAAATAATTTCTAACTATATTAATATATTTTCTCTAGAATCTTGATACTTTACTTTAATAGGTCATTAAGATTTTAAATTGTTGGTCCCGTTAATGTGTATTTTTTAAGAAACTTTTTCGCTTTCGTGAAGGCGAGTAGTCTCCGAAAGAAGGAAATTCATAGAACAAGACAAAATAATTCTTGGAGGGTGCAAATACAGTGGTAATGATATTTGTATCGAGAAGTTGGCGAAATGCAATAACAGGAGTTTCGTTCGGATTAACTACAATTTTGACGTGACATTTTTTAAACAATTTTTTTTTAGTAACTTTTGTGTATATTTGGCCAAGTGATCAACTTAATTATATACGTATGGATATATATGGATATATATGGATATATGGATATATATATATATATATATATATATATATATATATATATATATATATATATATATATATATATATGTATATATGGACAGGCAGAAAGTGTGTGAGGTATGGGATTTTTCTGTTACTAAAATTAGAAAAAACTAAATTTATAAGTGGATTCTGCATCATTTGAAACTGAAAAAATGATATTGTAGTGTCGATTGTGGGGTGGCAAATTTGAATTTTCTAAAGTAAAGTCCAAAAGTCAGTATGTTAAAATATCTAAAACATTTATTAGAAAAAAGTGTTTAGAACTGCATTTTATGGTAATGCGCAAAATGATATAAAAGATTGTATTTCATAGTTTTTGTCGAATAAAAATACAATTGCTAGAAGATTTTTATTTCTCGAATTTGAAATACCTTGGTTAGACAAAGAATTTTTAAAACTTGTTTGTTGATTCCAAGCCATGTTTTACTTCTTTTACGACCAATAATTAAAAAATGATGATTGTCATAAAACTGCAACCGTCGCACGGACAATTATCGGTTTGAGGTTTTTTATTTTTTTAAGGAGTCACAATTCTGCTGCAAAAACAGAAGCGAAAACTAGTGAAAATTGCGTTTTGTTATTTATGGAAAGTATGTAATAAATGTTTTGAGTGATGTCTACCCATAGTCACTTTTCTTCTAAATTTAATAATAAAGAAAAATCCCATATGTCGCACAATTCTTGCATGTCAAAATATATATATATATATATATATATATATATATATATATATATATATATATATATATATATATATAAAGAGACAGATAAAAAGAAAAGTAAACGTGGAGCTGTTTATAGACAGGGGGAGCCGGGAGCCAAACGTAACCAACTGGACAATCCCGTAATGAAAATAACTTATCAAGTGTAAGTTGGACTTACGCAATTAGTGTTCCGTACGTTGATTGCTTTTAAAATAACAATTTTTGTTACGGAAGTATAAAATGATGATTTCACAAAATCCATCCCAAATGAGTTTTCAACAAAGTTTTTTTCTGATCTTTACTGAAAACTGATGACCTTGATTTTTTTTATATACGGGATAAATTATTAAGGGACGGGATAAATTATTAAGGGTAATGCAGTCGTGATAAGTTTCGTTCAATCCAGTTCCAGAATTTTTTCAAAATTTTTTGATCAGTACTTTTCGAGATAAGGGGAGGAATAGCAATTTTTCGCACTTGTTTTAAAAATAATACAAGGAGAAGTGTGCGCAAGTATACGTTATATATATATATATATATATATATATATATATATATATATATATATATATATATATATATATATTTGAACTTGCTTTTTCACGAGCTTTCATTTGACACACCACTTGACCTGGTGAAAAATTTTTTTTTTCACTTCCGATTTCCGATTGACTAACTCGAACACAGTAAACTAAAAATCGATAAGCAGGGCGTGGAGATTTTTCATAAAAAATAACCGTTTTATGCAGTATAACTGTAATAATTAAAACCCGATTTAAAAATTGACGAGGGGAGTGGGATATTTCTTACAAAAAAAAAATCCTTTCCTAGTGTAGAACTTACACTACCCTTAAAAATTGATATCTCGTAGGTGAACATTTTTCAAAAAAAGCACCCGCCAACAAAAAAACCTCGGTTTGAAAAATGTTTGCGTCCAAAAGGGCGAGGGGTCATTTGCCTAAATACAGTTCCTATAACTCTAACAATGATATAACCAATGTAGATATAATGCTACTCATATACTGCTAATACTATGGTGTATGACTATAACGCAGTATTGTGATTGGTAATATATTTCCATAATGGTTGTACATAAGTTAATCGTAGGTATTACTTTATATAAGCAATCCCTAATTGTTTTTAAATAACAAGGTACTATGATATTAGTTAATTGTATTATTGTATTTATACGAAGTTATATTATGCAAAAAATTTAGTTTAGAATGTTACAAAAAATCGGGGATAATAATAATTAATTTATACTCTATAAATACAGCGGAAGAATAAGTCACAAGTATAGAAAATGAATTAGGTACAATATGATACTAAAATGAGTTATGAGCTTGTAGACTGGATCATATGTAGATGGGGCATTTCCAGTTTTTGAAAGAGAAGAAAAACTAAAATGATTACAAATGCTGTTACCTCAAAGATCGGTCAGCCATAATTCGTTAATTGATATGAGATATCAAAAAATGTTGATTATTTTTGGTTTAACTAATACAATGAGTTTACCAAATCTGCTACTTGGCATCTAAAAATTAGAAACAATTAACAAACCATAAAACGGAGTAGTACCGCTCCTTATTAATCAACTACCAAACAAAATTAGTGATTTGGTGTTAAGAGAAAAGAGTTTTTATGCTTTGATAAAATACCTCAGATTTGAAAAGAAGCACGGATAACACTAATCCACAAAAAGGGAGGTAGAACTAACTATTAAAACTATAGGTGTATATCAGTAACGAGCACCCTCAGTCAAGTCTACGCAAAAATTTTAAGAAGTAAATAATTGAGGATAAATATAGTTTGCATAAGATTGAATAACAATCTGGTTTTACAGCTGATAGATCGTGTGTAGACAATGTATTTAGTGTAATTTATTTAAATTAAAAAAAGACATCAACGAACCGAGAGCTCCATTTACTCTTTGTAGACCTAACCAAAGCGTATGCTACCCTCCCAGTGATAAAACTATGTCAAATATCAGAACGATTAACCATAAACAGTACAACAATCGCCGCAGTAAAACAGCTGTATGAACAATCACGTTCCCAAATCAAGTTGGGAAACACTCTCTCTACCGAAAATTTTTCTGTAACAAAGGGTGTCAGACAGGGCTGCTGTCTCCAACGTTATTCAGAATTTATCTGAACTAGATGACAAAGAGTATGTGGAGAAATGAGAATACAGTTGACTGACGAAATAACGTTGTACACTCTACGTTTTACCGACGATCAGATGGTTATTGCTCAGGACAAGGAAGAGCTTGAATTTATGACAAGAAAATTGTTTGAAGATTATAAAAACTGGGATTTAAAAGTTAACTGCAAGAAAACCAAATATTTGTGTATAAGAGGAAAACAGAGAAGCCTTACTCTAAATACCGGTGAGGTCATTGATGCTTATGAAGAGTATATATATCTCGGAACTAATAGAAGAGTATATATATCTCGGAACTAATATAAGTAAAGACGGTAGAATGGAAAAAGAAGGAGAGAGTAAAATAAGTAAAAGAAAGGTGGAGATAAAACGTTCTGTCCTGTGGTCGAAGAACAACAACCGAAAAAAGGAGAAGAGAGAGACCAAGAGCAACAAGGTTTTGGAGCTGTTCAGAGGGCAATGTCAGAGAGAAATCTAAGTCCCGGAGATTGCGAAGAGGATGAAAACTGGGAACCAGAGGCGAAGAACGCTATAAAAAAATCGAATTGATGATTAATAAAATAATTAATAACAAGAAATTGTCTCATTTGCATTATGATTGATGACTATTAAACTGCAAAAAAAATCCATTGTCTAATTAATTAATTCAGAAATAATGACTTGGCACCTAGAATGTAAACATGTATGTACTGTTGTATAAGATTGATGTGTTTCTTGCAATATAAATATGAGAATAGTCTCTAGTAGGCTACGATTATTAATTATTGACATTAAAAGTAATTAAGTATTAAAGTAACTTTATGATATTATTTTTATTTCTGATTTATTGGCCTTCAGCTTGGAACTCAGCTTATATGTCACGAGCTTCTATATATATGGTTTTTAACGACCATCGGATCACTTGGAACGTTCTCAATCCACTGCGCTAAGGGGACCACCAATATAATATTATTTAAAACGTATATTTTCAGTTTACTCACACTCATCTTTTAACCAAGTATTGGGTGTGATGCAAAATTACAAGTAAACTCACGCTAGGTGAAAAACTTATCACAAACTCTTTTCTTTCAAAATTAATTTTGTAATTTGTACTAAAATATTGTTGGAAAATTTTTACACCACACTGCAAATAATTGGAAGACTGTTCTTAAAATAGGTTATAGATATAATACAGGATGCTCTATTTGCAAGGATTAAACTCAGAACGAAATAGTAATGTATAAACTCACTGCCGGTGTATAACTAATCCCTAACTACTTTAAAGGTTGCTTTTACTTTCTCTCCCTCCCTCCTCAGTGCCACTCTTTTGGTCCTTTTATCGAGTTTTTTATTAAAGAAATGATAAAAATTGCGTAGAATTACTGGCCAATATTTTTTAAAAATAAACTAAAATTAAAAAGTACATCCCTAAAACATACATACAGCTCCATAAATAGGTGTATAGTGAAGGCACAGATAGTAATCCCGGTCCTTGGAATATAGCTGATATGAAGCTTTTTACGGCGAGTAAATCAATCAATCACAACAATATTACTTGCAAAGCGTAAATAAAGGAACATTTAACATCATTTTATACTTGAATAAGGTGCATGTCCACTTTAAGGCCACCTTGGCAAACAGAATTGCCCTTATTAAGGCCCCATAAATCCACAACTAAAGCATTAAAAGTCTCGTAAAGTGACTGTTTGAGCACGTGACCCGACGATGATAAAGGTCACACAATGCCGGTAATTAGGAGAGATATGTCAAGATAACTAAGAACTTCTTCACGCATCTTTGCAATTCAGTTGAAACTTTATAAAGATTAAATTCATTTTGAAAAAATACAGAGCCATTTGAGTTTTAAGTTTAGTATAAGAATAGTCACTTCCTGGAGCGATTAAAACAAAATATCCGGAAAGAAATAACACCGATCGCTGAAACGGCATTCCAAGCAGTGATGAATAATTTCATTCCTGGTTAAGTACCAGAACGTACTGAACTTGAGTTTGATATATATGTAAGACTAGCAGTGCCCGCAGCTCTGCTCGCGTGGACTTGTTTTACTATTATCGTCACTGCTTATTCCTTATATTACCTAACGTAATAAAATATATCCTATAACCTGACCAGAGAACATATGTAAGAATTTAAAAAAAAAAACACATAAATCGGATAAGTGGTTCTTGGGTGTTAAGTGCACTAACGGACAGACACGCAGAGACACGTTGCTTTTTATATATATTATAGAAGATTCTAGATAACCTGGCCAGAGAACAAATGTACGAATTAAAAAAAAACTACGTAAATCGGATAAGTGGTTCTCAAGTGATAAGCGCACTAACGGACAAACAAATAGACAGACAGAGAGACGTTGCATTTTTATATATATACATATATATATATATATATATATATATATATATATATATATATATATATATATATATATATATATATATATATATATATATATATTATAGAAGATTATAGATAACTTGGCCAGAAAACATATGTTTTAAAAAAGAAGCAGGTAAATCGGATAAGTGGTTCTCGAGTGATAAGCGTACTAACGGATAGGTAGATAGACAGAGAGACAGATAGACAGAGAGATGTTCCATTTTATGTATGTTCTAGAAGATTATAGATAACCTGGCCAGAGAACAAAAATATGAATTAAAAAAAAAGCACATACCTCGGATAAGTGGTTCTAGAGTGATACGCGCACTAACGGACAGACAGAGAGACGTTGCATCTTAAATATATTATATTCTTTGCTAAGTGCTATTGTTCCATATTTAATGGTTTAGGCAGTGTGTTGCGGCAAACTTCTTTCCGACTTGATTCACTATTATAGTCACTGCTTATTCCTTATGTTACTGAACGTAATAAAATATATCCTATAACTGGGCCAGAAAAAATATGTATGTTTTAAAAAAAAAAACACGTAAATCGAATAAGTGGTTCTTCAGTGATAAGCGCACTAACGGATGGACAGTCAGAGAGAGAGACGTTGCATTTTATATATATTATTTTCTTTGCTACATGATATTGTTCCATATTTAATGCTTTAGGCAGGCAAGAGAACGCGCTAGCGGCAAACTTTTTTCCGACTTGATCCACTATTATCGTCACTGCTTATTCTTTATGCTACCTGATGTAACAAAATATATCCTATATCCTGGCCAGAGGACATATGTATGTTTTTTTTAAAAAAAAAGCACGTAAATCGGATAAATGGTTCTCGAGTGATAAGTGCACTAACGAACAGACAGACAGATAGACAGATAGAAGACAGACAGACAGAAAGACGTTGTATTTTATATATATTATAGATAACCTGGCCAAAGAACGTATGTATGAATTAAAAAAAAAATACACGTAAATCGGATAAGTGGTTCTCGACTCATGAGCGCACTAACGAACAGACAGACAGACGTTACGTTTTATATATATTATATAGATTATTATTATTATTATTATATAACTTGGCCGGAGAACGGAGAACATATGTATGAATTAAAAAAAAAACACGTAAATCGGTTCTCGAGTGATAAGCTCACTAACGGACAGACAGAGAGACAGAGAAGTTGCATTTTATATATATTATACTCTTTGCTACATGATATTGTTCCATATTTAATGGTTTATTTATATTACCATAATAAAACTTATAATAGATTTTCGTAATTTCTAGACATACCCACGTTTCTTTATTAACTATCACTTTATCTAAGTAAATTTTCCAAATAAGTAAGTCTTTTAGTGTTTCCTTATTTACCTATTTGTTCAGCTCTATTAAGAATTTCTTGTAAAAGTTTATATTTAGAACAAACACCCACGTTATAGAATATAGGGGAAAGTCTAGTATTACCACCTTCTTCTTTTGCTACCCAATACTGGATTACTGAAGGCATGTAACTTTGTATTATGTATCATGTTTAACCGGTCATTGGAAGAGTATTGGAAGACCAGTTTTGTCAGCCCTGTGTTCAACTAAGGGGACAGGACTGATATCGTAAACTATAGGCCAATAAGTATTTTGAGTACTATTCCTAAATTATTTGACAACCTAGTAACTAAAGTATTGGCATCTAACCTGGGACCATATATAATAGGTGAACAGTTTGGTTTTCCGAGAGGCAAGTCTGCTGAATTGAACTTGATTTGCTATACAGACTACCTATCGAGGACCTTGGAGGATCTGAGGTACATTCCATCTATACCGATTTCTCTAAAGCTTTTAATAGGGTCAACCATGATGTTCAGCTCAATAACCGTGGCATGTCGGGTTCAATGTTGGGCTGGATTAGGAGTTATTTATGTGGCAGAGTTCAGGTTACTTCAGGTGGTTCGAGCTAATAATTTTAAGTCTGTCAACATTACTGTGTCCTCGGGAGTGCCTCAAGGCTCTTATATGGAGCCTCTGATGTTTAACCTGTTCTTGAATGATGTGACTGACTGCTTTTTGTCTTCCAGGTTCTTGCTCTTCGCTGATGATTTGAACTTGTACGCGGCGGTTGGATCGATTGAGGATTGTGTGGGATTGCAGGTTGATTTGGATAAACTTAGTGTCTGGTGTCAGTTAAACGGTATGGTTTTAAATACTCCTAAATGCTTCTCTATTTCTTTCTCGAGATCGAGCAATCCATTGTTTTTTGATTACAGCATACGAGTAAATGGGACTTCCCTCGAGTCCGTGGTTAGCGTTAGGCATCTGAGGATTCAGTTTGATTTGATTTGAGTTTTATTCCTCATATAACCGAGGTAACGTCTAGGTCTCTGAGGATGCTTGGCTTCATCAGGCGTTGCTCATCAGAATTTTCATCCATTACCTCTATAAAAATGCTGTACTGCTTGTTGGCTAATTATAAATTCTTTAACAATGATTATTTTAGTTATTCAAAACTGACATCTATATTAAACTTGAATACCCTGTCTAACCGGAGAATTCAACGAGATCTAGTAATGTTCTTTAAAATGCCATTGTAAACTGTCCAGAACTTTTATCTCAGATTAATTTGTATGCATCCTCTATACATACTAGATCTGCATTTTCCTTCTTCAAACCTTATCATAAGACAACCTATGGAGCTAATACCTTCATGAAAAGATCTATGGGCATTGTAAATAACTGCCCATCACTGAACTCGTTCTCCAGCTCCTTGTCTCTTTTTAAGAGGCGGATCGGGGTTCCTTTCTTAATTTCTTAGTTTTAGCCTTTAGTGTTAATTGTCATTTAGAGATGTAAACTTTTGTATTTTGTCTTTATGAGTTGAATGGGCATGTCCCGTAAAAAAATAAATAAATAAATATTTTTTTCGAAGTATTTCTCTTAGATAAAACTTCAAATTGATCTATTCAGACGTCTCGGGTCTGGTCTTTTTATTTGTGAGTCTTTACAGGTATTCATACATATAATTTTTAGAATTTATCACCATTCCCTTATGTATATTAATGAGAGGTATATCTATATATTTTTGAAAATAATGGCACATAACTAAAGAACTACATTTAAATAGCGTTTCCTCAAATAAATTTTGCATAAAACTCAATTAATCTGTTTATTCACGTTTTTAAGTAATACTAATTAGTTCCTAATGTAAAAACATATTTTCAATTTCATAAAAGTAGAACCATTACCCCGGAAGACTAAGGACCTATAAAATATTCTTAAAAACTTATTATTAATCATGAATATTATGTATTATTAAAATTACACTCATATTTGCATAATTATACGAGTACTACAGGCATGCACATAAAAAAGTACTGCGCGGTGTTTTAACGTCGTGACTTATCTAAATAATAGTAAACAATAATAGATCATTTTGATTTTTAACAGATTAGTAATTACTAGCTATTATTGACTGCATATTTGAATATTTATGTTAGGCTTCTAGTGGATTTTTAACATCACGTCTAAAATTTTGTACAAGATAAAGGAGGTACGACGGCAATCTGATGATTATCGTGGATAAATTTATCCATGCATGAAAGGACTCGTTTGCAAATGATCAACTTTACATTCGTTTTATTGTGCGTAGAATAAAAATTATTTAAAAGAAACCAACCAGGTGCAAGTAGGACTTGCGCAATTAGTATTCCGTTCCATGATTGCTTTTAAAATAAAATTTTTTATTACTGGGGTACAAAAAGATCAGTGACTTCACCAAACACACTCCAAATTAGTTTTCAAAAATCAATATCTAGGATTCGGACACACACTTGTTTGTGATGGCTAAAAAAATTTTCTACAATATGAACTTCTATATCATTAGGGAAATTGCAAAACACATCGTTTATCAAAGTTCTGTCTTAAGTAGAACTAGTTTTTTTTATTGTTTGTATAAGCCCAATGCTATTAAAATAGATAGATAGATATTCTTTATTCATTCCAACCAAAAACAGTACAAGCCTAATGGGAATGGAACATGTCAACATTTGTAAAGAAACTTAATCTAGCAGCTCTTAAGTATACTTTAAACAATTTGCATTTAGAGTTAAAAACATAACAAACACAATACCTAACATGCACCTATTTTAAGTTTATATTACAAACATAAAACTCTTCTAAGGAATAACATGCTTTCCTGCAGAGAAAAGGCCTTAAAATCTTCCCAAGTTCAATTTTTGAAAGGCTTCTCACATTCTCAGGTATACAATTAAAGATTTTTGTTATTGAATACACAAAATTTTTTTAAAGGTTAGAAGTCCTATAAATGTCAGTTAGAAGGTTGGCTTAAATTCTTGTATCATGTCCATGCCTGACACTCATGTCCTCAAACAAATCCCTATTATCAGCTACAAACCGAGTCTAAAATACAAATGCTAAATAATGTTAAAATGTTATTAGAGGCGAATACTTTTCTGCAGCTTTCCTGTTGTTTTATGCCAAAAATACATCTTAAACACCTTTTTTGCAAAACAAAAACTCTGTGAGATCCCTCGAATTTCCCCAAAAAAACAATCCATATCTGATCCTCAACTGGATGAACGCATGATATGCCAAGAGCGCCGTATCATTCCCCACCATCTCCGATATAATCCTCAAAGCATCTGGATATCCTAGCAGCAACCATATCGATGTGCTCCCCCCAGTCCAATCAATCCCTGTCAATGCTCAAGCCCAAAAACAGCACAGTCTCCGTTGGTGTGATAGTCTCACTTGTGAAAGTATACTCTGGTCTCAGGGTCTGAAGTTTCGTCCAATTTTGTCGGCCTGTGATTAACACAATCCAAGAATTTTTTTTGTATTCCAGATAAATTATCAAAGATAAATGCACTCGTTCAATTTACATCAGAATGTTCCAGAATTTTTTCGACATTTTTCGATTAGTACTCTTGCTTAGAGATAGGGTGCGGGGATAGCGATTTTTGTCAGTTTTTTAAAAATAATATCAAGAAACGTTTGTGCGAGTATTACATCATATATACTTTTGAACTTGTATTTTTACAGGCTTTGACACCTCATTCAATGAGATTGAAAACAATTTTTTTTCACTTCAAATTTTACCCTCGCAAAACTAACCCCTTAAGTCAAAATTTAACTTTAAAAACTACACGGTCGTGGTTAGGCCAACAATTCCTATATTTGTACCAAATTTTAATTTTCTATGTCAAATAGTTTCGGAGAAAATCGGCTGGGCAGACAGACAGTCTGACACCGAAGTAATTCCATCAGTGTCCTGTTTCTCCGTTTTGAGCTGCAACACTAAAAAAGGCTGGGGGAGACACTAATATCATATACACGTAAATTTTTTTGCGAGTAAAATAATCTCTTAAAGACACTTCTTCGTTAATCTTATGCCATATATTATTTTTACTATCCCATTAAAACAACAATTTTTTATTTGGAAATAAGATGGAGTTATATCTTTTCCAATTATTTCCAGAAGATTTTCTAATGCAACCACGTCTAAAATCATAGCTTCTTCTTAAGATGCCGTGCAGATTTCTGCGAAGGTGTCTATACTAAACTTCTCTCATCAGATGAGTCTGGTTAAAGCCGCATTTTGGAGAGACCGAAAATCACTTATTCCTGTCCAGTGACGAATATTGCGCAGTCATGATAGTCTTTTCGGTCCCATTCTCCTTTTGCCTTGAATGTTACCCGGCAATATCAGCCGTTGGAAGCTAACGTTCCCCACGAATAATATGACCCAAGTATGAAATCTTTCTTCTTTTTATGTTTTCGAATAATTCAGGTGTCCCTCTCAATCACCTCCTCATTCTTCACTCTATCAACCCAAGATAATCTCAGCATTCTTGAGAGTATCCACATTTCAAATGCCTTCAGTTCGTTAATAGATGACACTTTCAATGTCTATGTATTGTACAGCAAAACGGACCAAACATAGCACTTAACCATCCAGTACCTGAGTTGTAGGTTAAGGTTTTTATTGCAAAGGAATTTGAGTAACTTGATGAAAGTTGCTCTTACCTGCTCAACTCTGGCTTTAATTTTCATGTCCGAATCCCATTTGTCATTCACAAGGCATTCCAGGTATTTGAACTTTTTTTTTATGGATCTAGCGCATGTGCTGCAGGGAAGTACCTAAAGCGCTCCAGAGAGGCATGTGTGCGGAAAAAGCGATTCACGTTGTTCTTAAATCGCTGTAAATTGTACTCGGTGGGAAAGAGCCCTGGGCAAATTATTCCAAAGGGATAATGTTCTCCATATAAAAACTGCTTGTACAACGGTACGCGGAGTGACAAGCTGAACCTCAAATGGATGTGAAGTATTAGCGCGACGTGTATTTCTAACATGCACCGCTCTGGGAGGAATTAAGCGGGCTAGATCCTTCGAACAGTTTCCATAAAAATACTTGTAGAACAGACTCAAGTCGCCAACCGTTCTTCGATGTTCCAGAGAATCAAGGCCGCCAGTCAGTTCCGGGTCATCAATCAGAGGAACAGCTGTTCTCTGAAAAGAATCCAACAAATGGTGTGTGTGTTTGGGGGCGGAGCCCCAAACATGGGAGCAGTGTTCCATAGTTGGTCGAATTTG
Organism: Pachyrhynchus sulphureomaculatus; assembly: GCA_019049505.1. NCBI lineage: Eukaryota > Metazoa > Arthropoda > Insecta > Coleoptera > Curculionidae > Pachyrhynchus > Pachyrhynchus sulphureomaculatus. Next base: position 194,633,562 of record CM032454.1, read on the forward strand.
AGCTTTGTAAAGAATTAGTTTTAAACTTGAACTTGTTAATCCGTCCTATATTCTCACCATTTATATGAATTCGGACGTCTTGAATTGGACTTCTACTGATGATCATGAATTTTATCTTGTTTATATTGATGCTTAATCCAATGTTTCCTCCTGCTTTGTGTATAGCCTTCAATAATGCTTGAAGAGCATCCGTGCTATCTGCCAGAATGGCAATGTCATCTGCATATTTGTTGTTGTTTATCGGAACACCATTTACTTTGATACCCAGATCACTCTCCGACACTGCCTCAACGAAGGCTCTTTCGACATATAAATTAAACAGCATGGGGTGACAAAACACAACCCGGTCTAACTCTCTTTCTTATTTCAAAATCTTCCGTTGTATTACCATTCTGAAGTCTAACGTCTGCTCATTGATTCCAATATAAATTGGTAATGATTTTTATATCTTTAGAATCTAACCCTAGTTCTTGTAGATATTTCACGAGGAACTAATCACAACAAATCAGTTGTGAAGACTGTCATCGCCCCAACTGAAACATTAACACATGGTTTGAAGAAGTTGCCTTGAACTTTTCACTCTTTGAGGAATAAGAAATAGTATCGATGATACTAATTCATTTTAATAAATGATTAATTAAAACAAAAAAAAAACGAGTGCGTTTTCCTTCTGTTGTTTAAAACTTTCGATTCCTGCTCATTAAATGCATGTCAGGTATGCTAATTCGTAATTTATATAACAGAAATTTTACCACTTTACTTTATATTCCTTTCAGGTTTATGACAGTTACCGCATATACTACTATTCATTCTATTCTAAAATGTTTCTAACAAGATAGTTATATAATGATTTCATACCTCCATTAATACATATATTTGAACAGATACGCTAAAGAATCCTAACATTCTTTATACTTTTAATGATATACTATCATTAAGTTTATTAAACACTCAATTTATTTATCCTTTCCGTCATATTTATTTATTATCTTATAAAGGGTTGACCATCTGTTGGTTTCTTTTTAAAATACTTGCCACGACTTTCAACCCAATTTTTCAGCACATTTTCGATGGATTGTGGCGAATAGCTAGATGAATATTTTCCTTAAGTGTGTGGATTCTTTGTGGAACGTTAAAGTAACAACGGTCGTTAACAATTCCTCATAAAAAAGGCTTCTTCTTCTTCCTCTATTAGGCAATGCCTGTTCTTCATTGATAGTCTTATTGTCTTGGTGGTGATTCTGTGGACGATGACATCCAGCTCTGTGCTTATCGTTTTGGTGGTCTGACTTGGGGTCTCCTGGTGTTTAGCTTCCCGTCCCTAGCTATTTTGGGAAGCCTGGTGGCGCTCATTCGTTCCTCGTGATTGTTCCATTCTTTTCGTCGTGTTTTGACGATTTTTATAATGTCTTGGATGTCATACTCCTTCCTTATTTGCTGGTTAGGTATTCTGTCTCTCAGTGCTCTTACTGTTATACACCGTAGGGTTCTCATCTCGGTTGTTCTAAGCAATTGTTTAGTTTTACTAGTCTCTGATCTAGTTTCTGCACCGTATGTTAACACTGGTCTAATACAAGTTTTATATCTTGTTTGCTACCGACATGTACCTGTTACTCCATATCACATCTCTTAGCTGACCGGAAGCGAACAGCGTCAAATCCCAGCTGCGCTGTGGCCGTGGCACATCTCCAAGCCGGTTGATCACACGATTACCGAACTTAGCGTGCAAAAGATCTTTTGTTTCACGGCTAGTATGGCTTGTTCCGCCATTCTGCTGTAACCAACGATCCTCCAACTCAGAATCGTGCAATTGTGGCCACAAAAAATTAGTTATCATGTCTCTGTAACGCACTCCATTCGCCGAAACGTTGTTACCTGATTCATCTTCAAAGAAGAAAATGTCAATGCTGCCATCACTTCAAGAACCACTCCAAAAAGTCACACCTTGAGGTTGCATGTGCTTTTCTACATGTGGATTTTAGAACCCCATATTCTACAGGTCTGCTTGTGTAAATATCTTCCGAGATGGAAATGAGCTTCGATATCATTTTTTAACTCATTTAAAACTCACATAGAGAAATAATAGCGAAACGGATGATCATTTTGCTTGAATTCTTGAGACAGTTGCACTTTGTAAGCAAATAATCCCAGATCTTTATACAAAATTCTCCTCAGAGAAGTGCCACGAGTTTAGGTTCTTGTCGTAAAGGGTCATATTTACCACATAGCGTCAGTTGAACGCTGTAGTAGACTTGCAAAACTATTGAAATTCGTTTATTTAGCCTTAATTTAGAGCTCCTTGAATATGAACGAAATTTCTATAAAAGTTCGTTACATTTTACAATGTGTGCACAAAGGTGCAAATGCTGTGCAGGCCAACGAATTATAACCAACAGCCAAACGATGATTCAGTCGGTTTCTGGAAATTTCGGTATCAATGATGTTCCCAGCTCTGGTCGACCAGTGACAGAACAAATTGATAGAATTGTTACAAAAGTTGAGGATGACCGACAGGTAAGTACCCATAGTATCGCCAAGGAACTAACATCCATCATAAAACAGTTTTGAATGATTTGGAGAAAGCTGGCTACAAAAGCTAGAAAATTTATGAAATCGAAGGTCCATCTGCGAATCTCTACAGAAACGTTATGATATGGAGCCATTTCTGAAGTGGTTGATCACGGACGTTAAAAAATGGATCATATGCAACAATAATGTGGGATGAAAGGGGATGAAGCTCCAAAAACGATGTAAAAGTCCGGATTGATGCCAGAAATGGTGATACTGTGTTTCGTGGGATTGTAAGGGAATAGTGCATCATGAGCTACTGCAGTCTGGTCAAACGATCGATTCTGTACTCTACTGTCCGCAACTGATAAGATTAAAATAAGTCATTGAAAAAAATCAGCCGGAACTAATTATTAAACAGATACTTCCTCCACCATGACAACGCTAGACGACACAGACATATTTGTTGACTCAGCAAAAATTGAGAGAGCTCGGCTGCGAAGTTTTAATACATCCATCGCATAGATCAGGCCTTGCACCGTCAGATTACCATTTGTTTCGATCTCCTCAGGACTTCCTGAAGGGTATTAAGTTAGTTTGAAAAGAACCCTCTGAAAATCACTTACCAGAAAAATGACTCCATTTTATATTACTTTATCGGTTATATTTTATTATTATTGTTTTTTTTTCTGTAAAAAAACGTATTTTAGTTTATGAGTTCCCTTCTCTAGAATTGTTGCCATATCTACCCGTTCTTGGAGCAAATATGTAACTATTTTAAAAACTCTCTACTTTGTATTTTAACTTTAAAAAAACTTAAACTTATATTTAATAAAAAAGTAAATATTCTTCCTCCTTCTCAACCTAAGTATGTCCACTCCTAAACGTAGGTTTCTTCTAATCTCTTTCATGTTTTACTTTCTTGTGCCATCTTTAATCAGTGCTTGCCCGCTACTACTCTTATATCATCGACCTATCGTTTCTGTGGACGTCCAATGCTTCTTCCTGTTTCTCTGGGTGTCTATTTCGTGAGCCTATACACCCATCTGTCTCCAGAAGATAGCCACATGACCTACTCATCGCCACTTCATCTTTGCCGCCTCGAGAGATATGTCAGTGATTTGGTTCGTCTCCTTATCTGCTCATTATGAATCCTATTCCTTAGAAGCCACCAAGCATGCTTCTCTTCATAGCTCTCTCTGAAGCATTTTAACAAATGCTTTCGTGAGACACATCGTTTCCAGTCTATATGTGCTGACCGGTAGAACACAGGAATAGTAGACTTTAGTTTTTAGGCTTATGGGTATCGTAGTACTTTTTAAGATATGTCCTAGTTTCCCAAAAGCTGCCCATGCCAGCCTTATTCATCTGGTAATTTCTGCATGCTGTTTCTCCTTTCTGATCTTAATAGTGTGACCTCGTCGACGCGTTCTATGGAGTTATTTTCTATCTGTATGTTGGTATTTTCAAAGTTCATAAATTTAGTTTGTTTAAAATTCATTTTAAGACCTACCCTTTGCAGGAAATACACGAATATGAAATCGGGAAGTTAATTTTATACTACCTCGTTTACATTATAAATAAAATAAAACAACATTCTAAAATTTATGATGATTTACATTGATGCTCTCTTGCAAAAAAAAGAAAAAACATTTTACCAAATCATTGGTTTAATTCTATTCTCTAAGCCATGCGGAACCCACATTAACAACAATTTGGTATCGACCTTGTAAGGTCTACTTGATACAGTTTTCTATATCCTAGTCTACAATTAGTTCTTGTTGAGTAACTATGAAAGTAAAATCAATTGAAAACAAAATTGTTATAATAATAATAGTTGTTGTAGCTACAGTGTGTTTATTTTCTACAACAAATTTGTAAATAAACAATTACTGGGTATAAAATCCTAAAAACCTTCTCATTATTTTTCAATTAAGTTGTTTAAATCGAATTGCCAAACGCATCCCGTTATTTTTCTATATTGTAAAAGTATGCTTACATTCAAATTTAGAACTGAAACGGCAGCAGAAAATGGTATTGATTTAATGAGATTTTATAAACTAATGAACCTCTAATCATGGTTGACCGGAACCGAACACTTTTAATCTGTACATTTTCATAACTGGAGCAAAATAGCACGTAAAAATATTTTAGAGAATTACTAACATGGGGTTTACAAGAAAAGCAGATAAACCAGAAGCTAATAAAAATCATACATGACATTAACAAAAATGTAAAACAAATATAAAAGGAGGACATCTACTGAGTAAGGAAGTAAAAAACAAACGCCGGAAAAAGATAAGACGTTCCTTTTATCTTCAACCTCGTCACGGATGGATAGTAGAGAACTAGAGGATACAAAATGGGCAACCCACTTCCACACAATCTACTACGCCGATGATGCAATCCTCATTTCCGATTCTGGAAAACCTTCAAAAGATCTTTCACGCCTTCAATTTGGAAGCGAGGAAACTATTCATGATTATTAACACAACCAAGACAATATGTGTGGTAGCCTCAAAAGAATTATTAAGATGCAAGCTGGAGATCCAAGGAAGTATTATTGAACAGGTTAATAATTTTAAATACCTGGGAACAATGATAACAAGCTACGCAGATTTAAACAGGGAAGTAAAACAACAGTCTATGGTCTGCAAAAATAAATATCCCACAGTGGAAACCAAAATAAGAATACACAAGACAACAGTGAGACCGATCGTCACATATGTTTTAGAAACAAGAACTGTGGTTAAAACACCACAAATTATGAGGACAACAAAAATGAGGGTGATTAGGGATATACATGGGGAAAAACTATCCACTACAAAATCCGCAACAAAGATCTACAAGAACTAAGTAAGATCCAAGAAATATCCAAATGGACCAGAACTGGAAGAAAACAATGGAATGAACACGTAGATCAGATGAACGACAACAAACTGGTAAAAAAGAGCCCAATGGGGATAAAACAGACACTATACCTATTTATATGACACACCATATAACAAAGAAGAAGAAGAAGACTAACATGGGGTGAAAAGTTCCGAGATTTTCCGAGAGATGGCAACAGAAATAAAAAGCCATATAATTTTCAGTTAGTGTCAACTCACAGAAGATTCGACTAAAATTTTCATGACGTTTTGTCTAATAGTTTGCGAGTTACAGTTGTTTGAGTAAAGCTACTTTTGATTTTTTACAAAACGATAGAACAAAAAAAAAATTGTATGTTGATTAAATACTGCTATTTCCTGGGAAAAAAATACAACCAGAACCGAAGAATGGCTTGAGAAGTGTTATGGCACATCTACTTTGTCGAAAGCAACTATATGTCGATGGTTTAGCGAACTTAAATGCGATCGTACAAGGACCCATGATGCACAATGTTCAGGACGTCCAAATGAGGTAGTCACTGCAAAAAAAAACACAAAAAATCCTCCATGTTGTTCTGAATGACCGCATAGTGAAAGTGATAGAGATAGCTAACATCGTGAAGTTATCAAGAGAACACGTGAGGCATATTTTTCATCAATATTTGCATATGAAAGGCTAGGTGCCCGATGGGTGTCGCGCAGTATTTTTTGGGATGTGTATAAAATAATACTGACCAACTATCTTGAGAAGGGGCGAAAAATCACCGAAGATTATTATGTTGGTTTATTGGACCGTCTGAACGATGAAATCAAGAAAAAATGACCACATTTGGCGAAGAAAAAAAAGTGTCGTTTTATCAAGATAATACGAGTACACCAGTATAAATTGGTCCACAACGATTATGGATGAATTCAGGGAAAGAAATTTGGCGCAAATGAAGAAAGCGAATACAAAACTGAGGCTTCTTTTAGAGAGCTCTTCAAATCGTGCTATATGAAAGGTATC
>CM032454.1:194642445-194645741 GCA_019049505.1 Pachyrhynchus sulphureomaculatus
ATGTCGTGATTCCAAAAAAGAACAGAGCAACCAAATATAATGACCATTGAACAATTAGTCTCATGAATCATGTTTTAAAAAGATTTTTGAGTATGATGCATGGCAGGACATATAATAAACTTGAAGAAACAATTGAAAACAGTCAGTCTGGTTTTCGAAACGAATTAGGGACTATAGTGGCAGGCAGAGGGCAGTAGGATGGAATTAGTAACAACAGCGTTTTCACTCGTACGGACAAAGACTTGGAGGTGGTCACGATCATTAAGCGATACAAATTAGAATATTTTGGCCACATTATGAGACATCTAGAAAAACACGAAATCATGCATCTGATTATAGAGGGAAAGATTCCAGGCAGACATGGTCCAGGGAGAAGGATACCATTGTGGTTGAAAAATTTGAGAAAGTGGTACAGAAAGTCTACGGTTCAACTCTTCCGAGCGGCTATCAATAAAGCGATCATCACCGATATGGTAGCCAATATGATAACCAACGATCGTTGAACTGTCATAGTCTAAAAATTACTCTGTTTGGTAAAATATCGAAAACATTTAGTAGGAAAAGTGATTGGAATTTTGAGAAGATTGGACAAAAATCGTATTTTGTCAGATATGATCACAAAGAATTTTTTATTTTTTTTTATTTTGAAATATGTTTGTTAGATTGGTACGAGAATTTTAAAGTTAATTTTTTGATTTCAAGTTATCTTTTACTTGTTTTACAATCAATAATTAAAAAATTCTGGTTTGCGCAAAACCGCAACTGTCGCACGGACAATTACCCTATTACTTGCTGTTTGAGGTTTTGTTTTTGAAGGATACTCTAACGTCATAATTTATTGCAAAACATAAAGGAAAACAAGTACATTAATATTTATTCACGAATGATAAATTTATTTCAATACTTTGAATGTTTTCGAGATTTTCCTTATAGTTCCAATTTGTATTCACGTATATTGACATCCTATGTACATAATTACACAAAACATACAACTCGTTCACAATATTTAAATAACTATTTTTCCTCAAAAATTTAAAATTCTTTTAGGTCCGGAAAACCAAAACTCAATGAACCTAAAATAGTGCAACTTTTTTCTTAACAACTTATTACATACTTGGCTTCAACAACATAATGTAATTTTACTTTAGCTTTTCATAAAGTTATGTATGGATTCATTTAATTTTAGTATCTGTCAAATTGTGTGCGCTGCCATCATAACCATAAACTTCGTACTTACAAACCAAAATTTATTCACAAGAAAGGGATTATCATGCTCGACTAGATTTTTGTTCTTGGCAATAAGGAAAGAAGGAATAAGACTTACAATTTTTTACAGAAATATTTCTTTTTACTCAGAAGGCTACGTTTTCTTCTGATGGGAGTGGCTAGCTCACAGAGTTACAAATGGTAAGCGAAGAAAAATACAAATTTTGTATTAGAAATTAAAAATCAGTACTACTTTAAAGTGAACGTGTGGTGTGGGATATGGAATACTGAAATTCTTAGCCCTTTCTTTTCCGCCAAAGTTTAACTTCGGAAAGCGACTTGCCCTTCTTTTTTTAAAAAACTTGGAACTACTAAGCCAACTGGCCAGCATCTCTCTTTATTATTTTTTAAATATATACACATTTTTCCTTAAACCTAAACTAAAACCTAAAGACACACACAACACCCAGCCGTCACGGAACGGAATCGAACCGCTTACCTCTTGGACAACAGCAGGCAAGGCTAGCATCTTACCCACTGTGCCAATCGGTCCGGCTTGCAATTCTTACACAGTTAAATATTTAATTTTTTAAATAACACACACTTCAGCAAAGTCAGGAACTACTTTTCAACAAGATGGTGCCGCCATTCACAATACGTTGCAAGTGCGAGAATAGCTGAATGAAAAGTTTTAAGACAATATTCTGCTAATTCTTGGTCTGCGAGATCTCCGGACTTAACCTTGCTCGATTTTTTTTATTGGGCTACATCAAGAACAAAGTTTATGTTTAGAGACCTTTCATATATATATATATAAGTAGTATAACAAGCGGGGTTCTGGATCACCTCGATGGCCACTTTTTTCCTTCAGCAGTGGTCCATGACCTCTACTTGACCTTTTTACAAGAAGTCCTGAAAAATGTCCTGAAATCTAGAAGAAGTGCTGAAAATCCGAAGAAGTAGTCGTCAATGACGTCACTCGTCCAGTGGTTGTTGAACAGTGCCCTTTTGGCATATTTCCTGAACCTCTTGAAGAAGTGTTTACCTGTTTACTTGTACCTGTTGTCACCTAATTACCTGTACCTGTATACCTGTGTTACCTGTAATTTACCTGTAATATCTGAAGAAGTGTTCAATGACGTCACAAGTCCAGTGGATGTAGCTTAGTGCCTTTTTGTCACTTTTGTTGACCTTGGGGACTTAGAATAAATGTGTGTTAAATGTTGTGTATTAAATTAAATTAAATAAGTTAAAAAAAGTCATGTCTGTAGTAGGATTTGAACCTACATCTGTTGGTTTCAATACTGCAAAACCTGGGGACTTATCCTACTTAGCCAAATAGGATTCGTAATAGAGAATGCAATTGTTGGGATGACATAAAAAAGGATTGGTGAATAATATGTGAAAAGTCTGCAAAGTTGAAATTTGTACAAGAAGTAGTCGTCAATGACGTAAATTGTCCAGTGGATGTTGAATCAGTGCCTCTTTGGCAATATAAGTTGTCTAAAAGGTGTAAAATTAGAGGTAAATAGGTGTAAGATAGGTGTAAATAGATGTGAATAGGTGTAAGTGTGTATGAGAAGAAGTCTGCAAGAAGTAGTCGTCAATGACGTAAATTGTCCAGTGGATGTTGAATCAGTGCCTTTTTGGTAAAATAAAATTTGTCTAAGAGGTGTTTTAATGTTAGATGTGTGTAAGCTTATTAGTTAAGAAAGTGCAAGAAGTAGTCGTCAATGAGTTAAAAATTTGTCCAGTGGCTGTTGAACAGTGCCTTTTTGTCAAGTTTAGATATTTGAAAATGTCTTTCTAGAGGTAGATAGTCTGCAAGAAGTGATCGTCAATGACGTCACAAGTCCAGTAGATGTGGAAACAGGGTATCTTAACTTCATTAAAAAAAACTTTGTAAACTTCTGTTAGAGGAGAAGTTGTGTGGAGGCTCGTTGTGTAAAAGTGGATCAATAAGTAATATTTCAGTAGTAAATGTGAGCAAAAAGACCTTATTAGGTTGTATGTTCGAGTTAAAATTTGGTAAATGTTCCCCTAATATGTTGTTTGGCGTCTAAAAGTCGGTAAAAATGTTGAAGATAAGA
>CM032454.1:194645841-194896535 GCA_019049505.1 Pachyrhynchus sulphureomaculatus
CTGATAATTCATCATTCTAACTTTTTTGAACTATATTTTCTTATAAAGTATCATCTTTATTGCCATCTGCTACTCAAAAAAACAATGAAAACAGCATATATCGTAATATATTGGAACGTATCGTTTTACTTCCTTATATACGATATATGGTATACAGTGAAACCTGGTTAAGTGGGCCCTGGATAAGTGAGAAACCTCACTACTGATATTTACAATGAGGTCTCGGCACTTTTGCATCGAAATACCTCTATTACTGGGAATAATTAAGCCTCTTTATCTGAGATTTCGTTTTTGAGTTTTTTTCGATGTTTACCTCTAAATTGGGACCATTTAATTTAATAGACAATTATTAATAATTTATCATTTTGAATATTGGTCTGGACAGGTTGTGACACCGTTTGATTACAAACTTATTCGAATTTCTTCCGCACGCGTTTAGTTTTACATTACTCTAAGGTTTTATATGATAAACAAGTGAATAAAAGTGCTCAAAATGTTGAAGCGAATGTGTAATTCATTGACAGCCGCTGATAAACTAAAGCTATAGTCTTTGTCTGTTTATGATAGTGGAAAGTCGCGTGATGAACTGTACACGGAGTTGCACGCAGAAAAGGCATTAGAGACTTTACATAAGTATTCCAGGCATATTTGATCAAATTTATATTATTGAAAAACCCCTTACAGCAAGTAGCACTCAAATACAAACTAAATTAACAGATTTTTTCAAACCGTAAGTTTTGTATTATTGGACATTTTCACCTCTATAAATGAAAAACGGTTCATTTCGACCTCTCTTAGTGGGGCCCTCTGTAAATGCGACAACTGTTATTTTAACCTGGCTGTTTGGGAAACTGGGTAAATGAAAAATCTCTTTAAGTGATAAAAAAATCCTAGGTCCCTTGACATCCCAGTAATCCAGGTTTCATTATGTATATATATATATATATATATATATATATATATATATATATATATATATATATATATATATATATATATACGAGGTATATCCACAAAGTAAGTTCCGTTTCTATTTCTATCCGCGGCAGCGCTGCGATCACAGTTCCGAGCATGCGTGGCAGTTACTCTGACTCAAGCAGAAGAAATGTACGCCATTTTCAGATCGCTGCTGCCGACGTGTTCTTTGTAGTGCTTCTTTATGATGTCAGCCTTAATTGAAAATGCCGCCGCTTGTGAAATCAGATCTGTGATTCGTTTTCTAAATGCAAAGAAAGTTAAACCAAGTGAAATTTATCGGCAAATCTGCGAGGTTTACGGACAAACTGCTATGAGTGATTTAATGGTTAGAAGATGAGTCAGACAGTTCAATGAAGGACGTGATCAAGTGCACGATGAAGAACGATGTGGACGCCCCGTCTTTGGTTACTGATGAACTGGTTCACGCAATTGAAGAGAAGCTTAAGCAAAACCGTAAGTTTACAATTAGTGCTCTTGCTATGGAATTTCCGCAAATCTCACGATCACTAATTCATGAAATTGTTAATGAAAAACTGAAAGAACATGTTACCACATGGTTGAAAACACAGGCGGCAACCTTCTATGAAGAAGGCATACAAAAACTTGTGCCACGCTATGACAAGTGCCTACAAAATTTCGGAAGCTATGTAGAAAATTAGTTTAACAGTTTGTACAATAAATATTTTTTTTTAGTTGGGAATGTGGAATCTTTGGCACAATGATACTACTCAGTATATATCACCACTACACCAAACACTTTATTTTTGCACTCGACGCGCGTTTCGCTAACCATGTTAGCTTCATCAGGAGCGATGATTAATATTTTTTCTGTATCTGTACACGTTTTTTTTTTTATATAACCAAACGGAACTTACTTTGTGGATATACCTCGTATATATCTCATTGGTTTTTCTTGGGTACTTAGGTTCTTTTGGAAAATACAAACTAGTTTATTTGACGTTTCGCCTTATTTTTTTTAGGCATTTTCAAAAATTCTTTATTTTTTAATATTCATTCTAAAATTAGAAAATACAAGGTTAAAATCTTTTAAGTCAAATTATAGGTTTAAAAACATATAACATTTTTACGCACACTCGGACATTTAAAATATTTACACCACAACAAAAATATAAAACAAATTACTCACGAGTATATACCTTGAAAGTCAACTATTTGTATGTTTCTGAATTTTAAATTCTATATTTGTTTCAACATATCGTGTCTCGTATTTTTTACTGATTTTTTTAAATTTTATTATCTATAATGGGTGTCTTAACCAAAAAACTATTATTGATGTTAAGTATATATACCATTTTGTATTATTAAAAGGATATGCATGCCACCATGTTTATTTTTTAATTAAATTTGTGTATATATGACTGATTCCTCTTATGTCAGTCCTATCATTCACAGTGTTTTCATCTTTTTTTATTTCAATCATCTTTTTGATCTGTAGTTTGGCATAATTCCGCTCTTTGCAGAGGACCTTGATTTCATTAAATTTAAAGTTATGTTTTTTTCTGCTTCGTGTTTACTAAGGGCAGTGGAAGCATTCCTAGTATATTTGTGTCCATTCAGTCTGTTTTTTAGTAACTGAGAAGTCCTTCCAATATATTTCTTCGGACAATTCGCATACGGTATTGCATACACAACATTAGAGTCATTCATTGTGGGGATATGGCTTTTTAAGTTTGTAAATAATGAACTTAGTTTAATTTGAGTTTTATGGCAAACTATAATGTTATATTTTTTCAAGACCCATTTCAGCTTGTCAGAAAGTTCCTTTGTATAAGGAAGTGGTAAAAAATTATCACAGTTTCGTTTACTATTTTTGGTGTTGTTTTTTGAGTTATTATAAAACTTGTATATTCTCTTTTTTATTGTTCGATTGATGTCATTCTCTTTAAAATTGTTTTGTATTAAGACCGTTTTTACTTTTTTTTAGCGCGTCTGGTCTTAGTTCAGGGGAAGTTAATTTTATTGCTCGGTCTGTTAGGCCCACTATAACGCTGATTTTCTGGGACATTGCATGATTAAAGTGAAAATTCAAATATCTCCCTGACCAAGAAGATTTTGTGTACCACTCTGTAAGGATTTTATCTTGCTTTCTGATAAGAGGCAGGTCCAGAAAATTTATTTTACCATCCTTTTCAATTTCTGATTGTAAATTGTAATTTCGGTAATTTTATCATTTTGGGCTGCTAATAAACAATCATCTACGAACCTCTTGAAAAACAAAATGTTACCTTTTAGTTTTTTAATGACCTGTTCTTCCATGAATATTAAAAAATAAAGAATTTTTGAAAATGCCTAAAAAAACGAACGAAACGTCAAATAAACTAGTTTGTATTTTCCAAAAGAACCTAAGTACCCAAGAAAAACCAATCAAGTTTATGTAAACAAAAGGTTCAACAGAAAAAAATTATTATATATATATATATATATATATATATATATATATATATAAATATATATATAAATATATATATATATATATATATATATATATATTATATATATATATATATATATATATATGTGTATATATATATATATATATATATATATATATATATATATATATATATATATATATATATATATATATATATATTTATATATATGAGTGTTTACGCTAGCTCTTTAGTAAAATTGGACTGGGCGAACTAGAATTAATTTCCAAAAGGTGTGTTTTCATAAAAAAAAAACTAAATCAACGGTGAAACGGGGGCTCCAAAACTGTTCGTAAGGACTCAAACTTCCTTGAAACGACAATTACTGGTGATGGAACGTGATTTATTTCAATAGTGTGATATAGTTTGTAAGCAAAAAGAAACTTTTTGTGTTAATTAACTCTCCAATTTTAATTAAGTTAACATTACTTTTACTTGCCCCGACTTTATTTCTCAATATAATCATAACCATAACTTCCGAATAGAACTCCAAAAAATGATGCCAAGATCTGATTTGATTAATAAATTGACTTTGTCAAATCCTGCATCGAAGCTGAGGTAGAGTACGAGTATCTCGACTGAAATAAATAATGATAGTTACAGAGTTTAGGCCTCTTAAGAGCTTGTTTCATTTTAAAGTTGTGGGAGTTCAACAGTATTTAGGAAGGATACCAACCTTCCAGGTTGAATTCACTTAATACAATGCTTGCCCAAAATTATTGGAAATCCTAGGTAAGTTTGTCTAGCTCGTGTCATTGCAAGATATAATCAGATAAAGAGCTATTTTTTCCTCTTCCAAGAATCGTACAGAGGGTGTAGGGAAGTCCAGCTCATTATCTTTAGGCGTATGTAATCCAAAATCCATTCATACATCCTAATGTAGCAGGGGAAAAAAAATTACATTCTACACCTACAATTTTCTAGGATTTATTCCTCATGTAACAGATGCAACTTAATTGAAGTAATTGTAAAAAAATTATATTATAACAACTTAATAGAAAGTAACTGGCGATAACAACATGATATTACATTAAACACAAGCCATTACCGTTTAAAATATGGAAAGTGCATCTAGATGCTGTAATTTCATTTTCCTTTTTCTTCTTAAACGGAATTTCAATTCGTAATTGAACATTGAACCCCTCGTATGTGCTAGAAATGATTAACTATAAGAAAAACGTTTACTTTCTTCTGTTTTATTGACACAGTTCTGTGTTTAAGTCTGCAGATACGAGGAAAAGTGGATTTTTTACAATAAATTCTTTTCTCATTATCGTGAAAAAGAGCACATTTTGAAAAAGAACGAGCTCTAATTTATAAGCTTTTACTACTTCCTTCTTATATTAATTACACAGGGGAACAGCTGTTTTGGTGTCGAGGTTTTTTGAGCTGATTCTATATCAATTTGATGTCCTGAATTCAATAACGTATTCATTTGTACCTAGGAGCTCAAATTTTTAAGATATACAATTTTAGAGAAATATAAGTTACATTATTGTAACTCAAATCCGTAAGTGTAGTAAACAAAAGTAGATACGAAATTTTTATTTTAGTTATACAAAATACAATATTATGTCGTACTTACAAACAAAAAAAAAAAAAACATTGAAGAAATGAAATAGTCACTCAACACTTGGAAAGCTTCTTTTCCGCGACATTCTTGAATGTTTTTTTAAACAGTCCCTTTTTAAACTCCAGCAGTAATCTGCCATCATGTGCATGTCCCATCTTCCTTGGTAGCGGTCCTCCATAACTTTAATATCTTGGTGAAATCTTTCACCTTGTTCCTCACTCATGTCTCCTAAATTTTCTGGAAAACGGTCTAAGTGGCTATGTAAATAGTGTATTTTAATACTCATATTGCACCCTAAGGATTTGAAACTATTAAGCATCTTGTTAACCATTTCAACATAGTTTTGAGCTTTATGTTTGCCTAGAAAATTTTCTACAACTGCAACAAATAATGTCCAAGCTTCTCGTTCAACTTGATTCATTGAATTTATGAAGGCAGGATCCTTAATTAATTGTCTTATTTGTGGGCCGTCAAATATCCCTGCTTTGAGTTTTTCTGTGCTCAACTGATGCATTTTTACCCCTATATATGCAACAAGACCCATTCTTATCAAGAGCCTTTACAAATTGCTTCATTAAGCCCAACTTTATATGTAACGGAGGAAGTATGATTTTTTCTCTTTCAACCAAAGCGTCGTTAATGACATTCTTTTCCCCAACGTCCATGTTTTCTCTCTGAGGCCAATCTTTTCTAACCCAGTGGTGTGTTTTGTCCCGACTATCCCAGAGGCACAAGAAACACGGATATTTCGTGTAACCACTTTGCTGCCCAAGAAGAAAGTTTACCATTTTTAAGTCTACACAAATCATCCATTGATGTTCGTAATACTTTATCTTCTGCAAGACCAAAGCTATGGTATTATATTCTTCTTCCAGTTTCGTTGAGTGAGCTAGTGGTATTGAACCATATTTATTCCCATTATGTAGAAGGACACATTTTAAACTTCGCTTTGAACTGTCAATAAATAGGCGCCAATCATCTGGAATATATTCAGAAAGTCCCATTTCATTCATGAGTCCCCTAATTTCGTGACAAAATACAAGATTGTCTTCTTGAGAAAAGAATGGTAGCAGATCTTTTTCTCTTGTACGGTAAAAGGTAATTTTGGTTCCTTGTTCCAGTAAATTTTTGTCGTTCAACCTAGAAGCCAGTACTTCAGAAGCTTTTTTCGATAAATTGAGATCCCTGGTGAGATCATTTAATTCATTTTGATTGAAGCGTTGAGGAACTGATGACGTCCCCTCATGGTCACTGTTAGTTTCATTAGCATCAGAACTTTTATTACCATCAGAAGAGCGATCAGAGGGAAAATATTCGTCATCAGAGATATGTGGTAGCTGATGAAATGTTGGAATCGGTATTTCATCTGAGTGCGGGAGAGGTCGTATTGCAGAGTCTAAATTGGGATAAGTCCACTTACTGCGGTTATTTCGATTGATTCCATTAGTATTTACTAAACAGAAATAACAATCATTGAAGTGGTTTTTTTGTTCTCTTCAAACCATTGGTACGCCGACATTTTCTTTTCCCGGTAGTCCACTGCCGTAAATGCTCTGTACAAGTTTTACATACGAGATGCGGGGCCCACGTTTTGTCCTGATCACCAAGCTTAACTCCAAAGTATCCAAGATACGCTCGCTTTACAAAGTCAGTAATAGTTTGTCTGTTTTGTTGAAACATGTATTCTCCGCATATATAGCAAGACACATCAGGTTGATTTACACAACTTCTTCTTGAACTGGAACCTGAACTCATTTTAATTCTGTTCAATAACACAAAAACACTCTTTTCTTAACATAAAATAACACGCCGAATTCGATCTTCTCTCATTAGTAAGAACGCACAAACTGACGAGACTTACCCGAGTTAGGTGATTGAAAGGGTCAGTTCAGGTACCTGATAGGCAATGGTTCCACTATTTATAGATTTACCTGGAATTTACTCAATTACAGACTGACAATAAAACCATTGTACCTACATTAATGAATATATAATAATTTTAGAACTCTCATAAATGAATATACTGAATAAAAACCACATTGGTAGATAAGTTGATGTATCTAAAAAAGTAGAGCTGATAGAGAAAAACGGATTGCATGTATAGATTTAGCGTCCCAAATATAGTTAAAATCAGCTCTAAAATCCCAGGCACCAAAACAAAAATATTTTTTTTGTTGCCCTGTGTTATCAAAAACTATGCAGAATTTTCGAATTGCCGGGCTGTAAACGCCTAATTGCCAAAACATTTTTTTGTTCTGTTGGTAAACTTACCCCTGATGTATCTTGACATTAACGGCCATATTGGATGCTAAGTTTATCGCTGGCTGTCGAGACGATTACGTTTGTTTTCAAGTGCTCCGCGATTTTTAATTCGTGGAAAAAATGGAACAAAAAGCAAGCAAAAGCTTTAAGAATGGAAGAAATTGCAGTACCGTATTGGAAACGTGGAATATTGCTTTTGGCAAGTCTTCTATAAATAGAATAAGTAGTACAACCCTTTCTAAGTGGGCCGTGACGACATTCAAGATGAATCCTTGATAACGTCAAAAAACTGAACAAGGTTATTATGGATAATCTCATAATCATAATCAGAGAGGATGCTGCTAATATTGGTGTATCATTTGGGTCATGCTAAGCAATTTTTTCCGATGTTTTGGGCAGTCCGCCGAATGAACGATGCTCAAGAGTTGCTGAATGAAGTCAACGACAATTCAGAACTGCTCAAACGGAACATAACTGGCAATAAAACATGGGTGTATGGATATAGCGTCGAAACTAAATCCCAATAGTTTGAATGGGAGCTACCTGTTTGATCGAATGTGAAGGTTCTGCTCACTGTTTTCTTCGATTTCAAGGGCAGAGTGTACCATGAGTTTTGCCACCAGGTCCTACGGTACTATCTGGAAATTCTACGCCGTTTGCATAAAGCAATCCGAAAAAACTCCCGAACTTGTGGTGAAACACTTCACTGCTTGTTCGTAATTTATCGGCCAGAAACAACACCGTTATGATGCCTTAGACTCTGTATTCGGCAGACATGGCTCGCTGTAACTCTTTACTCTTCTCAAAGATGAAAAACTACGTAAGGACGAAGTTTTGATAACATTGTCGAGATAAAGATGGAATCGACAGAAACGCCATAGCGAAGATTGAGTTCCAGAAGTGCTCCCAAGATTGGAAAAAGCGCTGGCCTAAGTGTATATTGTATCTGATGAGGACTACTTTGAAGAGCAGAAAATTAATTCATATATAAAAATAATAAATCTGCAAGATCTGGGGGTGTGGTAAATGAAATGATTAAGGACAGGTCTAATAAATTACATCGAATGCTGAGAAACATGTTCCACAGAGCGATAAATGGAGAAAAAATACCAGAGGAATGGTCAAAAGCTTATATAGTATCTATATTTAAAAAGGGAGACCGCAGAAAAATGCACAAACTATAGAGGCCTATGCATAATATCGAGTATGGGACGTTTGTATGGAAAAATTATGACAAATATCATGGAGGAAAATATAAAAGGCAAAATTGGAGTACTCCAAGCAGGCTTTACGGCCGGAAAATCATGTATAGACCACATATACACTATAAAACAAACAATGGAAAAAAAACTGGCAAAGAATAGAGAAGTTCATCTAGCCTTCATAGACATAAGAAAGGCCTATGACTCAGTACCAAGACAAAGATTATGGAACGCAATGAAAGAAATAGGCATTGACAAAGAACTAATATACGCAGTAAAAGCTCTCTACGAAAACAACACAGTGAACATAAAAATAGGAGATAAAATAGGGAAGAGACTCCAAACATCAAAAGGCCTACATCCCCAACACTATTCAAAATATACCTCAAACAAACATGCAAAAAATGGAAGCAAAAAGTTTCGCAGACGACCAAGTAATCATAGCGCAAGATGAGGAAGACCTCAGTTATATGGTAAGACAACTCACTAAAGCAGGATTAGCAATAAACTTTGATAAAACGGAATATCTAATAACAAAGGAGGGAAACGTGGAGAATTTAGAACTCGATAACGAAACAATAATCAAAGGAACCGATAGATTTAAATATTTAGGAACCATCATTTCAAAAAACGCAACATCAGAAGAAGATATTAAAGCTAGATTAGGACAAACGCGGACATGTATAAGACAATTAAATTCGATCCTGTGGGACAAGCACATTACAAAGAGAAACAAAACACGCATGTACAAATCAATAATACAAAGCATAATGACATACGGGTCAGAAACATGGACGATCAACAAAAGAAATAAATCTAAAATTAACGCGGTAGAGATGGAGTATTGGAGAAGATGTTGTAGAGTGACACGTATGGAGAGAATGACAAATGAAGAAATAAGAAGTAGAATGAGCATCAAAGAGAACGCAATAAATACCATTGAAGAAAAACGATTAAAATGTTATGGACACATAAGACGGAGCGAAGATAATAGGTGGATAAAGAAAATAACGGAGTGGAGCCCTATAGGGAGAAGAAAAAAGGAACACCCAGACGATCGTTGAGAGACGATGTGGACGAGGCTATGGAGGACAGGGGTCTAACAGATGGAGACTGGGAAGATAGAAACGGATGGAATCAAAGGCCGAGAGAGGGAAGACAGCGTCAGCTGTAGAAAATCCTTGATATATATATATATATATATATATATATATATATATATATATATATATATATATATATATAAAGTTTTGAGAAGAACAAAAATTCTGCTTGTTTGTTAAACAAACTTCGTATTATAAGTTAATTAGCCTCGGTATTTTCTCTATTAAATCTTCAGACGCTTTAATAACAATAAAAAATTTACTTCAGTAATTTTTAGTGGCGATTAGATTAGTAACTGATTTATTCTTAGGGCGAAAAAATCCTAATAAATATAGAAGAAACAAAGAAAAAGCCTTGTTTGAATTTAATAAACACTCGGCCAGTGTCAGAAACGATACAAGACATGAGAGATAAAAACCTCTGAATTCATGGAGAACCATAATTGGAGGATCTACAAGGTTCGCACAATTCAGACGATTTCTAAAAGCTATGGATTTACCGAGTTACAGCATTTACCTTCCAACTCTGATTTATAACCCTGCTATTTCTTTTTGTTCCAACATCTGAAAAAATGCCTTATTAGCTGGAAATTTTCCTCAGCTGATGAGTTAAAAGCTGCTTTAGCACCGTTTTTTGATGTTCAAAGAAATACCTTTTTTTGTATTAAAATGAAACAACTCGGGAAATACTGATAGTTGCGTAAAAAATATAGTTTTTTAAGCTCTGCAAGTTTTCCTCCATAGTCAGGCAGTTACGAATGTGGTTCAATAAATATAGTGGTTGAAGACAAATGACGTTGTTAAGGCAAGTTAATGCTACCATCGTGTCCTGTCATCTGATAGATGACAAGAAAAATTTTGAAACTGATTCGTAGGTTAGTTTACATTTGGCAACCATTTCAGTAAGTAGTGTAACGTGTTTGTTGCTAAGATGGAAAAAGTGCAGTATTGTTTAGTGATTCGCTTTTTGTTTTTGGATGGGAAAACGTGGGAGGAGATAAAAGCGAAATTGGATGCTGTTTATGGGGACCCTTCGCCATCAATGACAACAGTCAGATATTGGTTTAACGAATTTAAACATGGACGAACATCCGTTTTTGATGAGGATCGCCAGTTATACGTCGGACCGATGGAAGTTCTTTTTTAAAAAACACGTTTTGTTTAATAAAAAATACTTTTATTCGAAACGTACAACGAATTTTGGGAGATTTTGGAAAATCAGAATACAGCTCTCACAACAAATGAAAGAACAATAGTAATTAATCATCGTACTTTAGGGTTTTTATAACATTTCTTATCTTACTTATGACTAATGCTTACATTAGCAGTTTAAGTATTATACGAGGGTCGTAACTCGCCCAGGACGCCCATCAGATGTGGTTACCGAGGAAATCATTGAAAAAGTCGACGACGTGGTTCTCGCTGATCGTCGTACGAAAGTGCGCGAATTAGCAGAGGCCACAAATATGTTGACGGAACGGGTAATTAATATTGTACAAGATAATTTGGATACGAAAAAGTTGCCGACCCGATGGGTGCCTCAATTGCTCACCGTAAACAACAAGCGGGTGTGGCTTTCAATTTCGAAGCTGTGTTTGGAGCTATTTAAGCCAAATCCGAAGGACTTTTTGCGTCGAGTTGTCATCGTTGATGCGACCTGGATTCATCATTATACATCTGAAACAAAGCAACAATCAAAACAATAAGTTGCTTCCGGTGAATCTACTTCAAAGAAGGCGAAGACGGTCCCATCGGCCGGAAAAGTTATGGCGAAGATTTTTTGGGTTACAAGGGGCATCATACTCATTGACTTCTTAGAAAAAGGAAAGAACGATCACTGGACTGTGTTATAGTGAGTTATTGGGCCGTTTCGACAAGAAATTGAACCACCCTCGTAAAAAATAACCTGGTAAAATAAGAATAAGGCACTTATAAAGTGTCGAAAAGAATTTCTTGCGTATTGTTTATTTTATACATAAAAAACTCTCAGACTGTTTAAATATTTACATTAATTTTTTTTTATGTAAAATACGATAAAATAACTTTTGTTTCTCTGAAGATTTCACCAGTTTCCCTTTACTTACATTACAATAACAGCATTTAAACTACCGACATACATTCTATTGTAACTATGTTTTCACTCGGCTAACAAGGAGTTCTGTTACATTTATGTTCCTATGTCATGAATTTATACGGTTCCTTCCATGTCAACGGTCAACTCATTATATTTCATGGCTATTTAGGTAACTGTTAAAGTAACTGCCTTAAATTTTCTACATTTTTAGGTAAACTGTACCAAAATTGTTAGTTAAAAAATTGATAAAGTAACCTCACTCGTAAACATACTAGATGAGACTTTCTGTCTCTAACGAGTAACTTAATCAAAAAAAATCGGCCAAGTATAAGTCGCACTTGCACATTTAACAAATAATTGTTAACAAAGAATTAAATAATTCACCTCTTTTAAATATATTTCAATAATACCGTAACTAATAATTTTTTACCTATAATATAAAGTTTTTATAACACTATAATTAGGAATTCCCAAAATTATTGCTTTTTACCTGTAGAGGTCTTATATATATATATATATATAATAGGATTTTTCCATCTTGCTCATTTACTCTTGATAAAGCTACATAGCGAAACATATTGAAATATTAAAATAAATGTAGAGTTTACTAGTAAATGAAAAAATTGTTTGTTTTACTGTTCACTTCACTTAAACTTAATGGATCTCCATCAAGTATCGGCCAAAACAATTCAGTTATAAATATTACTTTTTAATGTATGAAGTAAATTTTCACTGTGGCAATTTAGCTTGAAGAAGACTGCGCGCGCGCGGACGCGGGCATTCTTTCAAATTCTGAATCACATATATACATTGTCCTGATGGGACTTTCTTTTAAAAGATACTAGAATGAACGCGTGCCTCGTAGGCACATTTATTCAGTTATCAATCCTTAATAATTGATATATTTTTAATAAATAATCCAAAGTACCATTTGAATTAATTAACATACGAGGCTGGTTTGGAAAGTCCGAGAGATGGCACCACCGGCGCGTATCGAGGTCATGTTTAGTTAGTAGCCTCTCTTGAATGAACGCACACCAAGTTTCAGCCATATTGGTCTATTTCTTTGTGTTTGGCATTCGTGTGAATCAAGGAAGTCGAGTGATTTTCAAGAAATGGACGAAAAAGAATTTCGTGTGGTGATTAAACATTACTTTATGAAAGGCAAAAACGCCTCAGGAGACTAAAGAGAAGCTTGATAAAAATTATGGTGACTCTGCACCTTCGATTAGAACAGTTTATAAGTGGTTTCAAAATTTTCGGACTGGCCATATGGGCACAAGTGACGCTGAACGTTCTGGACGGCCTGTGGAGGTTACGACTCTAGAAATCATTGATCAAATCCATGATATGGTGATGGATGACAGAAGAATTAAGGTGCGTGAGATTGCTAGTGCTGTGGCCATCTCGACTGAACGGGTACATAATATTTTGCATAAACATTTGGACATGAGAAAGCTATCCGCAAGATGGGTGCCGCGATTGCTCACGCTTGACCAAAAACGGAATCGTGTGAAGTGTTGCAAGGATGGTTTGCAGCTGTTCCAGAAGAATCCGGAGGACTTTAAGCGTCGTTTCGTCACTGTGGATGAAACATGGATACATTACTATACTCCTGAGACCAAACAACAATCTAAACAATGGGTTACCAAGGGGGAATCTGCACCAAAAAAGGCGAAGACCGTTCCTTCGGTCTTTTGAGATTCGCAAGGGATAATCCTCATCGACTATCTGGAAAAGGGTAAAACTATTACAGGTGAATATTATTCATCGTTATTGGACCGTTTGAAAACCGAGCTGCAAGAAAAACGCCCGCGATTGGCCCACAAGAAAGTCCTTTTCCATCACGACAACGCACCAGCACACATCTCAGCAGTTGTGGTCGCAAAATTAATGGAAATAGGATTCCAACTCGTTTCACATCCCCCCCTATTCTCCAGACTTGGCTCCCTCGGACTACTATTTGTTCCCCAATTTGAAGAAATGGCTGGCGGGACAAAGATTTTATTCAAACGAGGAGGTGATGGCAGACACTAATGGATATTTTGCAGACTTGGACAAATCCTATTATTCGGAAGGGATCAACAAACTAGAACATCGTTGGACGAAGTGTATAAGCCTAAAAGGAGACTATGTCGAAAAATAAAAAAGGTTTACCCCAAACACATAAGTAGTTTTTATTTTTGCACGGACTTTTCAAACCAGCCTCGTACATCGATACTAAATAAAAATAAATAACACGTGATTGCGTGTAGCCGGAAGCAAGCGAGGAGCTACGTTGCCACATTGATTATACCCTGAGAACCAAATTATTTCGCGTCTTTCTCTAACATAATGCTCTCTCTGTCATCTCGTAAGAACTACCTTAAAATAAAAAACTTTGTTACGGAGGTATAAAATGATCAGTGACTTCACAAAACACACCCCAAATAAGTTTACCAAACTCAGTATCTAGGATTCGGACACAAACTTGTTTGAGATGGTTAAAAAAACTTTTTACAACGTGAACTTCTATATCATTAGGAAAATTGCAAAATATTTTATCTATCAAGGTTCTGCCTCCAGTAGAACTTGTAGCTTGTATCATTTGTATAAGTTCAATGCTGTTCAAATGGGGGGATAGACTAATAAGGTCAGTCAATAAGTTTTAAAAGTGGAAATGAAACAAGATGAATTAATGAGTCAAAATACATTTATTCTTCAGTATAATCTCCTTTGCGATTAATACATTTTTTCAACGATTTTTCAATTCATTTACTCCATCTCTGAAATAGCTTTCCAAAAGACCTTTGAAATACCCATCTACTGATGCTATCACCTTATTATTTATTCAAAAACCCTTCCCATATAGAAATCTTTTGAGGTCTGGGAATAGGTAGAACTTAGACGAAGCCAGATCTAGCGAATAGGGTGGATGTTCCAACAATTCGTACTTTAATCCGACCAATTTTGCCGTTGCCAAAGCATCTCTGTGGGCAGGTGCATTGTCATGATGAAAGATGATTTTTTTCTTCTGCAGACCGGGCCTTTTCTCACGAATTCTCCTATCCAGCTAATCTAAAAGGTTGCAATAATACTCTCCTGTGATTGTTTTACTGGTTTGAAGGTAATCAATAAACAAAATTCCTTTTGCATCCCAGAAAACTCATACCATCATTTTTTTGAACAACTTTGACCACTTTGGGTGCTTTGGAGCTGAACAACCGGGATCAGTCCACCGTGCGGTTTGTTGTCTCAGTTCGGGATCATACTAGTAAAGGCAAGTCTCATCTAGAGTTACAAAACGTCGCACAAAATCACTAAATATTGTTTAGAAAGTTTCTCTCAAGTGCGTTTTTGCTCCGATGTTAGCAAATGAGGCAGCCATCGTGTGAATACGAGGCTGGTTTGAAAAGTCCGTGCAAAAATAAAAACTACTTATGTGTTTGGGGTAAACCTTTTTTATTTTTCGACATAGTCTCCTTTTAGGCTTATACACTTCGTCCAACGATGTTCTAGTTTGTTGATCCCTTCCGAATAATACGATTTGTCCAAGTCTGCACAATATCCATTAGTGTCTGCAATCACCTCCTCGTTTGAATAAAATCTTTGTCCCGCCAGCCATTTCTTCAAATTGGGGAACAAATAGTAGTCTGGAGAATAGGGGGGATGTGAAACAAGTTGGAATCCTATTTCCATTAATTTTGCGACCACAACTGCTGAGGTGTGTGCTGGTGCATTGTCGTGATGGAAAAGGACTTTCTTGTTGGCCAATCGCGGGCGTTTTTCTTGCAGCTCGGTTTTCAAACGGTCCAATAACGATGAATAATATTCACCTGTAATAGTTTTACCCTTTTCCAGATAGTCGATGAGGATTATCCCTTGCGAATCCCAAAAGACAGTCGCCATAACCTTTCCGGCCGAAGGAACGGTCTTCGCCTTTTTTGGTGCAGATTCCCCCTTGGTAACCCATTGTTTAGATTGTTGTTTGGTCTCAGGAGTATAGTAATGTATCCATGTTTCATTCACAGTGACGAAACGACGCTTAAAGTCCTCCGGATTCTTCTGGAACAGCTGCAAACCATCCTTGCAACACTTCACACGATTCCGTTTCTGGTCAAGCGTGAGCAATCGCGGCACCCATCATGCGGATAGCTTTCTCATGTCCAAATGTTTATGTAAAATATTATGTACCCGTTCAGTCGAGATGCCCACAGCACTAGCAATCTCACGCACCTTAATTCTTCTGTCATCCATCACCATATCATGGATTTGATCAATGATTTCTGGAGTCGTAACTTCCACAGGCCGTCCAGAACGTTCAGCGTCACTTGTGCCCATATGGCCAGTCCGAAAATTTTGAAACCACTTATAAACTGTTCTAATCGAAGGTGCAGAGTCAC
The DNA here is from genome assembly GCA_019049505.1 of Pachyrhynchus sulphureomaculatus. Classification (NCBI taxonomy): domain Eukaryota; kingdom Metazoa; phylum Arthropoda; class Insecta; order Coleoptera; family Curculionidae; genus Pachyrhynchus; species Pachyrhynchus sulphureomaculatus. The sequence continues at coordinate 194,661,869 of CM032454.1, forward strand.
CATAATGTTTATCAAGCTTCTCTTTAGTCTCCTGAGGCGTTTTGCCTTTCATAAAGTAATGTTTAATCAGCACACGAAATTCTTTTTCGTACATTTCTTGAAAATCAGTCGAGTTTCTTGATTCACACGAATACCAAACACAAAGAAATAGACCAATATGGCTGAAACTTGGTGTGCGTTCATTCAAGAGATGCTACTAACTAAACATGACCTCGATACGCGCCGGTGGTGCCATCTCTCGGACTTTGCACGGACTTTTCAATCCAGCCTCGTAGCTTTCTCATACTCAAAAAACATTCGTTCAGAAAGCACAGTTTCTTCAGCTGCTTGGACGTCCTGAACGTCGATCATCGTTGACGCTTGTCGTCCACGTTCAAACTCTCGAGACCATCTGTGAACAGTTGAAAATGAAGGAGCAGGCTCCTTTAACACTTTTCGTAACTTTACATGGATTTCAGTTGCCGATAAATCTTCCAGAGTAAAGAATTTTATCACTGCTCGATATTCCATTTATTCCATTTTTAAAAAAAAATCAAACACGTCTACTTTAACTAGCTGATAAACAATGAATGAGTTGACAGATCGACTCGAAATTTAGGTTGTATTCATATGACAAATGAAGCTTCAAAATGGTGTTCCATATTTGGTTCAAGTGATGCTTCACAGGTGTCGCTTACAAAATTTATTGACTGATCTGATATTAACATATTCCAAAAACATTTTTTATATACCAGATAAATTAATAAGGGTAATGCACTCGTAATAATTTTCATTCAACCTACACCTTATGGAGAATATTCCAGAATTTTTTCGAAATTTTGTGATTAGTACTCTTAGAGATAGGGTGGGGGGACAGCGATTTTTGGTAATTTTTTTAAAAATATACAAAGAAAAGTTTGCATTTGACTCGCACTAGATGACCTTGGAAGTTTTTTTTTTTTTACTTCCGAATTAATTATAAAAATATAACTAAGTTGGGAATGTGGAATCTTTAGCACAATGATACTACTCAGTATATATCACCACTACACCAAACACTTTATTTTTGCACTCGACGCGCATCAGGAGCGATGAAATGCGAGTCTTCCAGGCACTCAACCACCCTTCACTAGCTTGAAAATTAAGGCAGTTAAATTCTTTAGCAAATTGTAAAGCCTTTTGCTTTATTAAATTTTCCGATATTGGTACGTTTTGATGCGTACGGGCCACTTGAAACCATCGTAAAACTGCTTCATTTACATTCTCGTAAGTACTCACCCGTACTCGTTTTCGACTGCTTGGAACACTACGTTTCTTGATGATACTGTCGCGACTATTTATTATCAGAGAGACGCAACTTGGAGAAACACCAAATTTTGCAGCAACATCAATTTTTTTGCAGCCTTTATCAACTACCTCCAAAACTTTAATTTTCTCAGCTAAACTTAAACACACTCGCTTGGACATCTTACTTGATTCTTAAACAAAAAGAAACTGAACCTGAATTTGCGAATTACTAGTTCTCGACTATAAAATGTGTTTTCCCCGGGTTTCTATAAAATGGGTTATTCCCCGGGTTTCTCACAGAAATCTACCTGATTTATTGCCAACCATTAGGCGTTATAAACTCGTTAAGAACCTTTTCAAAAGAATGCGTCATAAAAATAGAATTCGCGCTAATGTTAGATAAAAATGGGAAACCCGAAATGGTCAAGATCTCAATAAATGCATAAAAATTTATACATAAAATTCCGGTAAAAATTTTATTATATAGAGTGTTACTATTTTACAGATTCACTATATGCAGGGCTTTTTACATGAAATTTCATTAAAATATTCTAGGTCTTGAAAAAATTGCACTATAAAGTGTTTTTCACTATACATAGTTTCACTATAAACAGTGTCGACTGTATGTATATATATAAATATATATATATATATATATATATATATATATATATATATATATATATATATATATATATATATGTATATATATATATATATATATATATATATATATATATATATATATATATATATATATATATATATATATATATATAGCTATAGCTAACCATGTTAGCTTCATCAGGAGCGATGATTGAGTGTCAATCATCGCTTCTCATGAAGCTAACATGGTTAGCGAAACGCGCGTCGAGTGCAAAAATAAAGTGTTTAGTGTAGTGGTAATATATACTGAGTAATAAAAATATAACTTTTAAAATTGCACAGCTGTAATTAGGCCCTCAGTTCCTCTGTGTGTTTCGGAGGAAATCAGCTGTTACAGACAGACAGATAGCGAAGTGATTCCATAAGTGTCTCGTTTTTCAATTTTGGTACGGAACACTAAAAATGGATAGTAGTGTTAATTTATGTTTTCGTAGGAGAAAGCCAAATCCAATATTTATCTTTCTACTTATACTTAAGAGGGAAGTGGGGAAGCTGAGTAAACGATTTTATTAATTCTTTTAAAATTAAATATTACTCAAATAGGTTATTTAACCAAAATGCATTCTGGCAATATCTATATTTCTAAAAACGTGCCTGGCGTGTACCGATAGCCGTACCCTACTATCATTATTTTGCTAAAATAGAAGTAGCTTTTCAAACTTAGATAATCTACACACTATCTCGAAAATTTTTATTAATAAAAGAAAATGATGCAAGTTAACCTTAGATCTGACGGAAAATGTTGCTGGTTTAGTGATTCTGCAGATAGGTGGTTGCAAAATAAATGATTAAAATCATTTTTTGTACCTATAAATTATGAACTAAAAAGTAAGATAATTGAACAAGATAATTCTAAGTGAATTCAGATATATTAATTACAATAATAAATTGTATTTAAATTTACACAAGGAACTTCATAATGCTATAATTTGATATAATGTCTAAAATTACTTGTGGAAGAAGGTAATTTTAAAAATATTATTTTACATTAGAAAGTTAAAGATATATGATTACTAGTCTGATCAACTACGAGTCAAATATCTAAAGCGGTTTGAAGACACTTACTTTATATATGCAGTGTGTTACTAAAATCGTTTATTATATTTAAATTGGTGTTGCTTTGGGTCAAGTAAATTTACTACTTTTCAGCGTTCCGTTCGGAACACTTATAATATCATGTCGCTGTCTGTCCGTCTGTCACCCGATTTTTTCTGAAACTATTTGACATAATAAGTTAAAATTTGGTACTAGTATAGGAATCGATGGCCCCATCAGAGCCGTGTAGTTTCGAATAAAATGAATTTTGACTTAAGGGATTACTTACGTATACTTACTTAATCCTTATGCCTTTCTACCCCTTTTTTAGGAGTGTTTGTGTCAGTTCTGTATCTTGTACCGGTATTATGTCTCTATCTTGATTTTTGTATACTATGTCATTCCCATCTAAGAGTTCTTTATAGTATTCCCTCCATCTTTCCATAATTTTGTCTTCTTCTTTTATGAAAGTTCCTTCTAATTTTTTGCATACATTTTCTTTCTGTTTTTGTGATTCCTAAATAGTACATTTTGTTCTTCTGTTAGTTCATTCTCTTTTCCGTTTATACCCTTATTATTCCGTATTCTCAAGCTAATAACTCGATAATTATTTCCCATTTTTTTTTTCCTATCTATTTCTTTGATTATCTTCTTATTTGTATTCCTTTTATTAGTCCTCTCTTCCGTATCCTTTATCTTTGCCAGGGTCGTCGTCAATCTACCTATCTCTCTCCTTTTTCTCAGTTTTTTGACTTGATGGTCGTACTGTTCCTTGTATGTTCTTTCAGTTTTTCTTCCGCAATGTCCCATTTATATTCTCTTCCTTCGATTGTGATTTTTTGATATCCTATCTTCACTATTTTTCCATTCTTTCTTTCGTTCTCTGCTATTTACTTCAATTTATTTTCAATTTCCCCTTCATCTTTTGTTAAATCGTTGCTTATCTATCTCTATCTCTCAGATTTTTCAGTTTGTTTTTATTTTTCATCACAGCTTCTTTATCTCCCCTGTTTCCAAGTTCTATCTTGTATATAGTTGCTCCTATTTTTATCACATCTTTAATCTGTACTTTTGTGTCCATACTCCTCTCCCTAAAATGTTCTACACCCATTTTCAGATCTGGTTGGCTATTCGCCTCAAATCTCATTCCCAATATTACAATATTATTCCTTACGTTGTCTTTTTCCAGCCTATTTATCTTCAAATCCATACTTCTCATGTTTTCTCTAATTATCTTATTTTCCTCTTTCAATACTTCATTCTATCTCCTTAGTTCCTTCAACTCTTGTTGGTATCTCTTCTGATCTTGTTTTATTTCCTTTATATCATTAGCTCTCTGATCATGTCTATCAAATTGTCTACCTTATCTACTTTTTCGTTTTTCTCTTTCTGTGGTGTTCTTATCAGCTTTTTACTCTTCTTGACTAATCCTATTGGCTCTTCTTTTTCTTTGACTCCTCCTCTTTTCGAGTCTCCTTATGTATAATCATCGCTATCCATTGTTCTTTCTGTTATAACAAATTTACGTGTGCTCCTCGTATATTCCAACACGGGAGAAAAAGAAAAAAACTGTTGTTTATACTTCTTATCACCGTTTTCCGGTGGTTTGCTCACTTTATACGTAGTAAAACGGTCAAGGTCGTCGGTTATCGTTTCGTTAGCTTCATACAATTTCACAGAATTATTCTCATAAACCTCTAAATTTTTTTTACTTATTGCCTTAATTCTAACACTACACTCTCCGTACTCCACTACCGTAATAATGCTCGTTGAACGAGTTGACTATTGCCGAGCGTTCGATTCACATGCACACACTTCGCAAACCGAAACTTAACTCCAGTTTTGGAGGGTGAAATCTTCTTCTTCTTCTTTCATGTATGGTTGTCCATACAAGTAGGCGTTAGCCTGTGTTTTTTCCTATGCCTCCTCTGACGTCGACGTCCAATATTCCTTCCATCTCTTGGGAGGTCTGCCTTGTGTTCTTGTTCCCGTTGGTCTGTTATCTCTAGCTGCTTTTACTAGTCTGTTGTCTTTCATTCTGTTAATATATTTGTTCCGGTATTTTCTTCTCTGTCTTACTATCTTTGTGATGTTTTCGATTCTGCTCATGTTTCTTATGTCTTCATTTCTTATTCTATCGTGTAGCGTTTTTCCATGTACAGATCTTAATATTTTCATTTCAGCCGTTGTCATCATTTGTTTTGTCGCAGCTGTGTTTGGTCTGGTTTCTGCAGCGTAGGTCATGATTGGTCTAACGATTATATCTTTTAGGCAGCCTGATATCTGCGCTGCTTTCACTGTTTGTTTTCTAACCTCTTGCTGGAGATTGCCATTGCTAGTTATTTCCGCCTCCAAGTAGTTAAAGTTCTTTACTTACTCCACTATCTTCGCATTGATTTCGAGTTTACATCTTAGTGGTTCTTTCGCCACTACCATATATTTTGTTTTTTTATATTTATTTCCATATTGTTTTGGTATGCTTTTTAATGGAATGCATATAATAGTCTCTGTAGAACGGTGTCATCTGCATAGCATAGCGCTCTAAAGTAAATATTTCCCATTTTGTACCCTGTAGTTCTAGGAAGGTACTCTATGATGTGGTCCATAATCAAATTGAACAGAAAGGGGCTAAGAGAATCGCCTTGTCGTATGCCTCTACTATTGTTAATTTCTTTACTTAAGGTTTGTCTTACCCTTATTGTTTTGCAGTTGTTGTTAATGTCATGTGTTAATTGTATCAAATTGTTATTTACCCCTTGATTCCGTAAGATTTCAATAATGTCTCTGAGCAGTACTTTGTCAAATACGTTAGTCATGTCCGCAAAGCGTATTAGGGGGCGGTTCTATTTTCTGTTAGTTGTCTCAGAATGTAAATGGCGTCAATGGTTGATCTGTTTCTTCTAAATCCCTGCTACTCTTCTTTTAGTTGTATTTTTGTGCTTAGCGTTTCCAAGATTAGTTTTGTTAATATCTTTAGTGTGCTATTTAATAATGTTATATCTCGGTAGTTCTTTGGTAATGTTTTTTTGTCCCTTTTTAAAGATGAGCATTAGATTACTACTTTTTCATTCTGAGGGTATTTTCTTTTGCTTTAGTATGCTTTTAAATAATGTTTCTAATTCTTCCTGTAGTGCTTGTCTCCTGTATTTTAGCATCTCGTTAGAGTTGGTCTGTCGTAATATTGTCTTAACACTTTCTTCTGGTATCTGTATTTCCTCTTCCTCCTCGTCAGTGAGTATGATGCTCTGTTCATTGTTTTCTTCGTTACTATAGAGGTTTTCAAAATGTTCTTCCCATTCTTTAGTTGTTATTTTTATTGTTTAGACTGTATCTTTGATTTCCAACTTGTTTCTTCTTAGCATTCCATATTTATTTTTGACTCCCATACATATCGTATTCATTCCTTTAGTATAGCTCTCTCAATAGTTTTCTTTTAGTTTCTTTATTTCTCTTTATAGCTGGTCCAGTTTTCTGGGGTGTTGTCCCGTTGGTACTGTCTATATGATTTTTTCTTCCTTTGGCATAGCTCCTTTACTTTAGATGTAAACCATGGTGTTTTGTGGGTTTTATTAACGTTCACTTTTCTTTGTCCTATTGCTTCATTTGCTGCGGCTAAGATGTTATTTTTTAGGGTGGCCCATTGTTGGTCTATCTCTGCCTCAGTCACTGGTTGTTGTGTTAACTTTTCCTGTAGTCGATTGATATTGTATTTGCTAATGTAGTGTGGTTTTGATTTTATAGTCTTCGGATCGGGATAAATCGGAAGTAACAAAAATTTTTCCAGATCATCGAGTGGGTTGTCAAATGAAAGCTTATAAAAACACGAGTTCAAAAATATATATGATGTAATACTTGTGCACACTTTTCTTTATATTATTTATGAAAAATTGCCAAAAATCGCGTTTCCCTTTTTATCTTGAAAAATACTGATTAAAAAATTTTGAAAAAATCCTAGAATATTCTCCACAAGGTGTAGATTGAACGAAAATTATAACGAGTACATTACCTTTGATAATGTATCTAATATAAGGAAAAATTCAAGGTCATCAGTTTTCAATAAAGATCGGGAACAAACTTTGTTGAAAATTCATTTAGGGTCCTCTACGGAACACTAATTGCGCAAGTCCGACTTGCACTTGGCCGGTTTTTTTTCTTCGGATATTTTTACAATTTTGTAAAGGTACCATTTATCACCATTTATGGGACTCTTGTTACCATTGTTGCCAAATGTTCATCTTTTTTACTAGTATGATGTTTGTTGTAAAAATACTTTTATTAAAAAAATCAAATTTTCGATAAAAACTATTCCTAAAAAAAATTGTAGCAAAATATTTTTTTCGTATAGGTATTGCTGTAAATATTTCTTAGATTAAAATCTACATTTTTATTATTGCCAATAAAAAACTTTCCTGATTAAATCATCAAATATCTTACTACTACAACAAACTTAAATGTCTGTATCTCCGTTACAAACACAATACTGTAGCTCGAATATATCAAACAATGTGTTTAAAATGGAGTCACTAACCATGCATAACGATATTGATGCTCGCTTTCAGGTATTTCTTATGAGAAGACAGAGAGAGCGTTATATTAGAGAAAGACGCGAAATAATTTGGTGTTCAGGTTATAATGAATGTGGCAACGTAGCTTCTCACTTGCTTCCCGCCGCACGAAATCACGTGTTATTTATTTTTATTTAGCAACAATGTATATTAATTAATTAAATTGATACTTCGGATTATTTATTAAAAATATATCAATTATTAATGTACAGTAATACCCCGCTTAGCGCGACCCCGTTACGCGCGGTTTCACTATAACGCGAATTTCAAATTTCGCGCTCATGTAGTCATTAACTTCTCTATGGTCGCGGGGGGATCCCCGCTTTCTCTGAATATTCTCTTTGAAGAATTGGGAATTCCCTGTCCTTCGACTTTGTTCTATGGGGATTTCCTCGTTCGTTTCGTGTGTTCATTTGTTCCGTAATGTTAGTTCGGTCGGCTGGCAGTTTTGTTTTAATATTTATTGGAGATACATACATACATAATTTAACCCTACGTTAAAAATGCCGCCTGTAAAGAAAAAAGAGCGTAAAACGCGTCACTTTGGAATTGAAGATGAAAGTGTTAAGAAGAATGGAAAATGGAGGCAAAGCAACAATTGTTGGGAGAGATTTTGGACTCTCAGAATCGACTGTGAGAACGATTTATAAAAATCGGGGGAAAAAATTAAAATCTCCAGCGAAGGTTCAACACCTATAAGTGCAACAAAACTTTCTCGTTCGAGATCATCTATCTTTAGAAAGAATGGAGAAATTACTGTCAGTCTGGATCGAAGATTTGAATAAGAAGAACACACCACTAAGTCAAGATCTCATATGCACAAAAGCAAAATCTTTGTATGAGATGCTGAAAACAAAAGAAGGAGAAGGGAGTGCCACTCCGACTTTTGCTGCCAGCAGAGGCTGGTTCCATCGGTTCAAGCAGCGTTCTAATCTTCACAATATCCACATAACAGGCGAGGCGGCCAGCGCGGACATTCAAGCTGCAGCTGAGTTTCCAGACAAGTTTCAAGACTTCGTTAGACGAGAGAAAATTCCTGCTTGTCTCATCTTCAATGTTGATGAGACCGCACTTTACTGGAAAAAAATGCCATCTCGAACATTCATTTCTAAGGAAGAACGTCAAGCCAGTGGTTTCAAAGCTGCGAAAGATCGACTAACACTTCTGCTGGGTGGTAATGCCACTGGTGATTTCAAACTGAAACCTTTACTAGTGTACCATTCAGACACCCCGTGCAATGCGAGGCACAGACAAGACAAGTCTACCAGTTGTGTGGCGATCAAACAGAAAGGCGTGGGTTACACGGGAAATTTTTCAAGAATGGTATTCTAATAGTTTTTGCCCATCAGTCAAATCATACTGTGACAGAAATGGGCTTGAACCTAAAGTTATATTACTCTTAGACAATGCCCCAGGACATCCAACCTCACTTGATACGCCCAGAGACTTAAAAGTGTACGTAAAGTTCCTTCCACCAAACACTACGTCAATATTACAACCTATGGACCAGGGAGCAATAGCAAACTTCAAAGCTTATTACCATCGCCGCACTTTTAGCCAACTAATTCATGAAACTGACGGGAAGGAAGACAGTCTATGCGAGAGTGGTGGAAGTCATACAACATTATGAAGTCTATTCACAACATAGAAGAGGCTTGGAAGGAAGTTAAAATGAGTTGTATGAATGGGGTGTGGCGTAATCTTTGGCCAGATGTAGTGGAAGCACCTAGAAGAATTGTCCAGATGCAGAGACAAGTGCTTGAAGACATTGCTGCAATGATTGAGGGGTCTGAACTTGAAGATGTCACGGTAGAAGATCTCGTAGAAACTTGTAGCAACGCACGACGATCCTATTAGCAATGAAGATCTGATCGAGTTACAGAATAATCCTATCTACGATGAGGAAAAGAACAAGTAGAAGAGAAAGTTTTATCTTCAGGGGAAATACAAAATGCACTTTCAAAAATTTATTCAGGTTTGGACATATTGCAGAGTATAGACAATAATGATGACCGTGTCTTGACCGTGTGTCAAACAATTAAAAACAGTGTTGGGTGTTATGAACGTATTTTACAAGAACGTAAACAAAACGTTACCCAAAAGACAATAGATGTATTTTTCCGTAAAAAATAAGAGTATGTATTGCATAAAGTGTTTCTTAGAATTAAAGTGATTGATTAAAATGATTTGTATTTTTTTGTATTAAATTTTGACTATGTTTAATCATAAACCTCGATATACGCGAATTTCAGTTAACGCGATTTTTTTCGGAACGTATCCCTCGCGTAAAGCGGGGTATTACTGTATTATTACAACTGAATAAATGCGCGTGCGACGCGCGGAAAACAAAAATTTATTATCTAAATATTTGTTTGATTTTAAATGAATAAAAATAAAATTATTTTGTCTCTAGAGAAGTGCCGTGCGGTACTGAAAATTTATTTATCTCCACCATACTATCGCAAAACCTCCTCAGTATTGTCCAGACAAATAGTTTTTTTTTATACCAGACAAATTATCAAACGTAATGCTTTTTTAGTGTTCTGTCTGTCACACCCGATTTTCTCCGAAACTATTTGACATAGAAAGTTGAAATTTGGTAATAATATAGGAATTGATGGCCTCATCAGATCTATGTAGTCTTGAGAGTTAAATTTTGACTTAAGGGATTAGTTTTGGGGGGTGAAATCGGAAGTGAAAAAAAAAATTTTTACTAGGTCATCGAGTGTGGTGTCAAATGAAAGCTTGTGAAAACGCGAGTAATATATATATATATATATATATATATATATATATATATATATATATATATATATATATACATATATATATATATATATATATATATATATATATATATATATATATTGTAATACTTACGCGCATTTTTCTTTGTATTATTTTTAAAAAATGGCGAAAAAACTCGCTGTCCCCCGCATTATCTCGAAAAGTACTTAGCAAAAAATTTTGAAAAAATTCTGGAATATTCTCCACGCGGTATAGATTGAACGAAAATTATCACGAGTTCATCACCTATAATAATTTATCTGGTATATATAAAAAAACAAAAATTTCAAGGTCATCAGATTTCAGTAAAGATTGGAAACAAACTTTGTTGAAAACTCATTTGGGGTGTGTTTTGTGAAGTCACTGATCATTTTATACCTCTGTAACAAAATTTTTTATTTTAAAAGCAATCAACGTACGGAACACTAATTGTGCAAGTTCGACTTGCATTTGACCGGTTATTTTTTTAATGGATCTAGCACACGTACTGCAGGGAAGTCCCTAAAGCGCTACAGGAGCGACACATGTGCGAAAAAAGCGATTCACATTGTTCTTGAATCGCTGTAAATTGTACTCGTTGGGAAACACAGTCCTGGGCAAATTATTCCAAAGGGATGATGTTCTCCATATAAAAGACTGCTTGAAAAGCGTTGTACGAAGAGTAACAAGCTGAACCTCATACGGATGTGAAGAATTAACGCGACGTGTATTTCTAACATGCACCGCTCTGGAAGGAATTAAGTGGGCTACATCCTTCGAACACTTTCGATGAAAATACTTGTAGAATAGGCTCAAGTTGCCAACCGTTCTTCGATGATCCAGCGAATCAAGGCTGCCAGCTCTTCTCTAATAATAGCTAATATAATTGATAATTTTTGATCAATCTATACTTCATTCCAGAGTTTTTACAAAATTTTTTGATCAGTACTTTTTGAAATAGGGTCGGGGGACAGAGATTTTTTTAAAATAATACAAAGAAAAGTGTGTGCAAGTATTACATCATATTTTACACTCATATTTTCACAAACTTTCATTTAACACCCCTACAAGCTAACCCCCTAAGTCAAAATTTAACTTTTAAAACTATACGTCTCTGATTGGGTCATCAATTTCTATATTTGTGCCAAATTTCAAATTTATATGTAAAATAGTTTCGGAGAAAATCGAGTGCGACAGACGTACACATAAGTGATTCGATAATTGTTACGTACGGAACACTATAAAAGTTACTATATGCTTTAAAAATGACTAAGAATAAAAAAAAATTGAATTAAAAGTATAAACTTTTTCTAGTAATATAACATTTCTTGTTCGCAAAGTTGGGTTGTTTACTCTTGTCGCGTTGATTCTAGTATATTTTAAAAGAAAGTCCGATCAGTGCAATGCTTACTCGTATATGTGATTCAAAATTTGAAAAAAGGTCCGCGTCCGGGCGAGCAGTTTTCTTCAAGCTACGTTACCACAGCGAAAATTCACTTTATAAAATACATTCAAAATCTAATATCTAATATTTTTGCAACAACTAGGAGGTAAACTGCTTCATATTTTAACAAACGAAAGCAAAGTAATTTTTTTATGTATATATTCTTTTTGTGACTTTTTACTTTTTAATGCATATACGACAACAAAAAATGTAAAAAACTCATGCTTTTGATTGAAGAAAAAGTATGGATTCCTATCTTTTACGTGTTAAATGTTTGAAACTTTTACAATTAATTATGGCAACACGGAGTGGTAAACTATCTTCATATTGAAGCAGTGAATGCATGATGTTAAAATCCATTATTTCTCAAAATTTCAAGCGAAACTACTACCAGTTTCTCGTAAGAAATACCTTAAATTAGTTTCAATGTTTATATTATCAAGTAAGCAATCAACGTTCTGTATTACAGTGATGAAAAATTATGTTTTGTGTCGTTTTGCACTACCTCGTAATGAAACTGCAGTGAAAATTAAACAGTATTTTTAAGAGAAATGTAGTGATTATTAGAGGATTTGAAAAAGTTCTGTGGTTTGCGATTATTGTTGTTAATGAATAATTTTTAAAACATTAAACATCCGAAATAGTTCGTTTTCTTCAGCATCTGTTGCTATTTTTTTTTTTTAATAAAACATTTATTTTTTTTAAAAACTATTCCAAAATAAAATAACAAATTGGTAATTTTAGGCGCGGTAATATTGCAAAATTGGGGTCAAATATTTCCGAGGTATGTACTGGCTCCAATCAATGGCGTACGTACTGAAAACTGCAAGTTTTTATGATTAATTTTCTCATTAGAGCGTGTGTGTCATTTATAACTATTTTTCTGCATTTCCTTTTATTTCCTTTTGGTAGAAGGATTTTGCTGGTTTAAACATATTAAACTATTTTCATAACACCACAGTATATATATATATATATATATATATATATATATATATATATATATATATGAGTTAATCCAGGAATACATCCGTTCGTTTATTATATTCCGGAAGCAATGCATTGCAGACGTTTCGCCAAGCACTTTCAATGTTGAATCGTCGGAGTACGGTGTCTTACTGTAGTACTGTAGCAAGCCACCGTACTCCGCACTCCTACGAATTAGCAATGATAATGTTAAGCGAGACCTTGGAAAAATGTCTGCAAAATTCCACCCGGAATGTAACAAACGAACGGATGTATTCCCGGATTAATCCTGTACATATATATATATATATATATATATATATATATATATATATATATATATATATATATATACATAATACCATTTTTCAAAGAATGAAATGAAAAAATCTCAAGTATTTTTTTTTAAATTTCTTGAATTTCACCATCATCAATTAAAATTATATTAATGATTATAATGATAGTTTTAGCCAATAAAGAAACAAATTGCTTTTAAACAATAGACTTGTGTGCCAATCATACTTTCCAATCAGCAAAATAGACCTAATTATATTGAGAATACTAAGTAGATATTAAACAGAAAAATTAGTTTACATAGTCAGAAATATATATAATTTTTTTTTTTATTTTATGTACTCATCTGCACTCAACAATAGAAACACTGACAATTTTTTTTTATTGGCATAACACGTGCTGCAAGAAAATCCGAAAGTGGAACAGGAACGATGCGTGTGCGGAAAAAGAGATTCACGTTGGTAACCGCTGAAAACTGTATTCGGTGGGAAACACAGTCCTGAGTAAATCATTCCAAAGAATTGAGTTTCTCCATACAAAAGACTGCTTGAAGAGGGTTGTACGAGGGGTGACAAGCCAAACTTCAACTTCGGATATAAAGTATTCGTATGTTAACAGAAGGAAGAATATTCCTTAAACTAAACCAACTCCAATCGTTGGGGCAGATTTGGTCGACAGTTTATTGAGATTGGATGTATCATACATCAAATTATATATATAATATATATATATATATATATATATATATATATATATATATATATATATATATATATATATATATATATATATGTTACAATAGAGGTTTTCACGGGTGGTAGAATGTAATACATTAAAATTCCGGGTTTCAATCCGTTCGTCTAACCATGAATTTGCACGATGTTTAGCCAAAATCTCATTTGGCATTTTTAGGAGGTTTTTTGCTGCTTGTGAAGTTGAGCTTCAAGCGGCAGCAGCAGCAAGATCACGTGCAAATTCATTGTTCGAAAAACGGATTGAAACCCAGAATTTTAATGTATTTTATATATATATATATATATATATATATATATATATATATATATATATATATATATATATATATATATATATATATATATATATATATATATATATCTATAATCTATATAAAAATGCAACGTCTCTCTGTCTGTCTGTCTGTCTATCTGTCTGTCCGTTAGTGCGCTTATCACTGGAGAACCACTTAGCCGATTTACGTACTTTTTTTTTTAAAACATATATATGTTCTCTGACTAGGTTATAGGCTATATTTTATTACGATAGGTAGCATAGGGAATGAGCAGTGACGATAATAGTGAATGAAGTCGGAAAAAAAGTTTGCCGTTAGCGCGTTCCCTTGCAGTACACAGCCTAAACCATTAAATTTGGAAAAAATATTATGCAGCAGAGAATATCTATAATCTATAATATATATAAAAAGCAATGTATCTCTGTATGTCTGTCTGTCCATTAGTGCGTTTATCAGGCGAGAATCACTTATCCAATTTACGTGTCTTTTTTAAATTCATACATATATTCTTTGGCCAGGTTATATAATAATAATAATAATCTATATCTATAATATATGTAAAATGCAACGTCTCTCTGTCTGTCCGTTAGTGCGCTTATCCCTCGAGAACCACTTACGTGATTTTTTTTAAATTCATACATATGTTCTCTGAAGAGGTTATATAATAATAATAATAATAATATATATAATATATATAAAACGCAACGTTTCTCTGTCTGTTTGTCCGTTAGTGTGCTTATCATTCGAGAACCACTCATCGGATTTACGTGATTTTTTTTTTAATTCCTAATTTAATATATGTCAAAAAAAATCTATAATATAAAAACGTAACATCTCTCCACCTGTCTGTCTATCCATTACTGCGCTTAGCACTCAAGAACCCACTTATCCGATTTACGTGTTTTTTTTTTTATAAAATACAGGGTAAAATAAACAGAGACAAAATACTAATATATAGGAAAAAAGATGGAATTCATTCAGAAAGACTGAATAGATGGGCGGAATACTTTAAAGAAACATTAAATGGAGATGAAAATGAGGAGTTTGAATGAGAAATAGGAAGCAAAATTAACTGAAGGGCAGGAAGCGACAAATAAACCCTGCAAAGAAGAAATAAGAGAAATACTCAGAACCCAAAAAATATAAGGCACCGGGTGGAAATTGTAGAACTGATAAAAGCTGGAGGAGTAGATCTGGAAAATGAAATATGCCAGTTGGTGCAAGAAATATGGGAAACAGAAAAGATGCCAGTGAGCTGGAGAGAGTCGCTCATTTGTCCAATATACAAAAAAGGAGAAAAAAAACTATATGTGCTAATTATAGACCAATTGTCTTACTGGATGTCGTGTACAAGATAGTAGTGTTGACTATCAAAAACAGACTAACAGAGAAAGCCGAGTCTATTCTGGGAGAGTACCAGTGTGGATTCAGGAAAAATAGATCGGTTACAGACCAGATATTTTCGATTAAGCAAATCCAAGATAATAGCTTAGAACAAAATTTGGCACTACCACTTGGTCTTTGCTTGGATTTCAGAGAAGCATATGACTCTGTAAATAGAGAGGATAATGGAAGAACTAAAAATTCCAAGTAAATTGATTCGCATGGTGAGAATGACCCTGAATGACACAGAAAATTGACTGTTGGTTGAGGGCAAAGTATCAGACAAGTTTAAGGTGAAGAGAGGATTAAGACAGGGGGAACCAGAGTCAGAAATAAAAACAAATGGAACGATATACCAGCAAACCTGCCAATGCTTGACCTATGCGGATGATGTAGCAGTGATTGCAAGAGCAATGGAGAACCTCAAAAAAGCCATAAGTAGGATAGAAGAAAGGGGGAAGGATGAGAGGACTAAAGATAAATGAGGAAAAAACAAAATACATGGAAATTACAAAGAAGAAGGATATTAAAAACAACAAAAGTTTAAATATAATAAACAACTTAGGAAAAAGATATATGTTTGAAAAAGTAGACAAATTTAATTATCTGGGAGTAACAATAACATAGAGTGGACAAGAAAGGACGGAGAAACAAGAAAGAATAGCGAAAGGACAGAGATGTTTGGGGGCAATGAATCCAATATTGAAATTAAAGAATGTATCAAGAAAAGCAAAAGAAAGAATATATACGACAGTTGTCAGACCCACGGCGACATATAGATGCGAAACATGGAAACTGAATGCAAGAGAAAAAGGAGACGTTGGAGGTGTGAGAAAGGAAAGCTTTGAGAAAAATCTACGGAGGAAGGAAAGAAGAGGGACTGTGGAGAAGAAAAACAAACTACGAATTAAAATGCCTATATACGAAACCCCTTATAAGCCAAATCATAATAAGCCAGCGATTAGGATGGTTGGGACACGTGGCAAGGATGAAGGAAGAAAGACAGGCAAAGCAAGCCCTAATAAGAGGAGTGGTTGGAAGAAGAGACAAGTGTAGACCTCGATCTACATGGATTCAGGCAGTAAGCAAGATCCGGAGTTGATGGGGATCCCGCACTGGGAAAAGCTAACAGGAGACAAAAAGAAGTGGATACAAGTATGCAACCAAGCCATGGACCTCTAAGGCCCCTTGAGCTATATAATAATATAAACATAACGAATACGCACTGACGATAAAGGTGAATCAAGTTTACGCGAGCGGAGCCGCGGGCACGGCTATTATATATATAATTTGCTGCAGTTTAGTTTCGTTTGGAATTTTCGAACGGCATACAGGAAACTAAGAAAAAATGATCGTAAAATTAGCCCGTTTTTGCAACCTCCATAACTTTGAGATAAAAAAACAAACTTAACGTAAAAGATCTTAAATTAAAGCTAATTAAAAATCTAGAAAGAACATATTTTTTCATTTTTTTATTTGTGGTCAAGTACCCCCTATTTTGAGGGTTAAAAGGGTGAAAATAAATAAATTTTTAACGGAAAATAAAAAAAGTATTTAGGATGTGTAATTCATGAAAATAAGTCACATTAATGATTTACATATTCTCTACCCAATACCGTATAGTCAGTCAAAAACCACCATCTAAAAGGGGGTTGCAATTAATAGGAGATCCTGCCATACTCGCAAATATGACTCCTAAAATTAGGAAAAAATACAGAAAAATAATCCAAATACCCTTCTTATTGCGACCCCCTTTTGGGGGGCGGTTTTTTAAATTTATTATACGGTATTGGGTTGAAAATACGTAAATACTTGACCTATTTTCAAGAATTAGAAATATTTTTTTTTTATTTTCTGTTAAAAACCTATTTATTTTCACACTTTTAACCCCCAAAAAAGGGGGTAGTTACCCCTAAATAACAGAATTGAAAAATATGTCCTTCTAGATTTTTAATTACCTTTAATTTAAGACGTTAACTTGGCTTTTTTTTGTCTCCAAGTTGCGAAGGTTGCAAAAACGGGCTAAAATTCACACTTTTTTGCAATTACTCTTTAAGTTATATCTATTAGCCACTATTTACCCCCTAAACTAATATAGAGCAAGCCAAGACAAATTGGAGATATTTTCATTATTAATATTTAAGCAGTTGTAGTAATTAAAGTAAATTTTTATATATACAGGGTGTCCCAAAATTTCGTGGCGTAATAACGTTGATTATGATCTTAATAAAACATCCAGGGTATTTTTAGATATTTTGGATAATACGAGGCTGGTTTGAAAAGTCCGTGCAAAGTCCGAGAGATGGCACCACCGGCGCGTATCGAGGTCATGTTTAGTTAGTAGCATCTCTTGAATGAACGCACACCAAGTTTCAGCCATATTGGTCTATTTCTTTGTGTTTGGCATTCGTGTGAATCAAGAAAGTCGAGTGATTTTCAAAATGGACGAAAAAGAATTTCGTGTGGTGATTAAACATTACTTTATGAAAGGCAAAACGCCTCAGGAGACTAAAGAGAAGCTTGATAAACATTATGGTAACTCCGCACCTTCGATTAGAACAGTTTATAAGTGGTTTCAAAATTTTCGGACTGGCCATATGGGCACAAGTAACGCTGAACGTTCTGGACGGCCTGTGGAGGTTACCACTCCAGAAATCATTGATCAAATCCATGATATGGTGATGGATGACAGAAGAGTTAAGGTGCGTGAGATTGCTAGTGCTGTGGGCATCTCGACTGAACGGGTACATAATATTTTGCATAAACATTTGGACATGAGAAAGCTATCCGCAAGATGGGTGCCGCGATTGCTCACGCTTGACCAAAAACGGAATCATGTGAAGTGTTGCAAGGATGGTTTGCAGCTGTTCCAGAAGAATCCGGAGGACTTTAAGCGTCGTTTCGTCACTGTGGATAAAACATGGATACATTACTATACTCCTGAGACCAAACAACAATCTAAACAATGGGTTACCAAGGGGTAATCTGCACCAAAAAAGGCGAAGACCGTTCCTTCGGCCGGAAAGGTTATGGCGACGCACCAGCACACACCTCAGCAGTTGTGGTCGCAAAATTAATGGAAATAGGATTCCAACTCGTTTCACATCCCCCCTATTCTCCAGACTTGGCTCCCTCGGACTACTATTTGTTCCCCAATTTGAAGAAATGGCTGGCGGGACAAAGATTTTATTCAAACGAGGAGATGATTGCAGACACTAATGGATATTTTGCAGATTTGGACAAATCCTATTATTCGGAAGGGATCAACAAACTAGAACATCGTTGGACGAAGTGTATAAGCCTAAAAGGAGACTAAGTCGAAAAATAAAAAAAAGGTTTACCCCAAACACATAAGTAGTTTTTATTTTTGCACGGACTTTTCAAACCAGCTTCGTATTGTCAATCTTTCATACATTCTATATATCATGCTTTATATCTAAACCACAGAATTTCTAAGACGTTGAAACCTAAAAAATGTAATTTTTGACAATTTGGTTGACTACAGCAATCAAATAGTTTATTTTAGAGTTAAGGGCTTTCATATTTACTGGCTTTTTACTCTTGAGCAAAAATGGCAACTTCCGGTTTAACCGGAACAATAAAATGTATGCCCTTCGATCATGATGAGTTAAGGAATATATTCTTTCAGAAAACCGGAACTGTGATTTCTAAATGCAGGATAAAAAACCTAAGGCAAGAATATAGAAGCCGTTTTACTAAAGTACATTTTCGTCAAAGTCTAAAAAAATGTCATATTTTAGGTTAGTTCAGATAAGCACAAGTATAGAAATGTGTCTACAGTGGATTTTTGGGTTACTGTGTTCATTTAAGAATTACGTCAAAAAAGTCCGCTCTATTCTTTTTCTCTTTCGGGTACCATGACCCTTCGACGATCGTTGGTTACCACGTTGGCTACCACGTTAATGTTGTTCGACTTATTGATAGCCGCTCGGAAGAGTTGAACCGTAGACTTTCCATACCACTTGATTGTCGATAAAATATCAAGTGTTCTATTTTAGTTAGCTCACCCTGTACACATTATTCCTTAATTTTATTATTTTTCAAATATAGGAAAACACATTTTGTATACCAAAAGGTATTAAAAAAAAATTGGTACTCACTGTACTGTTGAGACGCATTCTTCCAACTTCTTGCACTAAATCCAAACAAGAACTGCACTTGATTCGTTTCGCGAACTATACAACGCACGTTTATTATGCTAGTGTACTACTCTAGTATAGTAGTCCTTTTTCTTTGCGCGCTACCACGCAAAAATATAAAATATAACAGTGAGAGTATACTTCAATGTCTTGTGGTACCAAAGCTCGGTTCTCTTTATAACCTCTGTTGGGCGGTGGTGCCGGGGGAAACTAAGCATATAATCTGAATCATTTATTTTTTTCTTTATGTTTAAATACTATAATCTATCATTAAAAGGCCGAAATTTTTATGGTTCAAAGTGACGTATTAGTACCGTGATTTTCGGATATTAGTATGATAAGGTTAAGGTTAAATCTATATTTTAAACTGGAGTGATTTAAGCTTATTACTACTATAAATCTTTATACGGTCACAGAGCTATAAAAATGTAAATCCTATTTACACGTATGTCCATCGTTCTTTCTCTCTCTCCCTCTCTCTTTAGTCAGTAGGGCTGAAACCAGTCTAGTAAGGTAAGAATAAAGTGCCCCTTGTCACCTTAAAGAAATCTAATGTCAGATTTTAACGGTAGAAAACAACAATGTCGACGTCAAATGATAATTAGTGTTCCGTACGGAACACTTATAAGATCACTTCGGTGTCTGTCTGTCTGTCTGTCTGTCTGTCTGTCTGTCTGTCACACCCGATTTTCTCCGAAACTATTTGACGTAGAAAGGTGAAATTTGGTAACAATATAGGAATTGATGGCCTCATCAGAGCCATGTAGTTTTGAGAATTAAATTTTGACTTGACTTAAGGGGTTAGTTTTGGGGGGTGAAGTCGGAAGTGAAAAAAAATTTTTTTTACTAGGTCATCGAGTGTGGTGTCAAATGAAAGCTTGTGAAAACACGAGTAAAAAATATATATATAATATTATACTTGCGCGCACTTTTCTTTGTATTATTTTTAAAAATTCGCGAAAAATCGCTGTCCCGGGCCTAAACCACCCCCCCCCACAACCAACCACACCTATCTCGAAAAGTACTTATCAAAATATTTCGAAAAAATTCTGGAATATTCTCCACGGGGTGTAGATTGAACGAAAATTATCACTAGTGCATTAGCTTTAATAATTTATATGGTATATAAAAAAAACAAAAATTTCAAGGTCATCCGATTTCAGTAAAGATTGGAAACAAACTTTGTTGAAAACTCATTTGGGGTGTGTTTTGTGAAGTCACTGATCATTTTATACCACCGTAACATAAATTTTGACTTAAGGGGTTCGTTTTGAGGGGTGAAATCGGAAGTACGTAAGTAAGTATATAATGTAATACTTGCGCACACTTTTCTTCGTATTACTTTTAAAAAAAATCGCTGTCCCCTACCTTATCTCGAAAAGTACTGATCAAAAAATTTTGGAAAAAATTCTGGAATATTCTCCACGGGGTATAGATTGAACGAAAAATTATCACGAGTGCATTACATTTAATAATTTATTTGGTATATAAAAAAAAATAAAATTTCAAGGTCATCAGTTTTCAGTAAAGATTGGAAACAACCTTTGTTGAAAACTCCTTTGAGGTGTGTTTTGTGAAGTCACTCATCATTTTATACCACCCTAACAAAATTTTTTATTTTAAAAACAATCAACGTACGGAACACTAATTGTGCAAGTTCAACTTGCACTTGACCGGTTTTATTTTTTTTATGAGCATAGCATACATATTGCAGGAAAATCCCTAAAGAGCTCTAGGAGCGGCGCGTGTACGGAAAAATCGGTTCACGTTACTGTTGAATCAGTCCTGGGCAAATCAGTCCAAAGAGATGAGGTTCTCTATCTCAAAGACTGCTTGAAAGGGATTGTACGATGAGTGACAAGCTGGACTTCATACGTTGAATCAGTCCTGGGTAAATCAGTCCAAAGAGATGAGGTTCTCCATCTCAAAGACTGCTTGAAAGGGATTGTACGATGAGTGACAAGCTGGACTTCATACGGATGTGACATATTAGCGTGACTTGTATTCCTTATATGCACCAATTTGGAAGGAATTAGAACACACAAAATACTTATAGACTAGACTCAAGTCGAAGACCGTCTTTCAATTTCAAAATTTCTGGTGATTTCTGGGTCCAAATCAGGCGAACTTCGTCTGAATAGAATCTAACAAATGCAGGGTATGTTTGGGAGCAGAGCCCTAATTATAGGAGCAGTGTTCCATCATTGGTCTAATTTGATCTTTGTACAGAATTAGCAGTTGTTGCGGATTGTAAAGTTTTTTAAGGGGTGGATCTTGAGACTAATTTCAGTGAAACCAGGAAAAATATTTTAAATGCAGCTGCTTAGATCGTGTAAATTTATTCAAAACCTATCAAATAGCACGATTACATTGTAGCAAATGGACTATTATCTTCGATTTTACGCAGCTTGCTTGGAACGCTGTCCATCAGGCGTTGGACGACCGAAACGTCGATTTCTTTCATTTTTCTCTTTATTCTACCAATCAAGTGCCGGTTGTTCTGTGCTTTCCAACCATTTTCATAAACTTTACATGAAAATATTATCTAAAATCTTTGAACTGGTCGTGCCTGTGGAACATTTGGTGGATTGTCATTTTGCTTGTGTTTTTTTTTGCATATTGACCACGTGCAAGGTCTGGTCAGAATATTATTTTGTCACGCATATGATTTTCTTTGATAAACTGCTTGCTGCATTAGAATTGACTGGAACAGCACTGCTTGGTTGGAAATATGGAGCTGAAATACCTTTAGATGAAATGGCATTCCACAGCAACACTTTTGGTTGAAATTTTCATTATGCCGGCGTATTTTTTTTTATGGGTCTAGCACACATGCTGCAGGGAAGTCCCTAAAAGAGCTACAGGAGCGACCCGTGTGCGGAAAAAAAAAAAAAAAGCGATTCACGTTATTCTTGAATCGCTGTAAATTGTACTCGGAGGGAAACACAGTCGTGGGCAAATTATTCCAAAGAGATGATGTTCTCCATATAAAAGACTGCTTGAAAAGCAAGGAGTAATAAGCTGAACCTCATGCGGATGTGAAGTATTAGCGCGAATGTATTTCTAACATGCACCGCTCTGGGAGGAATTAAGCTGGCTACATCCTTCGAACGTTTTCCATCAAAATACTTGTAGAATAGGCTCAAGTAGCCAACCGTTCTTAGATATTCCAGCGAATCAAGACCGCCGGTCAGTTCCGGGTCTCCAATCAGACGAACAGCTCTTCTCTGAATAGAATCCAACAAATGTAATATATGTTTGGGAGCCGAGCCCCAAAACAAGGGAGCAGTATCCCATAGTTGGTCGAATTTGAGCTTCGTAAAGAATTAACAGTTGTTGGGAGTGCAGAGCTTCCTGTTTCGAAACAATATTCCCAACTTTCGAGAAGCTCTCCTTGCTATGCCTGCGGCATGTTCATGCCAGGACATATTTGCTTCCAAATTAACGTCCAACAAAGTGAGAGGAATGGAATGCCTCGCCATAACTTTGTCGGGTTCGGCAACGTTAACTTTTTTAGAAAAAACTGCCGCCTGGATTTTTGTAGCGTTATATTCCACTTGGTTACTGTCATCCCAAGATAGAATTTCTTCCAGGTCTTTGTTAAGTTGAACGACTTCCCACTGTCTGCGGATATTCGTCTGAGTAGCCGATGTCCGAGCGTTCAAAGTGTATGAAGAGATAAGCGTAGTGTCATCTGCAAAGCTATAGATTAGGTTTCCGGTCTTTTCCAGCAGATTGTTAATGTAAATGAGAAAGAGAGTAGGAGATAGTATGGAGCCTTGGGGCACACTGCCGTTGATAGTGAAGGTGTTAGGAAGAAATCCGTCGACTACCCCTCGTAAAGAACGCTCTCTGAGGAAACATGAGACCTACAAACAGAACTTTTCAGACATATCATAAGAGCGAAGCTTAGCCAACAGTCCATCGTGCCAAACACGGTCGAATGCCTTGGATATATCAAGAGTCACCGCTCGAGATTCTCCAAAGTGTACAGTTGCGTTGTTCCAAAGAAGTGTTACATAAGTCGGAAGATCTCCTGTTGATCGATGTTTACGAAAGCCATATTGGTGATCGCTAATAATGTTGAATCCTTCAAGATATTTTAGACGTTCTCTGGTGTTGGTTCGTAATTGTCAGTGTAGAAGGGATCATTTCCACTGAAAGAACTGTTCGAAAATGTGAAATATTTTTCATCATCCATAACGATGAATTTCCCCTGCGTGAAATGCAAGTGCACGGCAACATTTTGGTATTTTTTCGAGCTGTCTTGCGGTGTATTTTGGGGACTTTTTACGTTACAGTTGATTGAGAAACATCGTATTTTCTGAACAATTTTCTTTGTGACTGCCCAACTTCGTCTTTTGCGCTTGACAGTCGTTTTTTTTCTGCTAAGAATAGGTGACCGACCGGATTTTTTTTTATTTTCCGGTTCTTTGCCTTCATGGCAATGACGCAAAACGCGAAATATAGTAACGGTAGATATTGGCTTATCTTCAAATGCTTCGAGAATTTACTTCTTAGACAGTTGTTTAAACAAGAAAGCAATTTACTTTCGTAAATCCAGCTTGTATGACATTTCCAATTCGTATATAATAAATGACGCGTTTCGCTGTCGATGCAGCGTCTTCAGATCTACATTTTACACTGTCTATGTTGATATTTTTTTGATTTAATAATTTTCCCAGTTTTTCTGTTGGTTTGCCGAAATAGGTTAAGCATTTAAATGTGATTTTTCTGTCCTTAAAGCATGGATATATTTGAGATAGCCTTGTTTCTAAGTTTTTTCCTAACGGTGTTATCGATTAAAGTAACTGAATAACCGTTGTTAACGGCTACTTGTTTCTTGTAGTTTAGTTCTTTAGTAAAATTGTCTTCTGATAAGGAGATATTAGTTAGTCTATGTATAAAGCTACTATGAATTGTGGTATCTGTATGACAAGGTTTCTGATATTTTGCAAATTCATGTTTTTTCTTGGTTTTACTGATTGTTAAGTCTAGGAAGTTGATTTTCCCTTCGACTTCTTTTTCCATTGTAAAACTGATATTTCGATGTAAAGAATTAATATACTGTAAAAAGTGAGTTAATTGTCTATCCGTATCTGTAAAGCAAACAATTATATCGTCTACGTATCAATACCAGTATAGATAATTATTACTATTGTTATTATGGTTGTTAAATATCATTGTTTCAATACTGTCCATGAAAATTTCGGCAAGTAATGGGCCTAATGGACTCCCCATAATTAATCCTTCCTTACTATTGTAGAATTTATTATTAAATGAAAAATAATTTTGTCTCAGGCAAGTTCTTAATAAATTAATTATGTTCATTTCTATAACTTCATTTACTTTGTTTTTCGTTAATAGGTTCTCTATTAAAATTATTGTTTCGTCTGGGCGAACACTTGGAAATAAGTTTTTGAAATCGAAAGAAATTAATTTAGAATTATCTGGTATTGTTATATTCTTAACTTTAGCCACGAGTTCGTATGAGTTTTTGATACTGTATTTAGGTTTAAATTTGCTATGATATTTAATTATATCAATTAAAAAGGATGACGTCTTATATGCTGGAGCAGACATATAGGAAAAATCTGGTCTGATTGGGTGGTCAAGTTTATGTAGTTTTATGAGTGAATAAAGTTGTGGGATTTTGGGATTCATAATTATCAATTTAAATTTATCTTTATCGTGAATGATACCTTTAGCGTGTTCAATTTGTTGTTTTATTTCTTTTTGAAAAATATTCGTTGGATCTTTATTTAAAATTTCGTACTTTCCTGTTTTGAAAAAATCTAACGTTTTATTAATATATTCGATTTTGTCTATTGCTATTACTGTGTTACCTTTATCTGCTTTGGTAAAGATTACATCATTTTGTTTTGCTTTACTCTAAATGGTTTTTATTGTCCTTAAGTCTTGGTTGATGTTGTTGTTATTAGATATGAATTCTTTTTTAAGAATTTCGGCTGTTTGAAATTTTGATAATATGTTGTTAGGACTATCTTTCAAGGCTATCTCAGTATCAATGCCTAATGTCTCCGATTCTTTGATATTGAAGTTAGTTTGAATATTGTGTTTGAAATCTTTTGTTAGAAGATTTTTTTTCCCTGTCCGAAAAAGGTGTGTTGAAAATGTTGTAACATTCATTTTTTCCTAGATTTTAAGACCATGTAATGTTACTGATTTTTCACTTCAAATTGTACTTATTTTCATTTTTGTATCGAACGGTATATTAAACAGAGATTCCAAGACGTTCGGTATATACTGTGCAGTGCGGGTTCCTGACCGAATCTACCGCTACGCCGCGATTGGTGAAATGTGTGTATCCGCAGTTTTGGTTCCGGCGTCGCCATATTATCGGCAGAGTTTGCAGGGTTTATTTAAGGGTCCGAGAAACGATTGTCGGGGCGAATTTCCATCCAGCCGCCGAGTAGGCGAGGCTAATTGCATCGGAGCCGCCAAGTAGGCTTCCTTCGACTGAGCTACAGAAAAAGCTCATAACAACCATCATGCGAGCTAAGTAAAGCACCAGTTTCTTAACGAAAAGCCGTAGTGGGCTCTCTAAGTGTTTGCTAGAAAAGTGTGAAATCGGTCGTATTCCATCAAAGCAGGAATAAGAACAGTAAGTTACCAAAGCATCCTTCAATAGACCTGTCCCTGAGTAGTGCCTTAACAGCAATTTAAAACTGACTAAAAAGTGAAGTGAAAAGCACTATTTTTCGTCTTCGGGGGTTGTCATAGTTCAGAATTTAAATGTAATAACTACTAGTTAGGCTAGAATTTTTTTGTAGAACTGCAAAGGTTAGAACTTTTTATTTTTAAAAACATGAATAAATTTTCTTTTTGTTGATTAAAGCTAGTGTCTCACTGAATACCTATCTTTCTTTTCAGGATAAGGACGGCTGTACCAAAACTAACCTTTTATTTAATAACCATAAAACCCTTCAGTATTTTTTCATTTTTTTAGCTGAAGTTAGATCCTTTCTATTTTAAAATGAATGGTGCCCAAAAAAATCGTTCAGCTAAAGCTTTTTAAAAATAGAAAATAAATCCAAAAAGACGTACAAAAATTATCTCTTATCCATATCTTTCTACCAAAGAAAACTGAGCTAGTGTGTGTTTAATTTCTTTAGTTCTTTTAAAATCAGGGTTCACTCGATTCATTATCAGAAATTAAAGTGGGGCGCAATTAAACACCTTTTCATAGGCTACAAAATGACGCCTCAAAAAGCGGGTAAGTTCACACCTTACAATGTTAATAAATCGATTAAAGAATTGATGGTCGGTAAAAACTTCTTTTTTTTTCTTATTTTGTGTTATACGTTTTTGTTGAATGAGATACTGTAATTTATCGTATTGTTTTAAATATTTTTTATGTACTATTGTTTTTACTTTTTCACGTGTGTTTAAATCTAAGACCATAAATTCTATAAAGTTTAGTTTAAATAATAATTCTGTGTGGATTACCTTGAGATACATGTTATATGAGTCTCTAATGCTATACTGGATTTTTTCTCTCTGTATATATCTATTTTTTTTTTGGCCAGTATAACTGCTTCTTTGGCTGCCTTGCTGGTGTTGTGAGTTTTAAGATTTATATACTTCGGTGTTCCTTGGTTTTGGAGGCACTGATTGAAAAACCGAATATTTTGCGTAGTTATTGTACATTTTAGAACTTGAAGTAGTTTGAAGCTAGAAAGCTTAAATCAGCCTGTTTTAAATTTCGGATGGTTCTAGCTGCATCGACAGCGAAACGTGTCATTGCAATTATAAATAAACTAGTGGAAATTGACTAAAAACAGTATATATATATATATATATATATATATATATATATATATATATATATATATATATATATATATATAATAGGAATTTCCAGCAAGTAGAAGCTACAACCATCCGAAATTTCCAATTCGTTCGAGTAAAGGTACCATTACACCTTCAGACTAAATAACATTGCCATATGTCAATAGTTCAGCATTTACCCAAACGCCTAAAATTAGTTTCAAAACTAATGAATCACTCTTTACTTGCAAATAATATCGGCGTTAGTAAATTTCACACCAAGACAACGTGTGCCCTTAATACAACAGGTAAATTCCACACTAACCTTATAAGGGTGCTTAAATCTTACCGGTAATTTCCACATCAAGCAAATATAATTAGACTTTATTCATCTAAATAAAATGGGACGAATTTCTTTTAAATCCGTTTTTATTGAAAATTTTAGATAATTGCAAAAATATATGTTTTTATTTCACAATAGAATAATATTGATAAAACATGAAGTTTTTGCTAAATACATAAAATAAAATTGGACAAATTTCCTTACATATACTAGATAATGCTACAAACTTATACATACCTATTTATATATATTTACAAAACAGGTTAGTTCAGGTTAGTTCAGGTTCATTGATATATAGAAAATTCTCACCCTTGTTAGATTAGTTTTTATTAACTTTGCTTCAATATTCGCAACACTTTAAAAAATATACGCACCACCAAGTAAGAATCACAAATTAATAATATGTACTAAACTGATATGTAGAAGGGTTTAATAATGATTTAATTGAACAGGCCGGTGCGTACCACCACCCATTTATTAACCCTCATCCTCTACCTGAAAGTACTTGGTGTGGAATTTACTTCTGCAATTGCAGTCCCTTAAATATGTCTAGGTCATAAACGGATCAGTGGTATGGAATTTACCTGCGCCCATTAATATTCCCAGTATTTGAGCAGCTCTCTTTGCTGTGCTTGCAACATGTTCATGCCAAAACATATTTTTGCTCCCAAATTAAGGCCCAGCAAACTTAGTGACGATGTGCCCCAACATAACTATGTCGGATTCAGCATCGCTGACTTTTTTACAAAAAACTGTCACCAAGGTATAATTTCTTCCAGATCTTTGTTAAATTGAACGACTTTCTGCTCCCTGCAGATGTTTACATTAGTATGATGACGATGTTTGAGCGTTCACAGTGAATGAAGAAATAAGCGTACTGTCATCTGCACACTTAGAGATTAGATTTCTGATCCTTTTCAGTGGATCGTTATTGTAAATGAGAAAGAGAGTAGGAGACAGTATGGAGCCTTGGTGCACACCGGCAGATAGTGAAGAAGAAATCCGTAGACCGTTAGTTGTAAAGACTACCCTCTGAGGAAACACGAGAGTTATAAACGGAACAGACATCCCATAAAAGCGTAGCTTAGCCAATAATTCGTCATGCCAAATACGTTATGATGTCTTGGATATCTCAAGTCCAACCGTTCGAGATTCTCCAAAGTATTCAATTGCGTTTTTCCAAAGATGTGTTACATAAGTTAGACGATCGTTACAATAGTGATATTGATGTTCGCTAATAATATTCAGTTCTTCAAGATATTTTAGAAGATACTGATTGATAGCTTTTTCCATGACTGCCAAGATTTTCTTGCCTTTTTTGAGTAATGGCTAAACCGAAGCGCATTTCTAGCAGGAAAGAAATATTCCTTTTTTGTAGGATAGGTTGAATAATCTACAAAAAACTGAAGCTCTCTCGCGCATTTTTTTAGTACTATGACAGGTATTTCTTCGTGGTATCGAGCTTCATTAAAATACGTTGTATGATGATCAATAAGTATAAGATTCGCGCACAATCTTACCAGAGGGTCGCCATCAACTTTTCAGACGACAGTTTCCACCTTATAAACCCACGATAGGGCACTTCGTTACCTTCGACAACTCGCGAAAAATAACTCGTTCTTTAAAACGGTGAAACCTTCTGACAAATCTTTTATTCTCTTTATTCAACGTCAGTTTCTGCAATTGCCTAAATTTTCGTACACAGTGTCAAATACTGTAGTTTCGGATATTCTTGCTGCTTTAGTAGCTCCATGTCGAAATTTTCTCGGGCCGACTAAAAAAGTTATAATATCACTGCATAAGATAATTTTTAAAAAATCGTTCGCAATTAAAGGACGCCTTGTGCATAAAATTGTTATACTCAAATATTTTATCGAAATAATAGTTATAAACAGGATGAAATGGCAAGCCCATTTCCTAAATTAAGTATTTTATACAAAACAAGGACATGAACTTTATTAATATTAATATCTCTCGGAATCATAGGAACTGACTAAAAGGATTAATCAATTTTTAGCAGTTCCTGATACAGGCGAAAATTTAGTCATTTGTCAAAATGAATCTCACACTCTGGCCCCAGCGATTATTATCTCTTTCGATATTTAAAAAGGTGGCTCCCGAGAAAGAGATTTGGACCAAATCAAAAAGTTGATTGAGAATGCGAGAATGGCTTATTTTAGAGAGCTCGACAAATCGTACTATATGAAAGGTATTCAAGTGTTGGAATAAGTATATCGCTTTTGAAGGAAACAATCAATGGTAATAACTAAAACCTCATCTATAATATATATAAAATGCAACGTCTCTCTGTCTGTCTGTCTGTCCGTTAGTGCGCTTATCACTGGAAAACCACTTATCCGATTTACGTACTTTTTTTTTTAAAAACATACATATGTTCTCTGGCCAGGTTATAGGCTATATTTTACTACGATAGGTAGCATAAGGAATGAGTAGTGACGATAATAGTGAATGAAGTCGGAAAAAAGTCTGCCGCTAGCGCGTTTTCCTTACAATACACAGCCTAAACCATTAAATATAGAACAATATTATGTAGCAGAGAATATCTATAATCTATAATATAAATATAAAATGCAATGTCTCTTTGTCTGTCTGTCTGTCCATTAGTGCGTTTATCACGCGAGGACCACTTATCCGATTTACGTGTCTTTTTTTAAATTCATACATATATTCTTTGGCCAGTTTATATAATAATAATAATAATCTATATCTATAATATATATAAAATGCAACGTCTCTCTGTCTGTCTGTCTGTCCGTTAGTGCGCTTATCCCTCGAGAACCACTTATCCGATTTACGTGATTTTTTTAAATTTATACATATGTTCTCTCACCAGGTTATAGATATATATTTTATTACATCTATAATATATATATATATATATATATATATATATATATATATATATATATATATATATATATAAAATGCAACGTATCTCTGGCTCTCTGTCTGTCTATCCGTTAATGCCTTATCATTGGAGAACCACTTATCCGATTTAGGTACTTTTTTTAAAAAACATACATATGTTCTCTGGGCAGGTTATAGGATATATTTTATTGCGTTAGGTAACATAAAGAATAAGCAGTGACGATAATAGTGAATGAAGTCAGAAAAAAGGTTACCGTTAACGCGTTCCCTTGCAATACACTGCCTAAACCATTAAATATGGAACAATATCATGTTGCAAAGAATATAATATATATAAAATGCAACGTCTCTCTGTCTGTCTGTCTGTCTGTCCGTTAGTGCGCTTATCACTTGAGAACCACTTATCCGATTTACGTGTTTTTATAAATTTTTACTTATGTTTTATATAATTCGATATAAACCTAGATAATGGGAGATAAGGTGAGATAATGGGAGATAAGTATAAATAATGGGAGATAAGGAGAAATAATGGGAGATAAGCAGAGATAAGTCTAGATAATGGGGGTTATGGTGAGATAATGGGAGATAAGGAGAAATAATGGGAGATAAGGAGAACTATTGCGAGATAAGTCGAGATAAGCCTAGATAATGGGAGATAAGGTGAAATAACGGGAGATAAGGGGAAATAATGGGAGATAAAGAGAAATAATGGGAGATGAGCAGAATGGAAAATATAATGAAAATTATGTGGAGATAATGGGAGATAAAGAGAAATAATGAGAGATAAGGGGAAATAATGGCGGATATTTGATTACGTTAGTTAACATAAGAAATAAGCAGTGACGATAGTAGTGAATCAAGTCCACGCGAGCGGAGCCGCGGGCACTGCTAGTTAGATATAAATTAGCCATCTACAATAAAACAGCAGTACAGAACATGCACAGGACAGCATTCGAGCTAAAAAATTTATATCGAGAGGCACTTAATTAGGCAAATAAAGCATCGAACAAGGTTGTTTGAGGGAACTAATATGGAAAAATTATATATGGAACGGTGAAGACCGGTTCTGACGTATGCAGCAGAAACAAGAGCAGAAACATCTGAAATAAAAAGCCTCATGAGAGCTACAGAAATGAAAACACTGCACACTATCAAAGAAATAACCCTGAGAGACCAGGTACGAAGAACAACTATACGAGAAGATTCAAGACATCGTCCGTTTCGCCAGATCAAGACGACGATATTGGAGGGATTCTTTAAGTAGAATGGCAGTTAATAGCTGGCCAAGATGGGCAAAAGATGACAAACCAGAAACAAGAAGACCTCCCGGTCGAACCCAAAAAGATGGAACGACAGATGGACATTTACGCCACGAGAGGCTTAAAAATATAAACTTTGTCTTATAGGAGGAAGAAGAAAAAGAAGAAGAAGTAGCAGCTTTACATTCTTCGTATTAATTTAAAATACAAGTAAGAGATTGTTATGGAACTGCTTTAGTGCTCGATATACACTACAACAGAGGGAGGTTAGGTGGAACAATTCAATAACACAATTTACTTCAGTGAAGTAATCAAGGGCATAAAAAGTCATAAAAGTTCAGGTTACCACCTTGTCTTTTAGGAAGAAGAAGAAGGAGGAAACTATGTTGAAGAATAAAGTCGATTTCTGGCAAAAACAGTGTTTTTTCCTCAAAAGTCTCGGGATTTTTCACTCAATGGATTCGATTTAAATCTGAGACCTTGGACATCCAGAAAAAATTATTCACGACTGAACATCCTTGAATAAATGTTTCTGGAGGTCCAAGGAGCGAATTAAACTGAGTCTAATGAGCGTAAGTTTCAAAAAAATATATTTTTTTGAGCCACTAATACAAACAATTTACGGAAATACTCATATATATATATATATATATATATATATATATATATATATATATATATATATATATATATACATATATATATATATATATATATATATATATATATATATAAATATATATACAGTAGAACTCCGATTAACCGAGTCGCGATTATCCGAGCTCCGGATTAACCGAGCCAATCTAAGAGCCTGATTATCCGAGATACGCGCGTCTATGTTGTGTATTAACCGAGCTTCTAAAATATGTATGTACATATTTCCATTTAAAATCGTCGGGGCCTTCGGAGAATCCCCCTGGCCCGTATGAGGGGTTACCCTATTTATGTTTTTGGACCCTTTCAGCATGTAAATTTGCGTGAATTCAGTGCGTTATAGCGTTTACTATGGAAAAGTACGGGTATACTCACATAATTTATTTGGTTGAAGTTCTGGTAGTTAAGTGTAATTAATATGAACTGCTTTGTTTGAATTTTTGTTTGTCGTATTATAATGGAGCAAAACAAACGTAAAAGAATCGTCGTTCCTATTGAAGAAAAATTGAAAGCCATCAGAAGAATTGAAGCAGGAGAGACAATTAAAGTTGTTACACGAGATTATGGAGTAAGTGAGGTAATAGTTCGAAATTGGAAAAGAGACCGCACAAAAATAGAAGAGTGGTGTATAAATCAAGTCTCCTTGTCCTCAGGAAGAAAATCGATGAAAACCGGCGACTATAAAAAGGTTAACAAAGCTTTATTCATGTGGTTTAACCAACAGAGATCAAAAGGTGTGCCTCTGTCAAGTACAATTTTACAACAGAAAGCAATAATGATTAGTAGGCAATTCCCAGAGATAGATCAGTTTACCGCCAGTTCTGGATAGCTTGACCGCTAGAAAAAACGGTACGGTATACGACAACTGACTGTATGTGGTGAAAAACTTTCTGCTGATGTGTCATCAATATATATATATATATATATATATATATATATATATATATATATATATATATATATATATATATATATATATACGAACCATCATTGGCTACAAAAATGGTAAACACTGCAAGTGACAATTTTATTTAACAAGTTGTTTTCTGTACCTTATGTCACAAAATCACAGCATTGCACAAGAAACAATTAAATCAACTTATTTTAGTTTAATAACTTGATGGTATTTAAACGAATTTCGTTATAAAGCTTGAAGAAAAAAGAACTGGTACACATTTCACTTTAATGTTACTGCTAGACATGATGTTGATAATCTGCAGAGAGATGTTTATGATGACACAGGCGTTACCGATTTTTATTCGGTAATAAATCGGAGATTAAAGCGTAATTAATTCAATAATCTGGTCATTAAACATAGTATACCGTAGTATACAAAGTACGATGTTGTGGTACATTATCTAGAAGAATTCAACTTGTTAAATAATTCTCCCATGCTTTAGCTATTTGAGGTGTTTCTGCTATTTTTAGAACTTGATTGTACCAGGTGTACAAGTATGAAATGCGGATTTTTTTTCTAAAAAAAACACGTTCAATTCTGAAGAATGATAAAAAGTGCTTTATTCAAAGTATGCTCCATCGCTTGTCATACATTTTTCCCATCTTTCGGACAATTTGTGAATACCACGCCAGTAAAAATCTTCCCCTTTTGTTGCGAATCATTCATCGATCCATTTTTTTACATCTTCGTACGAACCAAAGCCCTGCTCAGCAAATGCGTGACCTATCAATGCAAACAAGTGGTAATCGGAAGAAGCCAAGTCTGGTGAGTAAGCCGCATGGGGTAGAACTTCCCAGCTGAGTGCTTTCAACATGTCGCAAACTGGTTTTGCCGTATATGATAGAACATTGCCATGAAGAAAAATGACTTTATGTTGCCTCTTTCGGTATTCTGGCCTTTTTTCAAGCAGCGAACAGTTTAAATCGGTCAATTGTTGTCGGTAACGTTTGGTATTAACCGTTTCCCCAGGTTTTAACAGCTCATAATAGACCACGCCTCTCTGGTCCCACCAAACACAGAACAACGTCTTTCGGCCTAAGCGATTCGGTCTTGCGGTCGTTGTGGATGGTGCGCCTGGGTTTACCCATGATTTTTTGCGCTTGGGATTCTCAAAATAAATCCACTTTTCATCTCCTGTAACTATACGATGAAAAAACGATTTCCTTTTGTAAAGAGCGAGCAAAATGTCACACGTGTTTTTGCGCTTCTGAATCTTTCCCATCTCTCGTAGCCGATTGGAAACAGCTTGTTGACTAACGCCCAATTGCTCGGCGAGTTGTTTTTATATTTGCGAATCATCTTCGTCCAATAATGCTTGCAATTCCACATCTTCGTATTTTTTTGGCGGTTTTCCACGTTTGAAACACCGAAACTATCGTTCACACGTATCTTGCGATGGAGCATGTTCACCATAAGCTTCTCGAAGTAATCGGTATGATTCAACAGCAGTTTTCTTCAAATGAGAACAAAAAATTAATGCTGTCCGCGAATGCTCTTTGTTCGGTATAAATTTCGACATATTGAACACAACAACACAACACTATGCCCACACTTTTCCAATTTATCGCTCGCGCGCGTCTGACCCTTGACGATGACACAACAAAATGGCGCCATCTGATGTCTGAAATCCGCATTTCATACTTGTACACCTGGTATCTTATTTTTTGGAACCTAGAACCGACGTTGTAGACTTGAAACTCTTTTAAAAATACTATACGTATTTGTTGTTGATTAATATAGCCTGTTTTATTTCTCATGATGTTAGAGTAAAGAATCCTGAGACTTTTCGAGAAATGGCAGCACGAATAAGAAAACCGTATGATTTTTAGTTAGTGTCAACTCTCAGAAGATTCATAACATTCAGTCTAATAGTTTACGAGTTACAGCTGTTTGAGGGATCCTACTTTCGATTTTTGCAAAATGATGGAACAAAAAAAATAACGTGTGTTGATTACACATTGATGGGAAAGAATCCATCCAGTATCCAAGAATGGCTTGAGAAATGTTATGGCACATCTACTCCGTCGATAGCAACTATATGCCGATGGTTTAGTTCCGCACTTCCAAATGCGTCACTCTAAAAAAAAACAAAAAAAAAAACACCATATTGTTCTGAATGACCGCAAAGAGAAATAGAGATAGCTGACATCGTGAAGATATGAACAGACATTTTTTCATGAATATTTGCGTATGAAAAAGCCCGATGGACACCGCACACTCTCAAGATTAATCAAAAACATGAATCCACCACTACACGTCCAACAGTCAGTCCGCAAAGTGGCTGGAGCAGCATGAAAGCCGACCACAGCATTCAAGGACACAAATATCAGCTGGAAAGATCTTGGTAAGTATTTTTTTTGGGATGTGCATGGAATAATAATGATCGACTATCTTGAGAAAGGGCGAACAATCACCGGGGACTATTATGTTGAATTATTGGATTTATTAAATGATAAAATCAACAAAAAATGGCCGCATTTAGGGAAAAAAGTGTTGTTTTACCAATGTAAATGCATCAGCTCACAATCCCATAAAATCGATGATGAAACTCGACCAATTGGACTCTGAATTGCTTCCTCGTCTATCGTATTCACCAGATCTAGCCCCCATCTATTATTATCTATTTTCAATTTGAAAAGATAGTTCCCGGAAAAGAGATTTAGCTCAAATGAAGAAATCAAATGGGAAACTGAGGCTTATTTTAGAGAGGAGACCGCTGAAGGAAACTATGATGAAGAAAAAAATCGATTTTTGGTAAGAACATTGTTTCTTGTAATTGGAAATATCAGTCTTGCTTCCCTTCTTTTATATAGGGGTTATTATTGTATATTTAAACTGTGGTGGAATTCTTGCAGTGGTGAAGATTAGATTGAAGATGTGGATCAGGGGCATTGATATGGCTTATGAGTTCATTTGATGTAATCGGAGTCAAAATCATTGAAGTTACAGGTTCAACATAGTCCATGCGGATATCAAACTTTAGTTTTTTATCTTCGCTGCCATATATAGTCCTACACTTATGTAATAATTATTACAGTAATTGGCAATCTCTGCATCAGTTTTAATTGGTGTGTCCCTTTCATTTACTATGTTATGTACCAATTACTGGCACTTTTAACTGTGGCTTCATTTGCTGCATCATTTATTATTTTATAAAGTTTTCTTAAGTCTCCACTATTTTTTTCTATCTCATTACTATAGTGTGCTTGTTTTGCCCTTTCTGTCGTCTTAATTAGAACATTTCTATATGCCTTATATATATTCCATAAGCCTTCATTATTTTTTTGTTTTATAGCACGTCTTTTAAGTTGGTCCCTGTGTTTAATTGAATTTATGATTCCTTCTGTAATCCAAGGTTTAATTTGTGTATGTATTAAAAACAAGGATAAAAATTGAAAAATTCAAAATAAAACGAAAACTATTAGAAATAGGTATATGACATACTTAATAAAAGTTAGAGGGTTTTGTAAAATCTATCAGAAAAAAAATAATAATATACAGGGTGTGCCATTTAAAAAATTTGAGATTTTTCAATTTAAAATAGCCAAAATGTATAAATTTATTTTGAACACCCTGTAGCATCTAACTCAAATTTCGTTACATATATCTTTTTTTTTTCATCTCTATAGAACGCTAGTACCAGCTATGAGTATTCCACTTTCAGAAACAATGGCGCTACTGGCAATTTTTTACAAAACTGAAAAATAAAAAAAATTGAAATATTAGAAAAACTACTAGGTTTAGGTATATAACATTATTCATAAAATAGTTAAAAGATTTAACATTTTTTCGTCATCCCCGAAACAAATGAGATAATGAACTTTAGTCTATCGTTGACTCAACCTGTAGATTGGATTATTTTTTAAGAAGTTATCCTGCAGACAAGAGTTTTCATCAGTGGTTCATATTAACCCGATAAAAAATAATGTTTAAAAAACCTATTTAAAAAAAAATTCTTATAATTTAAAGTATAATAAAAATATAATATATAATCGCCATTGTTTTGTATTATTCACTTTAATTTTTTTTTTAATTATACATACTTTTCGCAGCACCCAGGTATATATAACTCCTTAAATATATACAAAAAATAATTTTGGGTGGTCCTTATTAAAGTATTACTCTCCTGTTCATTCATTTAACTAGATTATAAATCTGGTCACGTATATCCTCTGATCTAGTTTGAATTGCATAAAACTACTTCAGAGACCTATTATATCATAAAAAACTTTTTATTTAGGCACTTATTAACCGCTTATCAAAATATTTATTGTTGTCTGATGTATTGTTATACTGTTGCATTATTAACTTTGTTTAAATGTGTTGTATTTAATAGTATTACATAATGTGTTTTCCTAATTTTTGTACTACTTTATGTTGACCACAATGCAGGAAACTTTGAGACGACGAATCACGACTTGCGGCTGTCTTAATTCTTCATAATAACGTTACTAGAAAGGATGGCGCCGAGACTGTGGTTTGCGCCTTTTAATTATAACTAATTTTCATTGTTGCTATATCAAAACAATTCCCTTTCTCCCTTTGTCTCTTTTCCGCGGTACGCTTTTATAGTTATTTATTTAAGAAAGAAAAGGCGCTCACTATCGATTATTTATCGGAAATTTGACAATATTGTAGACGCCACTTTGGCGCCTCGCTTCGCATTGTGAAAAAATAACGTAATTTCTAACAAAAATTGAAAGGTGAATTTTACTGTACAGGAATGCTGATATAATATTAATGTGTATGAGTAATATCTGTCATTAGTTGTTACGTAACAAAAGTGGCAGTAAATAGTCCAGTCAGCATACGATTTTGAGGTAAAATCGTTGGATATTACGACTTTTTTTAAAAAAATATTCGTCTCGACGAGTACATTAACGAAAAAATATTGCGATCGCTGAATATTGGGATAATAACTTTGGTTACTGAAAATATTATAAAACTCAAGAAAAAAATATTTTTAAAATAAAATCGCAAATTTGCATTAAACAAATTAAAGAGACTAAAATGGCCAATTTCTCGGGCCTAAATTATTTTAACTGATTTCTTAAGTACCTCAAATGAAAGCTTATTTTCTGATATTTTGGGTAAGGTGGTAGTATACTGAAAAAAAATTTTTAAAAAATGCGTCAGAAAAAAAAATAAACCAAATGCAAGTTGAACTTGCACAATTAGTGTTCCGTACGTTGATTTCTTTTAAAATAAAAAATTTTGTTACGGTGGCATAAAATGATCTGTGAGTTCACAAAACACACCCCAAATGGGTTTTCAACAAAGTTTGCTTCCAACCTTTACTGAAAACTTGAAACCTTGAAATTTTGGTTTTTTTTATATACCAGATAAATTATTAAAGGTAATGCACTCATGATAATTTTCGTTCAATCTACACCCCGTGGAGAATATTCCAGAATTTTTTCAAAATTTTTTGATCAGTACTTTTCGAGATAAAATGGGGGACTATTTTTTAGAAATAATACAAAGAAAAGTGCGCGCAACTATTACATTATATATATATATATATATATATATATATATATATATATATATATATATATATATATATATATATATATATATATATACGAGGTATATCCACAAAGTAAGTTCCGTTTCTATTTCTATCCGCGGCAGCGCTGCGATCGCAGTTCCGAGCATGCGTGGCAGTTACTCTGACTCAAGCAGAAGAAATGTACGCCATTTTCAGATCGCTGCTGCCGACGTGTTCTTTGTAGCGCTTCTTTATGATGTCAGCCTTAATTGAAAATGCCGCCGCTTGTGAAATCAGATCTGTGATTCGTTTTCTAAATGCAAAGAAAGTTAAACCAAGTGAAATTTATCGGCAAATCTGCGAGGTTTACGGACAAACTGCTATGAGTGATTCAATGGTTACAAGATGGGTCAGACAGTTCAATGAAGGACGTGATCAAGCGCAAGATGAAGAACGATGTGGACGTCCGTCTTTGATTACTGATGAACTGGTTCACGCAATTGAAGAGAAGCTTAAGCAAAACCGTTAAATTTACAATTAGTGCTCTTGCTATGGAATTTCCGCAAATCTCACGATCACTAATTCATGAAATTGTTAATGAAAAACTGAAAGAACATGTTACCACATGGTTGAAAACACAGGCGGCAACCTTCTATGAAGAAGGCATACAAAAACTTGTGACACGCTATGACAAGTGCCTACAAAAATTTCGGAAGCTATGTAGAAAATTAGTTTAACAGTTGTAGATTTTTGTACAATAAATATTTTTTCTGTATCTGTACACTTTTTTTTTATATATCCAAACGGAACTTACTTTGTGGATATACCTCGTGTATATATATATATATATATATATATATATATATATATATATATATATATATTTTACTCGTGTTTTCACAAGCTTTCATTTGACACCACACTCGATGACCTAGTAAAAAAAATTTTTTTCACTTCCGATTTCACCCCCCAAAACTAACCCCTTAATTCAAAATTTAACTTTCAAAACTACACAGCTCTGATGAGGCCATAAGTTTCTATATTATTACCAAATTTCAACCTTCTATGACAAATAGTTTCGGAAAGAAAATCGGGTGTGACAGACAGACAGACATACACCGAAGTCATCTTATAAGTATTCCGTACGGAACACTAAAAACGTGAATATTTTGAGGGGTGAAAAATATATCTAATATGTAAAAAATGGCTAAAATTATGTTTAAATCAATTAAAGTAATATCCTCGGAACATATTTCCAAAGTTAACTAAAAAATAATAGCTTAATGTTTGCAAGTACACCTATTTAGTCTTAAAAAATGACAAATGAAAAAAATAACGTCAAAAACGGCCAATTTCTTTCGACCAAAAGGTTCAAATGACATTCATAGCGCCTTAAATTTTTCGTTTTTTTATCTAGCAATAAAATCTGTCAGAATTTTTAGTTTATCTTCCATAAATTTATGATAAAATTGCAAATATATACTAAAAAACGCAAAAACGGGCCAATTTTCCCATTTTTGACGGTGTTACCCAAATTTTTCAATGATCGCAATATTTTTTCCTTAATAAACTCGTCGAGACGAATATTTTTTTTAAAACAAGTGGCAATATCCGACGATTACTGTTTTTGGCCCGTTTTGATCGTATTCTGTCTGGACTAAAAATACAAGTCGCGACAACTTAGTGGGATTTCAAACAGTTTTCGAATCCAGTAGACAAATGTGCTATTTTCCTAGATACAGATAATGTGTACCTCTGTAAAAAAAATGTTTATTTTAAAAACAATCAACGTACGGAACACTAATTGCGCAAGTCCAACTTACACTCGACCGGTTTATTTGGGTATCAATTGAACTGTAGCGCATCTCGAGCAGGAAAGAAATATGCCTTTCTCTGGGATACGTTGAAAAGTCTACAGAAAACTGAAGTGAGTTCCCTTGTGCATTCTTGAGTACTGTGGCAGGTATTCTATCAGCACCAGAAGCTTCATTAAAATACGCTGTCTGAAGACAATATCACATATACAAAATATATATACCAGGGCTGCCCAAACCGCGGCCCGCGACTCTTATTTGCACGGTCCGCAAAGGGATAAGTCACTTGTTCACGCACTGCATTTGGCAACGAGTAATATTGAAGCTGACATTGACAGAACTTTAAAAGAGAAATTAATGAAAAAACAATGCCCGGCAGTCCAATTTAAGCCTTGATTTTTTTCTTTATTACTGAGATCCGCTATTTAAGGTGAATTTTCTGCAATCGGTCTTGCTACAAGGATCCACCAGTTCCAATATATGCAGTGAATTCTATAATACCCTATATATATATATA
The DNA here is from genome assembly GCA_019049505.1 of Pachyrhynchus sulphureomaculatus. NCBI lineage: Eukaryota > Metazoa > Arthropoda > Insecta > Coleoptera > Curculionidae > Pachyrhynchus > Pachyrhynchus sulphureomaculatus. The sequence goes on from CM032454.1 coordinate 194,703,160, forward strand.
TATATATATATATATATATATATATATATATATATATATCTATATATATATATATATATATATATATATATATATATATATATATATATATATATATATATATATATACAGTCCCTGGCCAAATTATTAGACGCACTGCAAGATTTCATGTAAAATATTAATTACCGAGTGATATTGTACCGTTTTATTATTTTAAATTGATTTGTTTTTTATTTTTATATTATCCAATCAATTACCTATTTATTTGACATAAATAAAACAGCATTAATTTAGAAAAGCATAAGTTTATTAAGTTTTAAAGAAAAGTGAAATTAATGTTAGTAAAAGTCAATATTTAGTTGAGCCACCTTTAGCCGCTATCAAAGCTTTAATTCTGCGCGGCATGCTATCAATGCAAGATTGTACTGTCTCCTGCATTTGAGGATGATGATTCCACACATGAATAATCTTTTCTAGGAGCTGGGTTTTGTTGGTAATCACATCTTTAGCCACTTCTCTTTTCATCAGCTCCAACACATTTTCAATGGGGCCAGTCCAACAGAGGGATATTTTTTTCTGCCAAAAAAGCTTTAACAGACCGAGCAGTGTGGCAGGGAGCTCCATCTTGCATGAAAGTGAATGGTTCCCCATTTGGAAACCATTCTCTGAGCTGCGGAATCAACCGATTTTGTAATACTTCTTTGTACTGATCTTGCCTCATTATTCCTTTGACGACGTACAGACGTCCAGTGCCCTTGCCGCTGATGACTGACCAAATCATCATTTTGGTGGGATGTTTAACCGTCGGGACGACACAATCAGGATGAAACTTTTCTCCATGACGACGACGCACATACTGAGCTTTATTCTGCAAAATTTCGAATGTGCTTTCGTCACTGAAGCAGACCTGTCAAAAATAGGAAAAATATATAAACTTCCATGTTTATTTGCTTTATTTAACTGAAAATGATAATAATGTATCAATTATTGATTAAATTGCTGTATCTTACCGATCTCCAGAAGTCCACATCTTTGTCTTGCCATTGTTTGGCCCACTTCAGGCGCTTTGCTTTCATTGCAGCTGTTAACTTGGGCTTCCTGGCGGGGCGACAGGCCTTAAAATCTAATTCTTTCAATTTTCTTCGAACAGTGCGCTCAGAAGCATTTACGCTAGCATCCTGGAGTTGTGATTTTATTACCTTTGTGGTAGCAAATCTGTTTTCTACACAAATTTTCTTCAAACATCTCTCTGACCGTGGAGTGAAAATTGGTTTTCTACCGCATCTTTTCTTTCTTTTCGGGCTTAATTCCTTCCCTGACTCAATTTTCTTTTTTATGCGTCGTACACTAGCTTCAGAAACCTCCAATCTTCGTGATATTTCTCGGTTTGTAAATGTTTTCGCAATCACAAGGGCCTTCACTTCAGCTTTTTTACGTGGTGAAAGATCGCCTTTTCTACCCATAATGAAAATAGTCCAATTACTTTTTTAAAACACTGCATACAAAATAAACTAATAACTGAGTAGTATAAAAAACTGTTAAACAAACAATCACAGTCCATAAAGCCACAGAAATACGTCCGTACCTGACTCGATTCCGATCGCGACTAATAAAGGTTTGTACTTATTTACGTTCATTTATCACTTTGTCAACACAGTGTAGCCATATGTTAAAAATAAATACAAATATGTAGTCTACAACAATTCTTTTAAATAAAAATCAATAATATTGTAGTTTAAATATACCATTATTGCATAAAAACTCTTAAGAAAGATAAAATTACTAAAAAAAATACAGTGCGTCTAATAATTTGGCCAGGGACTGTATATATATATATATAATGAAAATTGGGATTTGAATTGCCCTTAAGTATAGAAAATATTATATTTAATATTAATGTAAAAGCAGTTATACTGATTCATAAAGCCATCAAGCTAATCAATGCAATTATTTAGTGTAATGAAGTCAGAGTAGTTATCTTTTCCAAATTAAATGATATATAAACTAATTTAGAAAAGGGGAGCATAATTCCGGATTTCTTCTTTTTTCTCAGCGCTTTTAACCTTCTATTCCATCCTTTGTACTTGTTAAGTATTACCTCATGTAAATCGTAAATATAATATAGACTAAGTGTTGATACACTTATTGAGCTGGCAAATGTCACAAGAAGTAGACATGCCAAGAAACTGAAAGGAAAAAAAAAAAAGCTTTTTTGAGGTTAGAAAGTTATTTACAGGGATAATTTTGATGTCGGTCCTTTATCGGCTGGATCAAAATACACAAAGTTATCATATTCAGATAGATTTGTGCAGTAAAGAACTGTTCCTTTCCTATGAATAAAAATGCTCGCAGCTGGAAGCTACTTGTTGAGGTTAGATTATCACATTTTCAGTCAATTTATTTAAAATACTACTAGAGTATACTAGAAGTACAAGTACTTTAAAAAAAAATTATTCAGATTGGTCCAAACGTAAGCGACGTCTCGATTTTTGTCCAAAAAATGCCTTATTTTTCGCAATGTGCGGCGTATGATGGTGGATCTAGGTTTCCTCTACCGTCACAAAACGACACCAGAAGTCCTGCGGATTACCCTGTAACTCTTCCAAACACGATTTTGAAATGTCCTTGATAGCGCGTTTTTGATCGGGAGTCAACGTCACTTATTGCGCACTCAACTTTTTCACTTTTAGAACTGCATGCCGGATATTATGTACCCATTCATATGAGATGTCTACACTCTCAGTAATCTAATGAAGCTTAATGCAACGATCTTCAATCCCGATACCATGAATTTTATCGAATATTTCAGAAGAAACCATAATCGGGCATCCTGAACGTGCAGGGTTCGTACGGTTACGTTTAAATTCGTTTATCCAGTAATAAATGGCCTTGAGCGGTAGTGCATAATCCCTTTGTACGTCGTTCAGTTTAGTTTCTATCTAGGTTGCAGTCCACTTTTTTAAATAAAAATGTTTTATCACTGCAGGATACAAGGTCTTACCTACTTGTATAAAACGTGTAATATCGATCACTTACGATAGCTGCCGACAAACAACAATGCGTTGCATCTATTTCAAAACTTTGAACACAACTGTTACATTTATCAACAACAACACTTACCAACAGTCATTCAGCTTAACAAAGTTACCGATTATTTCGTAGAAATTTACCAAATTTATTGATCCACCCTCATATTTGTGCGCAGAGCACTTAAGGGTAAATATTTTCTTTCTTTCAGCTCTATCGTTATCGGGTAGCGACCTCATTGTAAAACTTATAGTCATTTGGCTCGAAAGATATTGTCCAGTTTGTATACCGAAATTGTTGTTGCCGCCTTAAATATTTCCGCAAAAATTCCTTTTCAAGACTCAATATTGGTAATGCAGCACACTAAGAGGATACCCAGCCAGGGCCTAATAGCGCATACAGCTGACAAAATAATATGATACATTAACAGAGGAACCATACATTATCGATTCGATTCATTCTCTATAGCTTTTCATAGTTAAAACCCAATAAGAACTTATAAATTGTGTTGTCACTAATAAGAATAATTTTGTTCATTTATTTTAGTTGTTATTCTCAATGTACATTAATTTTAGTTCAGCAATGTCCACTGAAAATATATGAATTACAAAGCTTATTTCTATAAACTTTGATTAACATTATTTAGGATAATTTAGGTAAAGTAAATCCCAAGATATAAGATCCTGCCTTTTTGCTTTTTCAATGGGGCAATAAACGACCCTATTAAGGTTTTGTGCATAGCTGCCAGGTATTACGACAAACATATTTTATTTTACCTGCTTTGTACACCTGCAATCATATTGGATCTTTTTACCCATATATTTACTACCTGGCAACCTGGTTTGGAGCCCTTTGAGTATTTGATAATATAGGCCTAATGACCACAGGTCCCCATTATGATTCGAAAGATACTTTTTATTATTTTTATTTTTAGTTTTACTCACAACGTAACGGTTCTATTTTAATTATGTGGCGTCCGTGGGAAAATTGCAATAGTGGCTATCGCAAGAGAAAACATTTATCACTTGACGCTAAACAAATAGTGAAAAATGTTTACGACAGTTTGGTAAAAAGAAATTTTAATAAACAAAGTGCTTTGCAAGAAACCAGTGAACTAACAAAAACCCTAATTTCTACGATTAAGGGTATTGTAGGAAAACAATCACTCAGGAACAGGAAAAAACGGAAAGATTTTCAAATGCATCATGTAGACGAGTGTGAAAAAGACGTCATCAGGAGAAAAAATATATTCTATGTATGAAGAGCAGTTGGTGCCGACACTGGACAAAATAAAAATAAAAGACTGGTGCAGGACAGGACCAACATACATCAACCCTTCACAGAATTCTCTTAAGAATGGGATTTACGTTCCGAAAAATCAACAAAAGGCAAGTAGTGATGGAGTCACAAAGATTATGAATCTTGCGACATACTTATTTACGAGAAATTAAAAAGTATCAGAGAATTGGCCAATAATTTACCTTGACGAAACATGGTTCGATACCCATGACACTGTGCAAATAGGGTGGGTTGACAGCAGTTCAAAATGTCCGACTAACGCGACTTCAAATAAAGGTAAACCATTTTGCATGCTGGATCTGAAAAGGGCTGGGTTTCAGATTTTTACCTGCAAAAAACATAAAAGATTCTAGTTTGGACTATCACGAAGACAAGACCCAGAACTTTTTGAAAATTGGTTTCAAAATTCCCTTTTGCCAAATGTTCCCGAACAGAGTGTTATAGTTATGAACAATGCAAGTTGCCATAATCGTCTACTAAATAAGGTTCCTAATGTAGCCAACACCAAATCGGAAATACAGGAATATATGTTAGAAAATGACAATTATGTTGATTTTAGTTATAAAAAAAGTTATCTTTTGGAAGTTTTGAAAGACTATAAATTGAAAAAGAAATATTGTGATTTTTGGCTGAGAAAATGGGACACACTGTTTTGCGGCTTCCTCCGTATTATTGTATGTTTAATCCAATTGAACATAATTGGCAGCAAGTCAAATTAAAAATAAGGACACAAAATGTTACTCCTGCTTTAAGCGTGTCAGTGGTTGAAGTAGTAAAAAAGTTATAAAAGTGAAAGTTGGAAGAATTCCATTCAGAACGTTGTTAAAGTTGAAGATTCATATATTTATGTAAATAATATAAAACCACTGATAATTACCTCAGCTGATGACAGTGATAGTAAAACCGAATTAGGCTTAAGTTAAAATATATTTTTATTTATACAATATGTCTCGTCTTGAAAACCTCATTCATTCAAACTGTATATTTGTACGTCTTGTCCATTTGTTTTTACATGCATCTATAAATAAACATCTGCAAAAACACTTATTATTTTATTTATTTACATTAATGAATAAAATTCTTAAGTCCATCTCTGCAACCTATCATAAACAAAAGGTCAAAATTTTTATAGTGCCCACTTAAAACGGCAAAAATCAGGATCTTATATTTTAGGACATGCTATAAACCTATTCCTAATCAATGAAAATACCTTTGTTGCTGTTATTGTTAACTAATAGCTTAATAAATATTAATTTTATTACGTTTATATTGCATCATTTATTGTTATTGTTATGAGCAATATTATCTTAAAAATATTGAGCTCGTTTAATTTTTAAATTGCATTATAATAAAAAAAGGCATATTGAATCATAAATAAATTAATATATATCGATCTATAACGATCTATATCGATCTACTAATCAATCATGATCTAAAATATGATGATGTAATTTTTTATAATATCCGTATTGATCATTTTATTTTTATAACCTATATTTTGTGTATCAATTATCTAAGCGACTGAGTTTAATTTTCCTCTAGATAATAATAATAATAAAAAGATTTTTAAATGAAGCAAAATTGTAGAAAACACTGGCTCAAGGGTTTATGACAGGCACCACACCTCCTTTTTTAAAAGTATTCTATTGTTGTTCAGTTATTAAAGCTTACTATTAAAAAAAGTTTTCTAAAAATTAACGAAGCTTATAATTTTATCGTCCGTATTCAAATTCACTTCTTCTTCTTAGTGTACCTTATCTTTTGAGGACGTTGACGATCACGTTTGCAACTCTGTCTATTGTCTCTCTAAATAATTCAGTAGATGTCATATGTTTTTTAATCAGGAGTTGCAGTGTCTTCCTGGTCCTCTTTCACGGATTTTTTTTTTTTTCAATGATGAGTTCTACGAGTTCATATCTTTGGTTTCTCATAATGTGACCAAAGTATGTGTTTTTTTCTTTCTTTAACATCTGTAATTAATTCTTTCTTTTTTCCCATTCAGTTAAGTATTTCCACGTTTGTGGTATGTGCTGTCCAAAGAATGCCCGACATTGGGCGGTAAGACCACATCTCTAATAACTCTATTCCCTGTTGTGTTGTTTCTGTGATTGTTGCCGTTTCTATACCATATAACATGACCGAGAATACGTAGCATCTTACCATTCTTATTCTTGTTTTTAAGTTTAGTTTGGAGTTATAGAACATGTTACGCATTTTGCTAAAGAAGCTCCTTGCTTTTTCAATTGTTGAACGTAATTCAATAGTTCATTAATTACGCTACCTAAAAATGTTATTTTTGTTTATATTGGGATTTTTACTGACTACTATTGTTTTTTGTTTTACTCGTATTCAGTTTTCACCCTTTTGTGATTTGGTCGCTCCACCATAGCCCATTTAATCGCTTTACAGCTCTTCTCCCCATGGTCACTCCCTCTCTAATCTCGTCTGTGTCTCTACCATCTTGGTTAATATGAACTCTCAGGTATTTATACATGTGGCATATATATATATATATATATATATATATATATATATATATATATATATATATATATATATATATATATATATATTAGGGTGACCGCAAAAAATCGATGTCGGAATTTTATTTGTCTGGACCCCACAAAACGATTCCCCTTTCCAGATATTGAGATAGCCGAAATTTGAACTCGATTAGACGACGTTAACCCGTGCCGCTCGTCGCTCAAAGTTTGAAAAAATCCAAATTTTTGGCCAAAAAGCTGACATATGGAGCCATAACTCCAGAACGGTAAATAATAGAAACAAGCTTAATATCTCAAAAGAAAGCTAATGTTGTTCTTCAAAATTGATATTCTATACATAATTGTTGTTATTTTAAGTCAAACCGAGTTACAATGGCCTTTAGCCCCAAAAACGTGACCTGGTACCAGTAGGAGCCAGTTTGGGAGTATTCTAAGAATTTTACGGGTTTTTACATAATGTGTCTCGGAATTAACATTTTTTTGTTAAAAAGTATTTTGGAACTCAATTTTCAAACATAAAGAGCTTTTTGTTCAAATTTAATCTTTTATTATATGGGGATTACCTGACTAGTTTACCAAAGAAAGACCCGTTTGACAGGTAAAAAGGAGGGTGAATCAAATTTCTATTTTAGGGATGGTGATTTTACTTCAGCGTACAACCGACCTTTTATTTATTCAGTTTAGTTTCTAAAGTGCCTTTGAGCTGGTTAGATCGAACAATTATCTAGTGAAGATATTTTAAGACACTGAAGAGGACAACATCTACCAGGAACTTGAGAGCTTGGGGGAAATGGACATCCCTGAAGAAGCTGCAGAAGATCCAGGACCATCTGAGAGCAAGAGGATGAAAGTTTCATTTGCAAGGGGCGTTAAAGAGATTTTAAACATGAAATTGTCCATTTTATTAGATCGATGTAAGGTTTCCGACAGAAATGCCACGAGAATTTTAATAGCTACTCTAGAAGCACTAAACCTTGATCCTCTTGAGTACAAAGTCTCGAAAACTTTATTACATGATAGAAGGGATAGAGAACAATATAATAAAAAAAATTTTGATAAAGTAAACATTCCTGAAAAACAGCCCGTGGTTGTCCATTGGGACGGTAAACTTTTACCGGATGTTTTAAAAAATGAACAATGTGAGCGAATAGCTATAGCTATTTCATATGGCGAAAAGGAACAGCTGCTGGGAGTTCCTGTAACAGCAAACAGCTCTGGAGAGGAGCAAGCCGTAGCCGTATATGAATGCCTACATGAATGGGGTCTTCTCAACACCGTCAAGGCGATGTGCTTCGACACTACAGCATCCAACACGGGAAAACTCAAAGGAGCATGCGTCATATTGGAGCAAACGTTAGGAAGAGAATTGTTATACCTAGCTTGGCGTCACCATATCTTGGAAATTCTGTTAAGAGGCGTATTCGACACAAAAATGGGATCAACCACTGGACCTCATCCAGACATTTTCAAGAGATTCCTCACTGCGTGGCCCAAGATAGACAAAGGAAAATACGACACAGGTATCAGTGAGAATCTAATACAAAAGCAGCTAACTCCAGAAGTAATTGCAAATGTTACTTCTGAATTCGAGACCAAATTAACTGAGAGCCACCCCAGAGATGACTACAAGGAGCTATTACAGTTGGTTCTCGTATTTGTTGGATCACTAGACGGCAATGTTGTGGGTTTTAGAACTCCAGGAGCCATTCATCACGCTAGGTGGATTGCAAAGGCTATTTACTGCTTAAAAATGTTCATTTTTCCTCGTCAATTTAAGATGTCTAAAGAAGAAGAAAGTTCTGTGCGTGCCATTTCTGTTTTCCTAGTTAAAATTTATTGTAAAGCTTGGTTCAATGCTCCAAAAGCTCATCTTGCACCAAAGCAAGATTTAGGTATTTTGCATAGTCTGTTAGACTATAAAGAATGTGACAACGACATTGCAGAAATAGCCCTGACCAAATTTTCGAACCATTTGTGGTATTTGAATGCAAAGTTGGTGGGATTATCATTTTTTGATCCCACCATTATAGACGATGAAAAGTTGTTAATGGCTATTAAATTGCTCAGTAGCACAGATGAACCATCACAGCACGCTAGGGTTGTAAATCCAAAAGTTAGGAAAGAAAACTTAAAAGAGGTAGTTGATGGAGGATTGGTAAATTTACTTACCAAAGAAACGTTTACATTCTTTGACCAATTTAATATAAAAACAGATTTCCTAAGACAACATCCAAACACCTGGCCTCAAAATAATGATTTCCAAGAAGGATTGAAAATTGTCAAAACATTAAAAGTAGTTAATGGTATGGCTGAGCGTGGTGTTAAATTAATAACCGACTTTAACGACCTTCTGACAAAAGATGAAGATCAAAAGCAATATGTCCTGCAAGTTGTAACTAAATGCCGAGCATTATATCCTGACGTTTCAAAAACTACTTTAACAAAAGCTCTAGAATAGATTAGATAACTATGTAAAATTATCAACTCATGTAGGCACTACGTCTGTATCTTTTCTGTGTCTGTTTTATATGTATTATATACCTAATTTTTATATTTTAAAATAAAAAATGTCATTAGACTTATCAGTATTACTTGTTTTTTTTATTATATTTCTACTTTAAACTCAAAAATATACCAAAAAAAAGCAAAATTTATCACTTAATAACAAAATATACGAAGTGTGCTCCTAGTGGTACCAGGTCACGTTTTTGGGGCTAAAGGCTGTTGTAACTCGTTTTGACTTAAAATAACAAACAATTATGTATAGAATATAAATTTTAAAGAACAACATTAGCTTTCTTTTGAGATATTAAGCGTGTTTCTATTATTTACCGTTCTGGAGTTATGGCTCCATATGTCAGCTTTTTGGCCAAAAATTTGGATTTTTTCAAACTTTGAGCGACGAGCGGCACGGGTTAACGTCGTTTAATCGAGCTCAAATTTCGGCTATCTCAATATCTGGAAAGGGGAATCGTTTTGTGGGGTCCAGACGCACAAGATTCCGACATTTTTTTTTCCCCTCTATGAGATCCGGTCACTCTAATATATATATATATATATATATATATATATATATATATATATATATATATATATATATATATACATATAAATATATATATATATATATATACGAGGCATGTTTTTTAAGTAAGTACCGTTTTGCGATTCCGCCGCCGCGGCGATACGGTCGGCGTTCCGCGCATGCGCGCTGGTAACCTACATCTCATGTCTACGCACTGACGCCATTACAGTCTGATTCTTCATTGTATACGTTGTTTACTGAGTGTTTAAGATGCCTCCGACAATCGTGAGTCCCGCCGATTGTGAAGTACGGGCTGTTATACGATTTCTTAGTGCTAAAGGCGTAAAACCGATCGATATTCATCGTGAGATCTGTGAAGTTTACGGACAAAACATTATGAGTGATGGAATGGTAAGGAAATGGGTGAGAGCATTTAAAGATGGCCGCACAAATGTGCATGATGAAGAACGGAGTGGGCGTCCTTCGGTCGTTAATGAAGATTTGGTGCAGAAAGTGGACGAAAAGGTGAGAGAAAACAGATGCTTTACAATTTCATCATTGTGCGACTGCTTTCCTCAATATTCTCGTAGTGTTTTGTATCGCATTGTGACCGAGAACTTGAATTACCGGAAATTGTGTTCACGTTGGGTTCCAAAAATGTTGACGGATTTGCACAAAACCCAACGTTTAGGCAGTGCATTGACTTTCCTTGAGCGGTACCACAATGAAGGTGAACATTTTTTAGACCAAATTGTTACTTGTGACGAAACATGGGTGGCCTACGTCACACCAGAATCGAAACAACAATCCATGGAATGGCGACATTCATCATCACCCAAAAAAGTGAAGTTTAAGCAAACAATTTCTGCCCGCAAAATCATGTGCACAGTTTTTTGGGACAGAAAAGGAGTATTGCTAGTGGAGTTTCTGCCTCGTAATGAGACAATCAATGCAGCGTCTTATTGTGAGACATTGAACAATCTGCGTCGTGCAATCCAGAACAAAAGACGTGGCAAGTTGAGTAAGGGTATCGTTTTGCTGCATGACAATGCCCGTCCACATGTGGCTAATCGGACCAAAGATCTCATCAAATCTTTTAAATGGGAAACTCTAGATCATCCTCCATACAGCCCTGATCTGGCGCCCAGCGACTACCATTTGTTCCTGCACTTGAAGAAACACCTGGGTGGTCAGCGTCTTCAAGACGATAACGAAGTCAAAACATTTGTGATACAGTGGTTAACAAGTCAGGCGGCAGAATTTTATGAGGAGGGTATTCAAAAACTGGTGCCACGTTATGACAAATGCCTCAATATTCACGGAAATTATGTAGAAAAGTAGATTAAGGTACAGGCTTTCATGTAAAAATAAAATTATAGCGATATCTTTGCACGTCTTTTTTTAATTCCAAAACGGTACTTACTTAAAAAACATGCCTCGTATATATATATATATATATATATATATATATATATATATATATATATATATATATATATATATATATACCATTCTACAGTCTCTTATTCGCACCGTGTGCCCGAACCACATTAACTGTTTTCTCTTCAAAGTTGTTACCACGGAATTCACATTACATTTTTCGCGTAGTGTTTCTGATGCGGTCTCGTCTCGTCACTTCTATAGCCGTCCTCAAAAAGCGGAGTTCACACGCCTGGATTCTACTTCGATTTCGCTCATCCAAACTCCAAGTCTCATCCTCATACAGTAGCACCGGGATGTACACCGTATTAAACACCCTTATTTTAGTATTCAGACTAACTTCTTTTTTTCTAATAAATGATTTGTTTAATGCGTAGAATAACTTAGTTGCCCCGGTCACTCTATTATCTAATTCAATATCAAGCTTTCTACACGCACTCAAAAGGGATCCCAGGTACCTAAAATCATCAACCTGCTTAATTTTCACATCATTCGTGGTGATTTCTGCTTCCCTCGGTGTTTTAGCGATCACTATCAACTCTGTCTTAGCCGTATTCACTTTCATACCATATTTTACAAAGATATCATTCCATACATTCAGGTTTATTTGCATGTCCCTTTCAGAACTTGTCACAATGAGCAGGTCATCTGCATATACAAATTCCGAAACATATACTCGCCCCAATTTGTAGACAACCACTCTCGTCTTCTGGACCTTACTCCTGGCTTCCATCGAGATTTCATCCATCAACGCAATAAACAGTAAAGGACTTAACACACCGCCCTGTCTCACCCCTGCCTTTGTTTCAAATTCATTCGACACTTGGTTTTTGTTCTTACTATATTACGGGTACATGAGTATATACTCTTTATTGATTGCATCAGCTTATTGTCAACGCCTTTACGTTCCAATGCTTCCCATATTTTATTTCTTGGAGCACTATCAAATGCTTTTTCCAGGTCTATAAAGCATATGTACATGATATCATCATATTACAGGGTTTTTCTACTAGCTGTCTAACTGTAAATGTCAGATCCGTCGTGCCACAGCCCGGTCTATAGCCGGACTAATTATCATCAATCATTAGTCTCTTCTCTTGTTTTTTTTTTAAATACCAGATAAATTATTAAAGACAATGCACTGTGGAGAATATTCCATATTATAAAATTTTTTGATCAGTACTTTTCGAGGTAAGCAGGGGGCAGCGATTTTTGGCAATTTTTAAAAATAATATAAAGAAAAATGTGCGCAAGTATTAATTACATTATATATATTTTTGAATTCGTGTTTTTTTGCAAGCTTTCATTTGACACCCCATTCGATGACCTGGTAATTTTTTTTCCAGTTTCGATTTCACCCCCCCCCCCCCCAGAACTAACCCGTTAAGTCAAAATTTAACTTTCAAAACTACACTGCTCTGATGGGGCCATCAATTCCTATATTAGTGTCAAATTTCAACTTTCTATGTCAAATAGTTTCAAAGAAAATCAGGTGTGACCGACAGACGGACAGACAGACAAAAGGACAGACACTGAGGTAATCTTATAAGTGTATGGAACACTAAAAATCACTACGTCCTAAAACCTTTGTTCTCAACGGTAACTCCAGACCAAAAAGTTTTCACAAATAAAAATTATTAAATAATAAATAAGTATTCTTAATTATATTTCATATTAACTGGTTATTTAGGATTATAAAAAAATTGCTGTTGCGTATCCATCACCCAAATATTAAGTTTTTATAAACAAAATGTGCTCAGTACAAATTACAGATATTAAAATATCTTTTAAAAGTACTGATCTGTACGTGTTATTAAAGCCTTCGAAGCCTTCTCTATATTCCTTGCTCACTATCATGTCCAAGGGGATGCCTCAATTCGTTAACGTTAACAGATATAACGCTTCAATTAGAGTCAACCAGGTTAGTTAAAGGAATGTTACAATTTTTAAAGGCTTTTTCTAACAATTTAATTTATTTGAAAGAAAGAAAACATTTTTTAACTGATGTACATCAGTTATTGCGTTATGAAAGTTTATAAATGAAATTGAACTGAAAGCAAAACGATTTATACTTAACAGTAATAATTTGATCATATGTTACTTTTTAATGGAATTAATTTTATAGAAAAGTACGAGTTCGTAATTTAAACTGACAATTATGGAATTCCATAATTTATTATAAAAGTATTTCAACGAAGATAAATATTTTAATGATGATCTGATCAACTAAGAAAGGTCTCTAGATCACGGAAAACATAGTTGAGGAGAGTGCAATAAGTAGAATTCACAAATTTTATAGAGTCTTTGATTGTGTTAGCAGATACTTGTTGGAAATTCACCATACAATGGCTTCTTCAGAAGTAAATAAGAAAGAAAAATATTTGGTAGTAATCCTGATTATATAGTGCTTAAAACTATCCTTAATTACCTAAGATTATGCTAATCATTTTATTATATTATATTTACAGTATATATCACCACTACACCAAACACTTTATTTTCGCACTCGACGCGCGTTTCGCTAACCATGTTAGCTTCATCTGGAGCGATGATTGACTGTCAATGATCGCTCCTGATGAAGCTAACATGGTTAGCGAAACGCGCGTCGAGTGCGAAAATACAGTGTTTGGTGTAGTGGTGATATATACTGAGTAGTATCATTGTGCCAAAGATTCCACATTCCCAACTTAGTAGATTATATTTACAGACAGAATTATTTTTAAAATGCAAATCTGTGATACTATTTCCGAGAACTAATAAAGATTAAGTAAGGGTGAATGGTTTAAGTCTACCTGTTCGTTTAATAATTGATTGGAGTTTTTTTCCGTTTGTTAATTTCAAGACATTCAAGCAAATTTAATTTTTTAGATTTATTTTCTACATGTAGGATTTTTAGCGTATCATCAAAATTATGGGATTCGTTTATTATAAGGGTTGCGTAATGTGAATTGTTCTTATTTTTTAAATAACTATGTTTATCTTCTTTAATGCGAGTTTCAAAAGATCTACCAATTTGTCCAATGTAGGTTTTAGTACAAGATCCAGAATTTAATAGATATAATCTCCTGAGTGTAAGGATTTCTTAGATTTGGTTTTGTTATTCAAAATTATACTTCCTAAGGAATTACTGGTTTTGAATGCTATTTTATTGTTCTTTTTTATTAAATGTTTGGAAATTGTTCTGGTTATTTTCCCTGTGTATGTGAGTGTACTAAATTTTCCTTTTTTGTCATTAATTGTGGGATAAATTAGAGAGATTGCTTGTTTAAAGGATTTTTATTCAAGATATTATCTATAATGTTGGGATCATATCCATTATTAATTGCTATTTGTTTGATTATGTTGAATTCTTTGTTAAAATTAGTTTTAGTCATAAGGATATGTAACAATCTATGTATGAAAGAGTTAAAAGCTGCCATTTTGTGAGAATAAGGGTGGGATGAACTATTGTGTATGACTGTATCAATATGTGAAGGTTTGTGAAAAATCGAGAAATCGTGTTTATTGTTCACTTTTGATATAGATATGTCTAAGAAATTTATAGAGTTATTGGTTTCTAATTCTATGGTAAATTTAATATTAGGATGCAAATTATTTAGGAAGTTAAGGAGGATTGTTAGTTGTCTATCTGTTCCCGTGAAACAGGAAATAATATCATCAACATATCTATACCAGTAAACAATATTTTTGCTTACCGCGTTTTGATGAATTTTTAGTTCTAAATGATCCATGAAAATTTCCGCTAGTAAAGGGCTTACAGGATTACCCATTATTAGACCTTCTTTAGATGTATAAAAGTTATCGTTGAATTCAAAATAGTTTTGATCCAAGCACGTCGTAAGTAAATCTAAAATATCCCGTTTAATAATTCCGTTTACTTTATTCTTGATTAAGAGCTTATCTACTAATTCTATGACTTCATATGGTGGGATACTAGAAAATAAGTTTTGTACATCAAATGAGATAATTCTAGAATTTTGGGGGGGGGGGGTGGGAGGGGGGGGGGGTGGGGTGAGGGGGGGCCGGTAAGTTAATATTTTTAATTTTATCAATTAGTTCATAGGTGTTGGATATACTATATTTCGGTTTAAATTTGCAATGTTGTCGTAGTAAAGGGATGAGTTTTTGTGATAATTTGATTGATGGTGCCATAACAAACGATACAACTGGTCTAATAGGGAAATCCTTTTTATGTAATTTAATTAGGGAATATAATTTTGGACCCTGTGGGTTCATTATTGTTAAAGAACTATTTTCAAAATCATTGAAAATTGTGAGATCTTTTAAAGTAGATTTTATTAGTTTTTGGTAGACTTTTGTTGGGTCATTATTTAATACTTAAAATTTGTCTGTGTGTAAAAAGAAAGAGTTTTAAATATATATTGTTCTCTAGAAATAGCTACCACAGACTTACCCTTATCAGCTCTAGTGAATATTATGTTGTTTTCTTTGGCTTTGGTTTTGATTGATATTGCTGTTTTCTGTTCTCTAGCTTGTCTTGGTTGTGGTTGTTCAAATAATTCTTTTTTAATTTTGTTGGCTATCATGTATTTAAAATGTGGGTCTTCATTAGATAAAGCTAATTCACATTCAACTCCGAGGATTTCTCTTGACTTTTGGATATCCGGTTTTAAATTGTACTGTAAGCCTTTTTCAAGTAGTCCTGATTCCTCTTCTGTGAACGTTGAGTTAGTAAGATTAACAAATCTCTTGTGAAATATATGGTCAGTGAAGTGTTTGGTTTCTGGCTCTATTGTCGGGATTTTCTGTTTGTTGGTTGTTCTGAGGGTTTGAAGTTTTTTGTTTTGCATATTGAATTTTTTGGTAATTTTATAGAGTTTAAATAGTAATATCTGGGTTTTCATAGTTTTTGGTAGTGAGAATAAACAAATTTTTGGCAATATAGAAGGTCGAAAATTTCCTATGTAAAATCTTGAAAAATAACTTTCAAGAAAAAGTATATCTCCAACTATAGCAACACATATTTACATAAAAACAAGAACAGTCTAATGGCCAAAATTCCAACATTTAAAGATCCCTTGATTTACCGGCCGGTAGGGCTATCATAATATAATTAACCAATGAGTACTCGTATTTAGAGAAATAAGCACCAATTTGTTCTCCTTTCAATGTATGTAACGCAATGATGAAATGTCAAGAAAAAATGATACTATACTTTGTTAACGCCGACCTACGTAGGCCTGATGAATAATTAAATCTACGCATTGTTTTGAACGCAATCACCGTAATAACGACAACACCATAGTAATCAAAATAAGTAAAATAAACTATTAACCAATCTTAAATTTGCATCCACGAATATTAATTAGCTTTTTTGGAACAGAGGACAAACATATTACGACACTGTAAATTGCAACAAAATTGTTTTTAAATAATTGCCTAATGAGCCAACCGAAAAAAAAACAGGAATATAAAATCTGTAGTTGCATATAAAACGTCAGAAATATACATAAACGAATATATATATATATATATATATATATATATATATATATATATATATATATATATATATCAGCTTATTTCATCCATAGTTGGATGTAAGTATTATTTTTTGATATTTCAATTTTTTATATATGCATACATACATATATATATATATATATATATATATATATATATATATATATATATATATATATATATATATGTATGCAGTCGACACTCTATATAGTGAAAGACCAAAATGTTGACCGAAATTTCACTATAGAAAGTTTTTCACTATGTAAAGAAAAAATACGTATATATTGCTATGTATGTATTTTATATTGGTAATCATTTACTTGTATTTTATAAGGTACAAGCAACAAAAAAAATTGCAAAATTGAATTATTAGAAAAGATTTTATTAAACATTTGAAAGTTTAAATAGTACATAGCATGTACAGGGCTAAATACATACATACTCGTAAAGTCCGTACGTTATATCTTTACCCGTGCGTCATAGTTTTCAGGCCATATAACAGACGACTATTATATTATTTATCTCTTTTCACCAATAAATCGTAGGTATTGGTAAAAAGAGACAAAAAATATAATAGTCGTCTGGGATATTGCCTGAAAACTATGACGCACGTGTAAAGATATAACGTACGGACTTTATGTATGTACTACATACGAAATAAAAAGGATAATACAAAATCTGTTAATACATATGTACATACTTACTAGGAAAAATAATCAGTTATTTTCTTTTGAACATTACTTTTGAAAAATAATTGTTGCTCAACAAAATTCTCGCATTTATTCAAATGCATGAAGATTTGATCAGGTACACTTTCCTGGACCCTGAGAGTAGTTCGCACAATGTCAAATGCTTTTCTTATTTCATTTTCACTAAATTTAGCAGGACATTCCCCGGTTTCAGTTTCTTCTTCATGATCTTCTGTACTTTTTATATCGTCAATTATGTTTTGGTCAGTTAGGAGATCTGTCGTGCCAACATCATTGTCGATTTCTAAGAAATCTTCAAGTAAAAAATCTGCGTCGACGGTAGCAGTTTTTTGTAGAATACCCCATTGCCTTTTTAAGGTAGCGAGATCCATTTCGTCTTCTTCTTCCCATTCGTCAATTTTTTCAGTAAAACCTGCTTTAGAAAAGCAGTTTTTGATAGTTTTCTGAGAAACATTTTCACTCCATACTTTAGCGACTTCGGTTACACACTCTTTAAGGGTGATCAATTTTTGGACTGGAAGGTTGTTATCAATCGCATTAACAATTTTGTGAACAATTCTGTTTCGGTAATGATGTTTTATGTTTTTTATAATACCCTGGTCCATAGGTTGCAATTTGGAGGTCATGTTTGGTGGAAAAAAGATCAATTCAATATTCCTTAATTTTTTACTTACAGTAACTGGATGTGCAGGACAATTGTCTATAAACATCACAATCTTTCGCTTTTGGCTTTTCATTTTCGTGTCCAGTTCTTTGATCCATCTTTCGAAAATCTCGATTACGCCAATGCCTTTTTATTATTGGCGTAATCTAACTCCAGAGATTTAACTCCTTTTAAACAACGGGGATTTTTGCTTTTACCTATGAGCAGTAATTTCAGTTTTTCTGAGCCATTCATGTTTGGTCCAACCATAAGTGTCACCCTTTCTTTACTTGTTTTAACACCAAAACATTTATCACTTTTAAAAGTAAAAGTTTTATTTGGTAAACATTTAAAAAACAAACCGGTTTCATCACAATTGAAAACGTTTTTTGGCTCGTACTTTTTCAATGCACTTTTTAAAACAGTTTCATTCCAAATGTCACAGTCCTCCTGACTAACGCTTGCACTCTCGCCAGACACCGTCTTGAAAACAATTGAATTGCGAGTCTTCCAGGCACTCAACCACCCTTCACTAGCTTGAAAATTAACGCAGTTAAATTCTTTGGCAAATTGTAGAGCCTTTTGCTTTATTAAATTTCCCGATATTGGTACGTTTTGATGCGTACGGGTCACTTGAAACCATCGTAAAACTGCTTCATTTACATCCTCGTAAGTACTCACCCGTACTCGTTTTCGACTGCTTGGAACACTAGGTTTCTTGATGATACTGTCGCGACTTTTTATTATCAGAGAGACGTAACTTGGAGAAACACCAAATTTTGCAGCAACATCAATTTTTTTGCAGCCTTTATCAACTTCCTCCAAAACTTTAATTTTCTCAGCTAAACTTAAACACACTCGCTTGGACATCTTACTTGATTCTTAAACAAAAAGAAACTGAACCTGAATTTGAGAATTACTAGGCCTCGACTATAAAATGGGTTTTTTTCCCGGGTTTCTATAAAAATGGGTTATTCCCCAGGTTTCTAACAGAAATCTACCTGATTTATTGCCAACCATTAGGCATTATAAACGCGTTAAGAACCTTTTCAAAAGAATGCGTCATAAAAATGGAATTCGTGCTAATGTTAGATAAAAATGGGAAACCCGAAATGGCCAAGATCTTAATAAATGCATAAAAATTTATACATCAAATTCCGGTAAAAATTTTATTATATAGAGTGTTACTATTTTACAGATTCACTATATGCAGGACTTTTTACATCAAATTTCATTAAAATATTGTAGGTCTTGAAAAAATTGCACTATAAAGAGTTTTTCACTATATAGAGTTTCACTATAAACAGTGTCGATTGTGTATATATATATATATATATATATATATATATATATATATATATATATATATATATATATATATATATATATATATGCATATATATATATATATATATATATATATATATATATATATATATATATATATATATATACATATATATAAATACAGTAAAATCTCCCTTGGGCAGACACCAACGAAACCGACAAAAAGTGTCCGTTCAAGAGGGATGTCCGCTTAAAAGAAATAGAAAAAAAATCATTGTTTTAATGAAAGAATTTGGGACATTTAAAACGTATACTTATGTATGTACATATTTTTAAAATAAACAAAAAACTTACAACTGAAGGAAAAAACAAAGATTTGTTACCTTTAGATACATAAATATATGACACAATACTTCGTACGTAGGAAATTTCGTTCTGGCATTAGTGAGGACATTCCTGGAGTCGTGGGCAAGTCAGCGATCATTTTTCTTATTAATTTCTGCATCAACAGTGAATTTTTTTTCATCCAAGAAGAATCTGATGCGTCCCGTCGCTTCGTCTTTCAAAAAATAGATAAGTAGATTGCAGCGAGCCACTCATTTTGTCCAGGCATGTTCAGAGGGCATCTGTTTTATCTTAAGTGCGTAGAAATGGTATTGAAGGTCCGCTTTGACAATTCTACGCATTATCGACTCATTTACACCCACAAGCGAAGCCAATTTTTGTAACGATTGCCCTTCGGGTCCTCCGAAATCAGCGCCTAAATCCTTTTGATGATTTCAGGGCTCCTCATGGAACATTCTTTCAACTGGCACTTCCACGCTTGTGTGCCGAAACCTTCGTAGGGCCCTTCTTGAGCCTTATACTTGGATTTCGAGTATCCGACAAACCAAATTATTTCCTGTGGTGACCGGCCAGCGCGAAGGCCTTCGATGATCGCGGTTTTTGGATTATACTCTCCACTTGTTTTCGACATAGCAACAATTTTAAGACTAACATTATTTATTTCAGTCAGTTGGCTACTTGGACGCCAAAGGCGACCTTTGGCGGAAGCATAATATGGCGAGAGATTTCAATTAAAATTTGCCCGGATTTTGATGTCACATCCTGTATAATATATATATATATATATATATATATATATATATATATATATATATATATATATATATATATATATATATATCTGTATATATATATAACACATGGGCTGAAAAGTCCCGGGCCTAACACATAGATGGCGCTAGTTTTATTGCAGTCACCTTTTTTTCAGTTAATACTAACCTTCAAAAGACAGCTGTTAAAATTTCATGATATTCTATTCATTAGTTTGTGAGTTATTGTGCTAAGAGTGACGCTACTTTTGTTATTTTCAAAACAATGGATCAAAAACAATTTCGTGTTTTAATTTTACACTGCTTCTTGATGGGAAAAAATACCGTTCAAGCGAAGCAATGGCTTGAAAAGTGTTATGGGGACTCCGCTCCATCAGAAACAACAATAAAACGTTGGTTTGCTGACTTCAAACGTGGTCGTAGAGACACCGATGATGCAGAACGCAGTGGACGTCCAAATGAGGCGGTAACACCAGAAAACATCAAAAAAATCCATAAAATCGTTTTGAATGATCGAAAAGTGAAGTTGCGTGAGTTAGCTGACATCGTAAAGATATCAAAAGAACGTGTTGGCTTTATAATGCATGAGCATTTGACTATGAGAAAGCTCTGTTCAAAGTGGGTGCCGCGTTTGCTCACTGTTTATCAAAAACAAGAACGTGTTGATGATTCTGAGCACTGTTTGGCCATTGTTAGAGCGGCGCTGGAATGATTGCGTTGCTCTTGATGGAGATTACGTTGATGAATAAAGCTAATTTTGAGCCAAAAAAAACCGTGTTTTCTTTGTTAGGCCCGGGACTTTTCAGCCCATGTGTTATATATATATATATATATATATATATATATATATATATATATATATATATATATATATATATATATATATATATATATCTGTATAATATATATATATATATATATATATATATATATATATATATATATATATATATATATGCCACATGTATAAATACCTGAGAGTTCATATTAACCAAGATGGTAGAGACACAGACGAGATTAGAGAGGGAGTGACCATGGGGAGAAGAGCTGTAAAGCGATTAAATGGGCTATGGTGGAGCGACCAAATCACAAAAGGGTGAAAAAGCCAAATATATGAAACAATAGTTAGGAACATTCTGTTGTACGGCGCTGAAAGCTGGAGACTAACACCATTACTTACTACATTAATATATGTAAACCGATAGTCGGGGCCTACTAAGGCCATCAAAACAATACTGTTCAATTTCTTATAGTTGAAAAATGTGCTTCCGCAGTTATTTCGAGCTCGTATTGTAATGTGCCTTCCATCAATAGCTCCGTGGCATTCGGGAAAATTCCACCTATTCTGAAAACCGTTCTGTAGCTGTTTCCACTCCAATTCTGTGGAAGGCATCTGAAAAAACAAAAAAACTTGTTACTTGGCTATTCTAATTCTATACGACTCTTCCAGATTGACAGAGAGGACCTAGAGAGCTCATCTGTGGCATCTGTGGAGACAATTGATCGGGGTGCAGACAGAATAAAGCAGAGCCCCCACAGCACGAGTGCGATGCTTTTGCAACACATATTGCACAGCAACTTAGAAAGCTCCGTACTTCTTCATGCATTCTCGCACAAAGTGAAATTCAAAATATACTCACGAAATTTAGACTGCAGGATCTACAAAGCCAGCAAAACATTCAGCCTCAGTAACCTTGTTACTCAACCACCACCCCGATTTCAGATTATTCGTCGTCCCATGAGTTCTCAAATTTTCAACCCAATAGTTATGCAAGCATTGTGACTGAAGCCCTCCATGATATGGATGATATTTGAACATAGGATATTGTGTTTTGTTAAATAGGATAAACACTGTTTTGTTTTCTTTTAATATTATCTTTTTTTGTTTTTATGTTTAATGTTTCTATATATTATATAATATATTAATAAATTTTTCTTACCTTCAATCTGTCTTGCAATTTTTTCCAAATGATATCGCACACCTCTGGGATGAATTTTGATATTGCAGGTTTTGATACAGGAAAAAAATGTTGAAGTGATCTATAGCTATTTCCTGTGGCTAAAAATGATAGGATAACTTCAAGTTTAATCCTTGACAGTATTGCGTCTCTCATCAAAGTATCTTCCTTTTGTATATCACTTGCAACGAGATCGTGTAATGCGTCAAATGCTTCAGGAGGCATTCTCAAAAAACACCGATACTCAGTTGGATCTTCTTCACGCAATTATTTTAAAAGGAGAGCTGATCCACCATGCGTGTTTTCCTACCTATCCAATTTCTCATCCATACCCTCTTTTTTTTATTTGTCTCTTGTTCAACTAATAATTCTAATTCCTCTAAAAGACGAGAAAGCAACATTTGTGAAAAATGCTTAATAGTTTTTCGTAATATCTTCTTTCTCTCCATTGAACATCAAAAACAATTCACTACCTTGATACTTCACTTGCTCCTGAACAACTTTGTGTGTGAACACTATTTGCCCTCGCAACTTGCGTCAAATCAACTTGCCACTTGCCTTGCCTGGCCTAATGTAAACCGGCCTTAAGCGAGACCCGAGTTGTTTATGTTAGGTTTTAATGTTTTGGAGTATTTTTCGAGGTTACGTTTATATTGGAGATTTTTAATAGTGCATAAATAATGCATTAGCAAGGATGTCTGATGCAAAAAAAACAGGAAATTCAAACAACAATCAAGGAAGTAGTTAAATCTATAGATATTATCACTAGATTTTTGAAAAAATCAAACCTCTCCAAAGTTAAAACGTTAAAACAAAAAATATAAATAATAAGAAAATACAAATCACCAAAAAAAATTGCTAAAGTTTAAGACTTTAAAAATAAAACCCTTGATTAAAATTCTATTACATATTATATATTAAAATAAATCAATACTTTTATATTAATATGCTACTTATTTATGTTGCATACTAATAAATATTTGATTTGTTATAAATATTGACTTTTTATTTACGATAACCCATATTTTTTCTATATCTGTGAGCTGCACTCATTTATTAAAATCAGCTGTGCGTTGACGGTGTTTCAAATTTCCCGCGCAGTGCGACGTTGCTAAGTCGCGAACTTTTATTTATCAAAGTATGCGAGGAAAACTGAAAACCCATCAAAAGTAGCTTACTTTCAATTTTTTTTATAAAAAACTAATACCGCTTGCTATAATTTTCTTTACAGAAAAATATTTGTTGGATTTTTAATGAATGATTCTAAGTTTTGCAAAACAATCGTAAGAAAATTACAATTGTTATATAACAAAACATCCGTTTCAACATAGGTAGGGGTAGGGTTCGTTGTTAAAAATGCATATTTTAACAGCCAATATTTACAAATTTAGTGCCGTAAGGAGTATTGAAATCTTTTCTACATTTAGTATATGTATATTCATATTTTCTAGATAATCAAAAGAAAATTTATTTCCTTGGGAAGGTCCTTAAACTAATGTGGATCGGTCCTGGTTGTGGTAATCGAACACAGCTGGTCCGATATGTTCCTAGATTGGGAAAAAGTATTTTTTTTTATATTATTTATCTCGGACTGACTATATATGTACCATATGTACAATTTTAGAGTGATGTTTCTAAAACAATGTTTTAAAGAGTTTAATATAGGTTATATTTAACAGAATCACTTTATTTACTAAGCACTATAACCATGCAGAAATGTTGCCCTATTTAAAAAAAAAAAAAATATCTTGATTTTAATAAGAAAAGATATTGTATTAATTTTCTAATAAAACTTTAGCACCTAAAATAAATCTCTTCGTTCTACTTGCGAATCCATAATACCAATAAATATCTTCATTTGGTGGTATTTAAACCGCTACAATCAGAAAGAAGGTCAATCGACCAAAACTGAAACGAAATTAATAAAAATGTATTTAATCCTATTTAAGTGGCGGCGTATCTGTTATACTTTTAGTGATTAATTATGCATTTTAATCATTAATATAACTAGCTTGCTTCCTAACCATGTTGAAATCTTTATAAATGATACTGATTTAATCTGCAACCTGCTGCAGACAGACGCTACCAAAAAAGTAGCATCAGTGAAATTTAATTGTATTACTAAAAATAATTCGGCAGTATAGTATTACCTCATTAATAATCTATAATTTATTTCTCTGGTTTCTTCTAGTTTTATCTGTAGTTTTATTTGTGATGCATGTTTATTTTAACAGTAATATTTGTTGGTATATATAGTTATGTATAAATATTAGCCATTTGCCAAACTTAACCAAGTAAAACTGAATGTTATAATATGAAAGCAGATTGAAAACCTCCTTTAAAGTTATTCAAGGATTAATTTCCATTTTTTGCGGTTATTCAAATGACATTCTTTTAGTTTCTTTTTAGAATTCCTCCAGGTATATTTTTATCTATGAGATGCCTTTTTTGGACACAAATTAAAATCCGCGCCTTCGAGTCCAACTATGCTAAAATACATATATAGAGTGTTTTTCAAAATCGAGTAAATTAAAATATTGTTAGTTTTTACAAAACCCAATGTCGGAAAAACTATTTATCCAACTGCGAGTACTTAAATCTAGTTGGTTTTATATTAAATATATGTATATTTAATTATAAACCAAAAGGATCTCGCACACAACTTATGGAAAAGTGGTCCAGATCAAATTACCTGAAAATGTAGTATGTCGTAACTTTGCTGATCCTGATTAAAGGTCTCAGTGGGCAGAACTCGCGAAAATCAATAGGATCCGAGATATTGCATGGGCTATGAAGGCCTCATTTTGTACCATCTGAAGAGAGCGTACTGCATACGCGCACGTACACGCACGCACACACACCCATACGCACACACACCCATACACACACACACACATCCACCCACGCACACACATGCACGCACGCACACACGCACCGACGCCCGGACCGAGACTCAACTTCTCACTCCTCGTACAACCTTTTTCAAGCCATGTTTTAAATGAAGAATCTCATCCCTTTGGAATGATTTGCCCAGGACTATGTTTCCCACCCGGCAGAGGAACAGGAGAACAGCTAATCAATGTGAAACAAGTGATAGAAAAGTTCTACGAATATAATGTTCCTACCGTGTTCTGTTTCCTTGATTATACAAAGGCCTTCGACACAGTACAGTGGGATCACTTATGGAGAATTTTTCAAGAAATGGTGACACCAGACTACCTAGTCTTCTTAATCCACAAATTATACAGCAACAACGTCGCTTATGTTAAAGTTGAGAAAAACCTGTCTAAGCCATTCCAAGTCGGAAAGGAGGTGAAGCAGGGTTGTATCCTCTCTCCATTACTCTTCAATATATATCGTGAATAGATTATCCGCAAAGCGACGGAAGAGTTAAATGGAGGGGTATGAGTAGGAGGCAAAAAGTACTCGAACTTAAGATATGCTCATGATACTACAATAATGGCTGGCTTTAAGGCAGTTGCACTGCTGCATCGAATCGAAAAGTTTAGCGCAAATGTTGGCCTTTCACTAAATCGACAGAAATATTCTCTTGTTATAATATATCGAGCTAAAATTTTACCTCCTCTCAACAAAATCAACGATATACCACTGAAGACAAATATTACATACCTAAGCGCCAGAATTTCTAACAAGGTAGGTTGCGAAGAAGAAATTAAAAGAAGGATAGCGATGGCCAAACCTGCAATGACAAACCTAGATAAAGTATGAAAAGATCACAGATTAAAAAAATGGCCAAAAAAAAGTGACCGGCTATTACCATCGAGAAAAATAGCATCATTTATTGGTCACATAATAAAAAGGAGGATGGCATGGAAAAGTTGCTGATTCAGGGGAAAATCGACTTTAGAAGAAAAAGGGGTAGATCTCCCAGCAGATACATCGATCAGATCATGTTTACTTTGCACTTGGAGTTACCGTAGATGATGAGAAATGTCGAAGATAGAAAAGTTTGGAGGGTTGTTGTAAGTTCTGTGTAACAATGCAATAAAGGTCACGACGCTCGGAGTCGAGCAACGATGAGAGAGAGAGAGAGATGTTTCCTGCCGAGTAAAATTCAAGACCAACGTGAATCACTTTTTCCGCACACATGCTGCCCCTGCAGTACTTGTGCTATGCTCATAAAAAAGGAAAAGCAATATTACAATGTAGTCTGTCTGTCCGTCTGTCTGTCTGCCGTTAGTTCGCTTATCACTGGAGAACTACTTATCCGATTTACGTACTTTTTTTTTTAAAACATACATATGTTCTCTGGCCAGGTTATAGGCTATATTTTATTACGATAGGTAGCATAAGGAATGAGCAGTGACGATAATAGTGAGTGAAGTCGGAAAAAAGTTTGCCCCTAGCGCGTTCCCTTGCAATACACAGCCTAAACCATTAAATATGGAACAATATTATGTAGCAGAGAATATCTATAATCTATAATATATATAAAATGCAATGTCTCTCTGTCTGTCTGTCCATTAGTGCGTTTATCACGCGAGAACCACTTATCCGTTTTATGTGCCTTTTTTTAAATTCATACATATATTCTTTGGCCAGATTATATAATAATATATATATATATATATATATATATATATATATATATATATATATATATATATATATATATATATATATATATATCTATAGTATATATATAATTCAACGTCTCTCTGTCTGTCTGTCCGTTAATGAGCTTATCACTGGAGAAACACTTATCCGATTTACGTACTTTTTTTTTTAAACATACATATGTTCTCTGGCCAGGTTATAGGATATATTTTATTACGTTAGGTGACATAAGAAATAAGCAGTGACGATAATAGTGAATCAAGTCGGAGAAAAGTTTGCCGCTAGCGCGTTCTCTTGTAATACACTGCCTAAAGCATTAAATATGGAACAATATCATGTTGCAAAGAATATAATATATATAAAATGTCTCTCTGACTGTCTGTCTGTCCGTTAGTGCGTTTATTACTTGAGAACCACTTATCCGATATAGAGAGAGATAAGCCTATATAATGGAAATTATGTAGAGATAATGGGAGATAAGGAGAAATAATGGAAGAAAAGGGGAAATAATGGCAGATATTTCATAACGTTAGGTAACATAAGGAATAAGCAGTGACGATAATAGTGAATGAAGTCCACGCGAGCGGAGCCGCGGGCACGGCTAGTCTTTAATATAAATGACTCATCTAAAATAGGAGGGTTGCCATCAGGTTAGTTGACATTATGAAAAAGTCAATTTTTAAAATTTGTGATCGCCCTACTATAAAATATTAATTCGTTCCACCATCCTCAGACAAATGACATGCTATTACTACTAAGTTTTTTCCTGTTTTTTTTTACAATAATTAATTATTTAATTATCATCCTAATTGTTAATTTATAATGGAGACTTGCATAACTACACTTATTTTATATACCATTTTTTTTCTTACGCTTTTATAGGTATTTCTTACGAAATTCTCATTCAATTGCTTGTTTAATTTAATTTAAAAAAAATTATTAAACGCTAGACTTAATAAAAACAAAAAAGGAACTTTTTCTATTACATATCAACATAAAAACTAAATCAAATTTCCACTTTTGAAGATTGTTTAAATTAAACAATCAGAAATAATAATAATTAATGTCGTGAGATTAACTTGTTTCTAAAAATTTACTTTCTATTTTTTTTTTAAATTGATAATCTGGTATAAGTATTGTGTGAAATTTTTTTATGAATTTTTATCAAGGCTCTGGGAATTTTCGTTGAATAGGAAAATAGGTGCTAATTGACGTTTGTTCTTGAAAGTAAATTTTTGCATTTTGTGACGTTTAAATTAATCACATGTGGACGTTCATTCAGAACACGACTTGTACGAGGCGCGTTTTTTAAGTAAGTACCGTTTTGAAATATGACCGCTGCAGCGCAGGAGACGCCGTTCCGCGCATGCTCGCTGCATCTATGACTAGCCACAGACACGATTACGGAAGCTATCGGCCGAGTTTAAGTTTGTTTGGGCCTGTCTAAAATACCTCAGAATATCCCGTGAAATATTCACTGTAATTCGTTTCTTAAATGTCAGAGAGGTGAAAGGGGCCAAAATTCACCGGCAGATTAGTAAAGTATATCGCGAAAATGCTATGAGCGATGGATTGGTAAGAAAATGGGTGATAAGATTTAAAGATGTCGGTAGAAATGTGCACATTGAGGTACGAGGAGGGCGACCATCCGTAATTAATGATGACAAGCTGGGGAAAGTTAATGAAAGAGTTCGAAAAGACAGACTCCTTACGATTTCATGTATCAATAGCCTCAAGGTTCAAGAAGATGACGACGCTAAAACGGCCGTGCTACAATGGTTAGTCAACCAGGCGGCAGGTATCTATAAGGATGGAATACAGAAGCTGGTCTTACGATACAAGTGCCGTAATATGTATGGAAATTATGTTGAAAAGTAGATTAAGGTCCGGGCGTTCATGTAAAAATAAAATTGTTCAAAAAATAGTCTTGCGTTTTTTAATATAAAATCTGTACTTACTTTAAAAACGAGCCTCGTACATACAACAGAATACCACTTGAATTCCTGATTTTTTTAAGATAATCGCACACATGTTTTCTTCGCAAGTAATATTGGTGAAATCATCGTATAATGAGATATAAAGTATAGGATGTAATGGATGCTAATTTTATTGCGATAACATACGTATTTTTCTAAATGCATATTACTTCCCTTGCTGAAGGGAAGTGAAAAAAAAAGACACGCCCTGAGATTTTAGCATTTCTTAACGATTTAGATCACGAAAAACATAGTTCTTTATTTCCGTCGGTGTATCTGTTAATCCCTCATTTAGTTCAATAACTATTGAACGGATTGAGGTTACTATTTCTAATTTAGTACACAATAATATTTGAAGTAGAAATGGATCCGATAGGTAAGAGGCTAAAGAAGTAGATGTTGATAAATTTTATACATTTTCAACATCATTATGTAAATTTCTTTTGGTTGATGGTTAAGATAATGAACAAATTTTAGGCATAAATGTTAACATTGCTAAGGGGTTAAATTCATGTGGAAAAGTGCTGAAGACGTTGCTTCGCATATCATATTTTATATATTTTGCAGAGATCCAGTAGAAAGGATTTTTTCTTGTAATTGTTTGAGAGAATGAACATATACATACGATATAAAGGGTTTGAGACCACAAGGTATCAGTTCCTTTTTTAACATATTGAGCTAATTCACACTCAAGAATGAATTACACAGGTATACAAAAAAAAAATTCTATGTTTTTTAAGTGAGACACGTGTTTTCTTAAATATTTTATTATGCTGCCACAACGAGGTTTTTTTCAGAAAACACACTTAAAGTTGCCAGAAAACTATTCAATTGGAAAAAATGCATTTTAATAAATAATGTAAAACTGTATAATCATTAAAATTATGGAATAAAACTATTATTTCGGACATCTTTAAATGTTCTGAATCTACATTTATGATAAAAACTGTAAAATATTAGGTGTTTTTTTAAGTATTTTTTTATGCTGAATTAAAAAAAACTCATAAAAACACATCCACCATGAGGTTTTTTTCAGAAAACATACTTAAGTTTGCTAGAAAACTATTAAATGTGCACGTTGAGGGACGAGGAGGGTGACCATCTAATGATGACCTGGTGGGGAAAGCTAATGAAAAAGTTCGAAAAGACAGACGCCTTACGATTTCATGTATAAATAACCTCATGTTTCAAGAAGATGACGACGGCCGTACTACAATGGTGTCTATCAATACTGAATACAGAAGCTGGTCTTACGATGTATCGATATTATGTTAAAAAGTAGATTAAGGTCCGAGAGTTCATGTAAAGATAAAATTGTTCAGAAAATAGCCTTGTATTTTTTAATATCAAAACTGTACTTACTTTAAAAACAAGCCTCGTACATACAACAGAATACCACTTGAATTCCTGATTTTTTTAAGATAATCGCATACATGGTTTTTTCGCAAGTAATATTGGAGAAATCATCGTATAATGAGATATAAAGTATAGGATGTAACGGATGCTAATTTTATTGCGATAACATACGTATTTTTCTAAATGCATATTACTTCCCTTGCTAAAGGGAAGTGAAAAAAAACAGGCTCTGAGATTTTAGCATTTCTTAACAATTCTTATTTCCGTCAGTTTGTCTGTTAGTCCGTCATTTAGTTCAATAACTCTTGAACGGATTGAGATTTTCTATTTCTAATTTGGTACACAATAATATTTGAAGTAGAAATGGATCCTATAGTTAAGAGGCTAAAGAAGTGGATGTTGTTAAATTTTTTACATTTTCAACATCATTATGCAAATTTTTCTTGGTTGTTGATTGAGATAATGAACAAATTTTAGGCATAAATGTTTACAATGATAAGGGGTTAAATTTATGTGGAAAAATGACCGAAGAAAGAATTACACAGGTATACAAAAAAAAATCTCTGTCTTTTAAGTGAGACACGTGTTTTCTTAAATATTTTTTTATGCTGAATTCAAAAAAATCATAAAAAAAGACATCCACCATGAGGTTTTTTTCAGAAAACACACTTAAAGTTGCTAGAAAACTATTCAATTGAAAAAAATACATTTTAATAAATAATGTAAAAGTGTATGATCGTTAAAAATAATTAAATAAAACTATTATTTCGGACATATTTAAATGTTCTGAATCTACATTTATCGTAAAAACTGTAAAATATTAGGTGTTTTTTTAAAGTATTTTTTTTTATGCTGAATTAAAAAAAACCATAAAAACACATCCACCATGAGGTTTTTTTCAGAAAACATACTTAAATTTGCTAGAAAACTATTAAATGTGCACGTTGAGGGACGAGAAGGGCGACCATCTAATGATGACCTGGTGGGGAAAGCTAATGAAAAAGTTCGAAAAGACAGACGCCTTACGATTTCATGTATAAATAGCCTCATGTTTCAAGAAGATGACGACGGCCGTACTACAATGGTGTCTATCAATATTGAATACAGAAGCTGGTCTTACGATGCAAGTGCCTTAATATGTATGGATATTATGTTAAAAAGTAGATTAAGGTCCGAGAGTTCACGTAAAGATAAAGTTGTTCAGAAAATAACCTTGCGTTTTTTAATATCAAAACTGTACTTACTTTAAAAACGAGCCTTGTACATACAACAGAATACCACTTGAATTCCTGATTTTTTTAAGATAATCGCACATATGTTTTTTTTCGCAAGTAATATTGGTGAAATCACCGTATAATGAGATATAAAGTATAGGATGTAACGGATGCTAATGTTATTGCGATAACATACGTATTTTTCTAAATGCATATTACTTCCCTTGCTAAAGGGAAGTGAAAAAAAAAAAAACCGGTCAAGTGCAAGTTGAACTTGCACAATGAGTGTTCCGTACGTTGATTGTTTTTAAAATAAAAATTTTTGTTAGGGTGGTATAAAGTGATCAGTGACTTCACAAAACACACCCCAAATGAATTTTCAACAAAGTTTGTTTTCCAATCTTTACTGAAAACTGGTGACCTTGAAATTTTGTTTTTTTTTTTATACACCAAATAAATTATTAAAGGTAATGCACTCGTGATAATTTTCGTTCAATCTATACCCCGTGGAGAATATTCCAGAATTTTTTCAAAATTTTTTGATCAGTACTTTTCGAGATAAGGTAAGGGACAGTGATTTTTTAAAAGTAATACGAAGAAAAGTGTGCGCAAGTATTACATTATATACGAGTATATATATATATATATATATATATATATATATATATATATATATATATATATATATATATATATATATATATATATATATTATATATATATATATATATATATATATATATATATATATATAAATATATATATATATATATATATATATATATATATATATATATATATATATATATATATATATATATATATATATATATATATATATATATATATATATATATATATATATATATATATATATATATATGTATATATATATGTATATATATATTATATATATATATATATATATATATATATATATATATATATATATATATATATATATATATATATATATATATATTTATTCGTGTTTTCACAAGCTTTCATTTGACACCACACTCGATGACCTAGTAAAAAAACATTTTTTTTCACTTTCGATTTCACCCCTCAAAACGAACCCCTTAAGTCAAAATTTATGTTACGGTGGTATAAAATGATCAGTGACTTCACAAAATACACCCCAAATGAGTTTTCAACAAAGTTTGTTTCCAATCTTTACTGAAATCTGATGACCTTGAAATTTTTGTTTTTTTTATATACCATATAAATTATTAACGGTAATGCACTCGTGATAATTTTCGTTCAATCTATATCCCGTGG
This sequence comes from Pachyrhynchus sulphureomaculatus, assembly GCA_019049505.1. NCBI lineage: Eukaryota > Metazoa > Arthropoda > Insecta > Coleoptera > Curculionidae > Pachyrhynchus > Pachyrhynchus sulphureomaculatus. Next base: position 194,736,036 of record CM032454.1, read on the forward strand.
AGAATATTCCAAAATTTTTTTCGAAATTTTTTGATAAGTACTTTTCGAGATAAGGCCCGGGACAGCGATTTTTCGCGAATTTTTAAAAATAATACAAAGAAAAGTGCGCGCAAGTATAATATTATATATATATATTTTTTTACTCGTGTTTTCACAAGCTTTCATTTGACACCACACTCGATGACCTAGTAAAAAAAATTTTTTTCACTTCCGATTTCACCCCCCAAAACTAACCCCTTAAGTCAAAATTTAATTCTCAAAACTACATGGCTCTGATGAGGCCATCAATTCCTATATTATTACCAAATTTCACCTTTCTATGTCAAATAGTTTCGGAGAAAATCGGGTGTGACAGACAGACAGACAGACAGACAGACAGACACCGAAGTGATCTTATAAGTGTTCCGTACGGAACACTAAAAAGACAGGCCCTGAGATTTTAGCATTTCTTAACGATTCTTATTTCCGTCGGTTTGTCTGTAAGTCCGTCATTTAGTTCAATAACTCTTAAACGGATTGAGATTTCTAATTTAGTACACAATAGTATTTGAAGTAGAAATGGAAACATCTTCGACATCATTATGCAAATTTTTCTTGGTTATCGATTGAGATAATGAACAAATTTTAGGAGTAAATGTTTACAATGATAAGGGGTAAAATTCATGTGGAAAAATGTTAAAGAGGTTGCTTCGTATATCATTTTTTATATATTTTGCAGAGATCTAGTAGAAAGAATTTTTTCTTGTAATTGTTTGAGAGAATGAACATATATATACGAGATAAAGGCTTTGAAACCATAAGGTATCAGTTCCTTTTTTAACATTTTGAGCTACTTCACACTCAAGAATGAATTACACAGGTGTACAAAAAAAAAATTCTCTGTCTTTTAAGTGAGACACGTGTTTTCTGAAGTATTTCTTTATGCTGAATTCACAAAAAATCACATAAAAAACACATCCATCATGAGGTTTTTTCAGAAAGCACACTTAAAGTTTCCAAAAAACTATTAAATCGAAAAAAAAAACACATTTTAATAAATAATGTAAAACTGTATAATCATTAAAATTATTGAATAAAACTGTTATTTCAGACATCTTTAAATATTCTGATTCTACATTTATCATAAAAACTTTAAAATATTAGGAGTGTTTTCTTAAGTACAGTTTTACATTATTTCCTAAAATGTAATTTTTTCAATTTAATAGTTTTCTTGCAACTTTAAGTGTGTTTTCTGAAAAACCTCACGGTGGAAGTTAAAAAAGTACGTATCTCACTGAAAACACAGAGATTTTTTTTTACCTGTGTTATTCTTGAGTGTGAAAACTAAAATTCCGTATCTACCTATATAATATATATATATATATATATATATATATATATATATATATATATATATATATATATATACATATTATATATATATATATATATATATATATATATATATATATATATATATATATATATAAATATATATATCTGATTTTTGCCGTTTTAAGTGGGCCGTATAAAAAATTCTGACCTTTTGTTTATGATAGGTAGCAGAGGTGGACTTAAGAATTTTATTCATTAATGCAAATAAATAAAATTATAAGTCTTTTTTGGATGATAGATGCGTATAAAAGCAAATGGATAAGAAGTACAAATATACAGTTTGATTGAATGGGGTTTACAAGAGGGGACATATTGTATGAATAAAAATATATTTTAACTCAAGCCTAATTCGGTTTCACTATCACTGTTATTAGCTGAGGTAGTTATCGGTGGCTTTATATTATTTACATAAATATATGAATCTTCAACTTTAACAACGTGTTGAATGGAATTCTTCCAGCTTTCACAAGGTATATCATTTATAACTTTTTTACTAATTCAACCACTGACACTCTTAAAGTAGGAGAAACATTTTGTGCCCTTATTTTTGATTTAACTTGATGCCAAATATGTTCAATTGAATTAAACATTCAATAATACGGAGGAAGCCGCAAAACAGTGTGTTCCATTTTCTCAGCCATACTATCACAAATATATTTCTTTTTCAATTTATAGTCTTTTAAAACTTCCAAAAGATCACTTTTTTATAACTAAAGTCAAAATAAATGTCATTTTCTAACAGGCGACTATGGTAACTTGCAGTGTCCATAACTATAACACTCTGTTCAGGAACATTTGGCAAAAAGGAATTTTGAAACCAATTTTCAAAAAGTTCTGCAGTCGTGTCTTCGTGATAGTCCAAACTAGGATTTTTTATGTTTTTTGCAGATAATAGTAGACAAATTGAAACTCAGCCCTTTTCAGATCCAGCATGCAAAATGGTTATTCGTTTACCTTAATTTGAAGGTGCGTTAGACATTTTGTACTGCTCTCAGCCCACCCTTTTTGCACAGTGTCATGTGTATCGAACCATGTTTCGCCAAGGTAAATTATTGGTCATTTCTCAGATCGATACTTTTTAATTTCTTGTAAATAAGTATGTCGCGAGATTTGTAATCTTTGTAACTCCATCATTACTTGCCCTTTGTTGACTTTTCGGAACGTGAATCCCATTCTTAAGAGAATTCTGTGAAAGGTCGATCGGCCACAATGTATATTGGTCCCGTCCTGCACCAGTTTTAACTTTATTTTGTCTAGTGTTGGCACCAACTGCTCTTCATACATAGAATATATTTTTCTCCTGATGACGTCTTTTTCACAATCGTCTACATGAAGCATTTGAAAATCTTTCCGTTTTCCCCTGTTCCTGAGTGATGGTTTTCCTACAATACCCTTAATCGTAGAAATTGGGGTTTTTGTTAGTGCACTGGTTTCTTGTAAAGCACTTTGTTTATTCAAATTTCTTTTTACCAAACTGTCGTAAACATTTTTCACTATTTATTTAGTGTCAAGTTCTAAGTGTTTTCTCTTGCGATAGCCACTATTGCAATTTTCCCACGAACGCCACATAATTAAAATAGAACCGTTACGTTGGAAGTTGTAAGTGAAACTAAAAATAAAAATAATAAAAAGTATCTCTCGAATTTTAATGGGGACCTGTGGACTTTAGGCCTATATTATCAAATACTTAAAGGGCCCCAAACCGGATTGCCAGGTAGTAAATATATGGATAAAAATAGATCCAATATGATTACAGGTGCAAGTGAGGGCGGTATACAAATCAGGTAAAATAAAAATACGTTTATCGTCATGCCTAGCAACTATGCACAAAATCTTAATAGGGTCGTTTATTGCCCCATTGAAAAAGCAAAAAGGCAGGATCTTATATCTTGGGATTTACTATAAATAACTTTATCAAATTTTCTCTTCTGTAAATAATCAATTAATAATAATTACACCTCTATTTACAAATATTTACTCCGACTGATGATTAAATTACAATAAAAATAAAACTCTTACCCACTTTGCAATAAAATTTGGAACGACCGAAAGTGAAAACAAAAATATGCTAATTTCGGGGCAGTACCATGGAACCATAAATAAAACATGACATGACTAGAATACACGTAACTTTAAAAAAGAATTTCTCTATGATTTAATTGCATTTCTTTCTATCACTATTACGTCATTTTTTTTTGGATTTTATGTAAGTGGATCATTAATAGATTAATAATGTATTTTAAGGTTTGGCTTAGACACTGACAAGAGCGAAATTGAATAAGTAAACCTTTTCACATTACTGTCAAAACTGTCATCTACAATGCCTAGTTTTGACATGCATATCTTTTACGAATTATCTTTCACATGGTTTATACGATTCTTGTTTAGTATTACGTTTTATAAGTTATTTTTAAATAATGTGTTCATTAAACAATAAAAATGTATAATTAATAAATCGTATATATATATATATATATATATATATATATATATATATATATATATATATATATATGTATATATATACACTCCTGGACAAAATTAATGCAACAATACAAATCATACAAATCTCTATAATGAATTAATTTTAATAATTTTTTATGAACATTGGTTACACTAAAAATTAGAAAAAACTTATTCGGATACTTTAAAAGTGAATTAGCTACCAAATTTCTCTATAAGATTCGAATTAAAATTATTCTTAAGACCTAATAACAAAATCGTTGAAATTATGTAATAATAAAAAAAAATAAACTGGGACACTAGTAGCAAAATTAAAACTGGCACACTAGTAGCGTGTGTTGCCTCCTCTACTTCGGATGACAGCGTTTATGCGCTTAGGCATGCTTCTAATTAAATTTTGGATAAAATCTTGAGGAATTTGCTCATATTCTGTGATATCTGCATTTTCAAGTTCCCTCGGGTCTCTAGGTGCAGGTATATGACGTTTCACATTTTTCTTAAGGTGATTCCATACATTTTCTATCGGATTCAGATCCGGGCTTTTTGGTGGCCATTGCATAATCGGTACATCAACTTGATTAAGATAATCGAGTACCTCCCGAGCCACGTGAAGTCGAGCGTTGTCTTGCATAAACGGGAAATTGGGCCCCACAAAATGACCGAAAGGCATCACATGTTCTATTACAATATTCTCAAGATAGTAGTCAGCATTCATGGATCTCGTACGGACAGGAACTAACTCTGTGCGAGCATCAAAGCAGATGCCACCCCAGAACATAACAGAGCCACCGCCGAATGGAATCCTTGCAGAGATATTGCAAGGAGCAAACCTCTCTCTTGGTCTTCGCCATACTCGCTCACGACCATCTAATTGTTTTAGACTAACCCTAGTTTCATCTGTGAAGAAAATTTGTTTCCAATCATCCACAGACCAGTTTCGTGATTTCGAGCAAAACGTAACCTGGCAACTCTGTTCTCTCTAGTAAGCAAGGACGCAGTGGCTGGTCTCCTACTGTTTAATCCAGCTTCGTTTAACCGTCTTCTAACTGTTTTAGAAGAAATTGTGACATTGCGAACAGCTTCGAGTTTGTTTCTTATTATAGAACTAGTGACAGTCCTGTTTCTTAAAGCATATTGTCTTATAAAACGTTCATCTATGTTGCTAGTGCATCGTTTTCGCCCTTGCCCTAGCCTTCTAGAATAAGTTCCTACTTCATTCAAGCGTCTTACCATACGACTTATTGTGGAACGATGTTTGCCTAACAAATTGGCAACATAACTCTGACAATATCCCTCGTCCAATAAAACTGAGGCTCGCACTACCTCGTGTTCAGTTAAATTCCTTGTTCGATTCTTTTTTTCTAATTCTTCGGGTCAAAAATAAAACAGTCTACCACAAAAACGTATTACTTTGAAAAAGGGAACAATTTATAAGCTTACTTTTAAAGAAAACCTATCGCATTATTACAGAAAAATTGTTTATCTTCTAAAAAATTCTTTAAAAACTGTAAATCTAAACGAATTGTTTTGATTTCTGTCATGAACAACGAAACAAAATATGCATAGCCTACTATTCAAATACTCGATAAACTTTAAAACTGACATAAGAAAAAAGATAAATTAATTTCCAGATTGTTGCGTTAATTTTGTCCAGGAGTTTATATATATATATATATATATATATATATATATATATATATATATATATATATATATATATATATATATATATATATATATATATATATATATATATATATATATAAATATATATATATATATATATATATATATATATATATATATATATATATATATATATATATATATATATATATATTATATATATATATATATATATATATATATATATATATATATATATATATATATATATATATATATATATATATATATATATATATATATATATATATATATATATATATATGGTATATATATTTATATACAGGGTGAGTCAACGATAAAGTTCATTTTAGGGTGCACAGTTTAAAATTATTTTTGAGTATACAGGGCACTTCAAAAAAATGTGGCCAATATAAAATATGTTTTTTTTAAATGGAACATCCTATTTTCTAATTTATTTTTAAATTCTGCGTAAAATTTTATAACTTTTTTATTAATAATGTTATATACCTAAACCTAGTACTTTTTCTAATATTTCAATTTTTTTTTTTAAATACTAGTTTTCAGTTTTGTAAAAAATTGCCAGTAGCGCCATTGTTTCTGTAGGTGGAATATTCGTAATTGGTACGAGCGTTCTATAGAGATGGAAAGAACGATATATGTAAAGAAATTCGAGTTAGATGCTACAGGGTGTTCAAAATAAATTTATGCATTTCGACTATTTTAAATTGAAAAATCTCAAATTTTTTAAATACCACACCCTGCATATTATTATTTTTTCTGATAGATTTTACAAAACCCTCCAACTATTATTAAGTATGTCATTTTTACCCTTGTTTTTAATACACTTACTCTATTGTGAAATCATAAACAAATAGTTAATTAATAATAATTTTAATGTAGTTTAACTTATCTAATGATTAATTATTATGACGTAATAAATGTTCAAAAATATGCCCGTCTACTTGAAGACATACGTATGTTTAGTCGTTTTACTATGTTTTCCTTCACTTCCCTTAGCATAAAAGACGAGAGGGAGATAATGAACTTTACTCTTTCGTTGACTCACCCTGTACAAAACAGTTGTAATAATTATGAAAAGCGTAGGCAACATACAGAAATTACAAAATAATATATTACTATAAAATTATAATTTTACCAACTTTGTAACAAGTGAACATTTGTTGAATCAATATAAAATAGCAAACATTATTTTTCTACAAAGGTTTTGAGTGAGAGGCTTGCTTCCCTATTGGAATCGGACCTGGTCCAATTTTTTTTTATGAACATTCTTTAAATGTAGCCAACCCTTTCTCACTTGTGGTTCCTTGTAAATACCCAGATAGTAGGAAACTTTCTCTGACAGTTTTCAGCAAAAATTTATGACGAAATCAGTGTTGGGTCTTTTAGTTTAAAAATATTGTCAAAAATGTTAATGGAATACCAACACACAGATTAAAATGTACGTAACACTAAAAAGAATTTTTCTGCGATGGTGTAAGTAGATCGCCAATAAATTAATAAAAATACATTTTAAGGTATGGCGCAGCTTGATTAACACATCAATAAAACTAGGGGAATGGCATTTTACACTAATTTATAATTAATAACGGTTTTGAATTGTGAATTTAACTTTGGCGCCTTGTAATATAATTTTTTTTTAATAATATAATAATTGTACACTACACAGGTCTTTAATTTATTACCTACTTTTGTGATATTTACCAGTTTACAAGAGTTTTATTTTTTTAGCAGGTGTTGCAGTCGTAATATTTTAAATTGTTTCAAACCATAAAAAGGCCAGTCGATAGTATTTCAAACTAAAATTAGCTAATGAGCTTAAGAGTAGAAATAAAAGATAATATCCAGAGATACCTGGGAATTGAATGCCAGGTCAAGATGGCAATTAGGTTGAAGACAAAAATGCCAAAAGTAGAATTGGAGACATATAAAGATAAAGACGAAATAATGAAACACAAGCAAAAGTTAAGAAATGTCAAAGAGTCTAAGATTTTTATAGATGATGATAATAGAGTGACAGAAAGAAACATACAAAAACGACTTAGGGAACGCGCTCAAGAGGAAAGAGGTAAAAGAAACATGGCAATAGTTAAGTATCAGAAGATTATAAGAAACGACGAAATTTGGAAATGGAAAAAAGCAAAAGAAGATATATTTAGAGAGGGGGGTACAATTCCAAAAAACTGGTAGATAGACGGACAGACCTTTTGGAGATGAACTTGGCGAGAAAAAGGGACAGGAATAGGGTAATAAACAAAATTCAGAATGAGAGAGTTAGCAAAGCGGAAGTATGGAGGATAGCAACATGAAATGTCAGGGGCATTAATGGAAAATAACTGAAACTCACAGATAATTTTAAGAGCTCAGAGCATGAAATAATATCCATCACTGAGACAAAGATAAAGGAAATGGGACCATAAGTAATAGGATATGGTAACCTACTTATCTACGGAGGCGCACCTGAAATGGAAAGGTCTGATTCTGAAGGACAAAGTAAACAAAATAAAAAATTGAGAGATAGCGAATGAGAGACTAATAAAAGTAGTAATGAATGTGAGTATGGGGGAAATAGTAACGATTGTAATAGTATATGCTCCAAATGAAAACGATAAAATAGAAGAGAAAATCAAATTCTGGAATCAGTTACAACACACTATAGAGGAATATGAAGGTACACTAATAATTCTGGGAGACTTCAATGCAAGAGTTGGAAACAAGACAAAAAAATGGCAGGGAGTCGTAGGAAAACCCGGTGAGAAAACTGAAAATGCAAATGGAAAAAAGTTACTCAAATTTTAGATAGATAATGGCCTTGTGGTAATTAATACTATCTATGAACATAAGGAAATACATAAGATAACAAGAGAAATGCCTCAACGACATGAAAAATCAATAATAGGCTATGTGATAGTACCACGTAGTTATATGCCCCAAGCAAATGACGTTAGAGTTAAAAGAAGTTACGCGATAGGAAGTGACCATTATTTATTAGAAGCAAAGTTAACAAAAAGTAAAACCAAAACAGTAGCAAAACAGAAGAATGATAAAAGGATGAATTATAAAGGTAGAATACGAAGCTATATACTAAGAGAACTACTGAATGGATCAAAGTATATTGAATTAACAGAAAAGTCCACAGAAAACAAACTAGCTGGTGGAACGAGGAAATAAAAAAGTGGAGTAAGGGAAAAGAAAAATCTCTGGAAACGGTATTTGCAAGATAAAAATCAACTTAAGTATGCAAAGTCCAAAAAACAGAGGAATAGAGTAAAAGTAATGATTGAAGAAGCGAAGCAAAAAGCGTGGAAGAAGTTTGGAAGAACAATTGAAAATAATAGTGTACAAAATATAAAATTATTTTACAGAGTAAAAATATGAGAAATAAAACAGATGTAAGACTTGCGTAGGTGAAGGATCGGAATGGAGATATTATCACGGGTGAGGTCAAAATCATAGAACTATGGAGACAATATTTTATGGAACTACACAGTGAAAATAGAACGGAAAGCGAGAGTGTACAAACAGTAGGAAATGATAATGTAAAGGAGAGAGTTAAGAGGAAGGGAAAAGAAATAGAACTACAGGAAGGCGCTGGAGAAGCTAAAAACTGGTAAAGCAGCAGGATGTGGTGGAGTAGATGCGGAACTGTTAAAATCCCTTAGACTAACGGGAAAAAAAGAACTTCAGGATATTTTTAATCTTGCATGGAGAAGTAAGAAAATACTAAAAGAATGGAGTACTGCTATTGTTCTTCCAGTGTATAAAAATGGTGATATGCGGGCGTGTGAAAACTGCGGAGGCATATCGCTCCTCTGTACAGCTCTAAAAGTATATGCATCCATAATTGAGAAGAGATTAAGACAGATAATTGAACCAAAGTTAGCAGATGTGCAAAGTGGTTTTAGGCCAGCCCGTAGTGTGCAAGACCACATATTTACAATACAGCAGATTACAGAAAAGGCCCTGGGAAAAGATGGGAGAATATTTTTAAGATTTCTGGATATGAAAAAAGCTTTTGATATGGTAAATAGACATGGAATATGGAGGAGTTTAAGGAACAAGGATGTGGATGAAGATTTAGAAAGTAATACCGAGCTTGTATCATAATACAATAAACCAAGTGAGAACGTGTAACCGAACATCGAAGGAATTTACCAATAATGATGGGGTAAGGCAAGGAGGAGTGTTGAGTCTACTATTATTTATAAGCGTTATAGATGAGGTAATAAAAGCGAGCTGGGGAAAGACAATTAAGTACATGGTGGGATATAACCAGTTACAGGCTGTAAAAATAGAGGCATGTGCATTCGCGGACGATATTGTACTGGTAGCAAGGACAGAAGGAAACCTAGAGCTAAACATGAATATATGGACAGTAAAGTTAAAAAAGTATAACCTGGAAAAACAAAGGTCGTGGTTATAACTAACAGACAAGAAACTATGAACATTAAAGTAGAGGTGGAGCTGGGACTAGTAATAAACTCCAAAGGAACACAAAAGGATGAAATTGGAAATAGAATGAAAGCTAGAACAAGATTATACTACGCGCTGTACAGAAGCTTTCTGAGTAAAACGGAAATGTCAGTGAAAACAAAAATGGCAATTTACAAAACAATATTACAAGCCACAGATATGAAGTATCTGATGAAAGTGGTAGGGGCAAGAAGAATTGATAAAAGGAATGAAGATATTAGACAGGAACTTAATGTAAAATCGCTGAAGGAAAAAATAGAGGAAAAGAAGTTAAATTGGACTGGACACATAGTGAGAATGAATGATGTTCGGCAGGTCAAAATGGTGTGGAAGGCAAGAGTGACAGGAAAAAATAGAAGGGGGCGACCGAGGGAAACATGGAACAATAGTGTCAATGAAATACTGAGGAAAAGAGGAAAATCCTGGGCTGAGGCGAAACAACTAGCACTAAATAGAGATGAGTGGCGTAAATTTGTGGAAAGAAAGTAGAGAAGGATCCTCGACACACACGGGTAAAAGAGGTTTATCGATTGTGTTATATTATGTTATTAGCTAATGAATGCACCCAGCTTGATTAACACATCAGTAAAACTAGGAAAATGGCATTTTACACTAATTTATAATTAATAACATTTTTGAATGGTGAATTTAGCTTTGGCGCCTTGTAATATATATTTTTTTTAATAATATAGGTCTTTAATTTATTATCTACTTTTGTAATGTTTACCAATTTTCAAGAGTTTTATTTTTTAGCAGGTGTTACAGTCGTAATATTTTAAATTGTTTTATACATTAAAACGGCCAATCGATAATATTTTAAAACTAAAATTCGCTAATGAGCTTAAGAGTAGAGATAGAGATGAGTGGCGTAAATTTGTGGAAAGAAAGTAAAGAAGGATCCTCGACACCCACGGGTAAAAGAGGTTTATCGATTGTGTTATATTATGTTATTAGCTAATGAATGCACTCACACTCATCCTAGCTTAATGCTATGAATAGCTATTTTTTAGAAAATAAGTATCAAAGTATAGTCCATTAAGGTTAAAATAAACTAATTAGAAAAAACTAAGATCGAAGCCACCATTTTATTAATCAAATAATAACAAATGCGTTTTTTTCGGTCATTTTGAAAAAAAAAAAAAATTGTTAACGAAAATGATTTTTTTTAATATTCTCTACCAGATTCGATGACCGAAAAAATGCATTTGTTTTGATTGGATTAATAAACAATTTAAAAAAAAACGGTTAAAATCAAAATTTTTTTAATGGCATCGGAAAGCTGGCGTTGAGACCTAAATTTTGAAAAAAAAGATCCATTTTGGATGAAATGGCATAAAGTGGCGGATAATTTTAAATAACAAATTCAATTATGCCCACTGGGTTTAATATTTTTGTATCAAAATTTAAGGATATTCTTTCTAAAGGGTGATTCATTTAGAGGTACTTTTTTTTAAATAAAAAAAAATGAATAAAAACAATTTTATTTTATAATCTTTATTATCATATAATTCATATCATTCTTTACAATTATTTCTTAAAGATAATTTCTTTCAAATGTTGTCCGCGACTACGGTTAACAACGTCCATTCTGAAGTTCCAATTTTCAATGACGCGTGTGAGTATTTCGAGTGGTATTTGGCCAATGACTCGAGTAATATTGGCCTCCAATGCCTCAATTGTAGCTGGCTTATCCATGTAGACTTTGGACTTTACTTAGCCCCAAAGGAAAATGTCAAGAGGTGTGATGTCACATGATCTAGCCGGCCAATTCACTGGTCCAAAGCGTGAAATGATCTGTTCGCCGAATTGCTCTCGCAGTAAAGCCATGGTTTCACGGGCTGTATGGCAAGTGGCGCCATCTTGTTGTAACCAAATTTCGTCGAGACCACGGGCTTCAATTTCTGGCATCAAATAGTCTGTTATCATGGCGCGATAACGGTCACCATTCACAGTAACATTCCGGCCGGCCTCTGTTTTGAAGAAATATGGACCGATTATTCCACCGGCCCATAAACCACAACAAACAGTTGTTTTTTCTGGATTTAATGGCAGCTCTTGAACCTCTTCAGGTTGTTCATCATCCCAAATACGGGCATTTTGTTTATTCACGAACCCATTAAGCCAAAAATGGGCCTCATCGGTGAACAAAATTTTTCTCGAAAATAGTGGATCTTCTGCAAGCTTGTCAAGAGCCCAACGACTAAAACGGAAACGATTCGGAAGGTCGGTCGGCTTCAGTTGTTGCACTAGTTGAATTTTGTATGCTTTAAAGAAAGATCCTTACGTAAAATACGCCAAGTTGTTGAATATAACAGGCCAAGCTGTTGAGAACGGCGACGAATCGACACTTCACTGTCTTCGCGTACACTCTCCGCTACCGCCCTTATATTTTCTTCACTACGTGCTGGATGTGGTCTATTCGGTCGAGCATTATCCAATCATGAAAATTGGGTCTCAAACTTATTGATGGTAGAGCGAATTGTGCGTTCGGTAGGCCGATTATGTGGACCATAAGTTGCTCTAAGCGCCCGATACACATTCCTTGTAGAACGCCCATTTTCGTAATAAAGTTGAACAATTTTTAGACGCTGTGCAGGGCTAAGTCTTTCCATTATGAATTGTCAAATACTACTGAACAGGAATGCCACTTCAGTTGACACGACGCATGCGCAATCTGCAATTAAATCCCCATCACAAAAGTACCTCTAAATGAATCACCCTTTATAACAAGAGACATATTTCCTGAAAGTTTCAAGCCGATCGGTTCATCTAGTTGACTTATACAATAAAATGAAAAAAAAAAAAACAGTTTTTGTCTGTTTTTTTTTCAATTTTGTGGGTTATGTAGGCATTTGAGCGACTTAAATTTGGAAATTTCATTACAAAGAGGTTTTATTTTGTCTCGATTCGACTTATATAACCGGAGTTATTCACATTTTAAGCGCAAAACTCAGGACAATACTTGTAATATCCCAGAAAGGATAAAATCCTAATATTGCTGTATCTAGACTGTGCAATTTCAAATACTTTTTTTACTGGACTATCTATAATTAGTATAACTGAATTAGCTTTACTGGGCGCTTTTCCAATGTCATTTCATATATCTATTACTAAAGTTTCAGATAAATTTTACTGCGTTTAATAAATTTTAAACCTAAATAGATTAATCTTTTCATCACAAACAAATCGCCCTTTCCAATCCTTGAACACCGACAAATAATCCAGATTATTAAGAAAACTTTTTAACTTATCGCCTTAGACAACGTTAAATAATATGCAATTATCTCACAGCGACCTTTGCTGTGTTTTAATAGGTTCAGATGCAAGTTTTATACAACACTAATCACTCATATACTACGTCGAGATTTTTTTCTGTAAAGTTTAAATTGTATCCTGAAGGTGTTTACTATTATTATTATATTAGAGGAAGTCGGATTATATCACGATTTGTACTTACTGAAAAATGAGTTTTTACAGTGGTAGATTATAATTGTTGTTCATTATTATACGTTAACTAATATCTGATTATCTGTATTTTTTTATTTTACAGTAATAATGCTGGTATTACGTTTAATTTATTGATCATTAAAGACCATATTTTTTCTATTTCTCAGCACGCTGAAAAGAAAGGATCTCACACATTTCTTACGGAAATTGGCTTTAGGTCAAATTGGTTAGAAATTGGATATAATGTAGTTTTTGACCTACTGATCAAAAGTTCTCATGTGACCAACGTTTGAAAATGGACAGTTTTGAAACTGAGTCATTTATAGGAGCCCTTATGGGGATATCTGTTTGGTACTGGTTTGAGGAGCAAGTATATATATATATATATATATATATATATATATATATATATATATATATATATACATATATATATATATATATATATATATTTATATATATATATATATATATATATATATATATATATATAAATATCAGTGAAAGAATCATAAAACTAAATATAACAATGCTAGGAAAAGACATGGTAATATTAGGAGTATACCGCCCAACAGAAGACAGCACTATAAGAGAAAAAAAGATCCGAATAGCCCTGGCAGCTGTGGTCGTAAAAAGCATAGCAAGAGAAAAAGATAACTTCATGGAAACACTAGAAATAGAAATACAAAAAGTAAAGAAGAAGAAATAATAATGGGAGATCTGAATGGGAGAACAGGAAGGAAAACAAAGGACAATACCGTAGGACCATTCGGAGAAGACATTACTAACGACAACGGAGAGAGACTAATAGAGCTGTGTGAACTAAACGGCCTCAAAATAACAAACGGATTTTACAAACACAAAGACATCCACAAATATACTTGGATGCAAGAAACACGAAACTTAAAATCAATAATAGACTACATTATAATTAAAAACGATACCACTATCAAAATAAAAGAAGTAAGAGTAAAGAGAGGGGCAGTATGTGGAACAGACCGTAAACTATTATTAGGAAATATAAAAGTACCGTGGTACAAGACAATAAAGCAAAAAGGAACAATAGATAAAGAAAACAGAAATACTAATGAGGTAATAGAAAAAACAGACCAAGAAATAAAATACAAAATACACTTACTGCAAGACGAAACGATAAGAGACCTATACAGACGACGATTAGATCAAAAATTAAATGAATTTAACTACGACAACCTCCAACAGATGTATGACCACACAAAAGAATGCATCAAACAGGCGGCCCTAGAAGCATTAGGTAAAGAAGACAACGAGAAGAAGAAACATAAAATTAGAATCTGTGAAAAAACCAAAAAATCTATAAAGGAGAAAAAAAAGACTATACGAAAAATGGGTGAATACAAAATCAGAAGAAAAAAAGACTATACGAAAAATGGGTGAATACAAAATCAGAAGAAGATCTACAGAGATATAAAGAGAAAAATGCAGAAACGAGAGAGGATGATAAACAAAGAAAAGAACGAGAGATGGGAAAAATCGTGCGAACATGTAGAACAGTATACAGGAGGAACTAGAAGCACAGAGTCATGGAGAATAATTAAACCATTAAGGACCAACAATAGAGAGAAGATGTATATAGAGTATATTCCAGAAAGCGAGTGGGAAGAATATTATAAGAACCTGCTAACAGAAGACAGACAAGAATTCCAGGAAGAGAACCCTGAAGAAGAACAGAATAAGGAAAAAAAAGAGATAGAACTAAGCTATGAAGAAATAAAGAAGACAATAAAAACACTCAAAAATAAGAAATCTGCAGGGCCTGGGGGTGTGGTAAATGAAATGATTAAGTACGGGTCTAATAAATTACATCGAATGCTGAGAAACATGTTCCACAGAGCGATAAATGGAGAAAAAATACCAAATGGTCAAAAGCCTATATAGTATCTATATTTAAAAAGGGAGACCGCAGAAAATGAAGAAAGAAAAATTATTAAAAATATCATAGAGGAAAATATAAAATGAAAAATTGGAGAAGACCAAGCAAGCTTTACGACCGAAAATCATGTATAGACCACATATACACTATAAAACAAACAATGGAAAAAAAACTGGCAAAGAATAGAGAAGTTAATCTAGCCTTCATAGACATAAGAAAGGCCTATGACTCAGTACCAAGACAAAGATTATGGCATGCAATGAAAGAAATAGGCATTGACAAAGAACTAATATACGCAGTAAAAGCTCTCTACGAAAAACAACACAGTGAATATAAAAATAGGACATAAAATAGGGAAGAGACTCCAAAACATCAAAAGGCCTATTACAAGAATACCCTACGTCCCCCACACTATTCAAAATATACCTCGAACAAACATTAAAAAAAGGGAAGCAAAAATGTAGTGGAATGGGAGTCCCAATACGAGAAGATTACTTATATACTAAGTTTCGCAGACGACCAAGTAATCATAGCGCAAGATGAGGAAGACCTCAGTTATATGGTAAGAAAACTGAAAGAAGAATACACTAAAGCAGGATTAGCAATAAACTTTGATAAAACAGAATATCTAACAACAAAGGAGGGAAACGTGGAGAATCTAGAAGTCGATAACGAAACAATAATCAAAGGAACCGATAGATTTAAATATTTAGGAACCATCATTTCAAAAAACGCCACATCAGAAGAAGAGATTAAAGCTCAATCAATAATACAAAGCATAATGACATACGGGTCAGAAACATGTACGATCAACAAAAGAAATAAATCTCAAATTAATGCGGTAGAGATGGAGTATTGGAGAAGATGTTGTAGAGTGACACGTATGGAGAGAATAACAAATGAAGAAATAAGAAGCAGAATGAACATCAAAGAGAACGCAATAAACATCATTTAGGAAAAACGATTAAAATGGTATGGACATATAAGACGGAGCGAAGATAATAGGTGGATAAAGAAAATAACGGAGTGGAGCCCTATAGGGAGTACCGAAAAAACATAACATCTAATCATATGCACTCTAAGTTCTAGACTAAAGTCGGATCTAGTGAAAAGATTTTTCATGTTCATAAAGCCTGTCACGGGCCTGTTTGATTCTCGATCTAATCTCTATTTTTGGATTATACTGGCTATTAAGTAGTGTTTCCAGAAATTTAAAAAGCAATACCTGCTGAATTCTCCCTCCATTAACAATAAGATCCGCATCAACGTGTGATTTTGAAAACACAACCAGCTTGGTCATTGTTTAATTTATACGTAGTCTAAACTGCTCACTCTGACGAACTATAAAATTCATCATGCTCTGCAGATCGGGTACATTATCAGCCACAATAACGGTGTCGTCTGCAAATCTTAGGTTGCTAATTTTGATACCATTTACTTTAATTCCCGTTATAAACTGGGTTAGAGCTTTTTTGAAAACAGTCTCTTAATAGAGGTTGAAGAGAAGCGGAGATAAAATACATCCCTGTCGCACACCTCAAATAGGCTTTGTTCGCTTTTTTACTTTCGATGTCTGATGCCAATACAAACCGGATATGATGTTGCTCTCTTGGCGGCTCTATCATTTTAGCGTGTTTGACACAATCAAAGGCCTTACGATAGTCAATAAAACACGCAAAAACATTTACGTTGTGTTAGCACATTAAGAGTGAAAAGCGGCTCTCATGTGCCAAAACCATTTCTGAAACCAAATTGTGTATCGTCCACCTGAGAATCACATTTTCTATATATACGTGTGTGAATTATCCGGAGGAAGATTTTTAGTACGTGCGATATAAAAATGATCATACAGTAGTCGTCACAATAAGAAGAATTAGACTTTTTTGGAATGGTAATAAACGTGGATTTCAGCCAATCAGATGGTATCTGGCCCGAGTTATAAATGGCGTTAAGCAACGATATTAAAAGACCTGCAATGATCTTAATTCGTTTGATGTGAATGTTATCTGGACCAGTAGCGTTTTTGTTCTTCTAGGCCCGTATTGCATGAATAATTTCGCTCTTGGTAATAGGAGGCCCAGTTTCATTTATTTCATTAGCTGTGGACGGTGGTTTGTTTAGTCTATCGTCGTTAAAAAGCTGTTAGACATAACCATCCACCTACTAAGCTTGGCTTCGATTCTCATAATAATTTCATTATCAGCATCTCTTAAAACTGCTGTTGGATGTTTTCGATTCCTTTTTAAATACATTAATTTTTTTTAATATTTTAACCTCCTCGGGCCCCGAGTATCATATATGATACCCCGAGTTCTAAATTATTTAACAAATCTGCAGCTCGATTTGGCCAACGCTCCCGCTGTTATCATATATGATATGCGTATATTAATGCGCAGAAAATTGCCGGCTCACGTTGGGGCCAATGTAGTCGAGATATTCAGTTGTTTACATGCATGTTTCGAGTCGCCATGGCCGCTGCTAATAAAATTACGCAAAATAAACGTAAGTACCTAGTATTTGTGTCGTTTTTTTTTAATAAAGCTTTCTAATTATTAGTTAAAGAAAGGTGGGGAATATTTGTTTATAGTAGGCATAGTAGGATAAATAATATTTTTGATTCCTGGAACCCAGGGTATCACCGTTGATACCGTGGGACCCAAACGATACATTTATCATTTTTATTTTCAGCGCTTTTCTCTTCAAGAACTACAGGATATCGCAGATAATTTGAATTTAAATGATTCCGATTTGAACGAAAATCTTCTCGATGACGACGACGAGTGGGGCGCGTGGGATGAGCCTTCAGAAATCCAAACTTTTGGCGCCAGCCAAGACCAAATGATCCTTGAAAATGACCAAGAAGAGGACGATAATTTAGGCTGTGAGCTTGAAAACAGTAGCAGTTGGGACGACGACTTGCCGTTAATAAATTTGATTCCAATTGGTAAAAAAAGGAAATGGAAGAGAACCAATTTTCAACCACAACGTGACAAGTATGTGCCTTGTGATCGAGATCCGTTGAGCCTTGAAAATATTCCAAAGCCTATTGACTTTTTCAATAAATACCTTGACGATAATTTTTTTCAATCCATGGCTATGTACACAAATATGAAGGAAGTGAAAGTATCAGGAAAGTCGCTGGGGACCAGTCCAGAAGAATTAAAAACGTTTTTTGCGTGTTGCATGCTCATTGGTATTTACAGTTTACCAAGAATCCGAATGTTTTGGAGGTCGGATACCAGGGTACCAATCTGTCAAGAAATCGCTTTTTCGCTCTGAGAACACGGCTAAAAATTGTGGACGATGATTCTGTATCCAACGAGGCTAAAGCACTTGACAGATTTTGGAAAGTCAGACCGATGTTGGATTCAATCCAAAAAGGTTGTCGACAAAATAAAAGATCTCAAAACGTATCAATTGATGAACAGATGATCCTATTTCATGGAAAGGTACTGATGAGACAGTTTGTGCGGGGAAAACCTAATCCTGTTGGGCTGAAAAATTTTGTTATGACGACACTACCGGGATACCACTTGATTTTCATTTATATGAAGGGAAGGGCAAATCCACAGAATCCAGTCTAATCCATACACCAGAAAAATTAGATGTTGGTGGAAAGGTGGTGTTGAAACTAACAAATACTTTACCAGTAGGAGTATCAGTATTTGTCGACAGATACTTCACATCAGAAACATTGATTGATACTCTGTTTTCTCGGAAAATATACGTAACTGGCACGCTAATGAAAATGAGAATACCAAAAACAGATCTGCAGTTGTTATCTGACAAAAATTTAAAAAAATCTGGAAGGGGCAGTCATGATATGTTGGTTACTGAAGATAACAAAATAGCTCTTACAAAATGGTTTGATTCTAAATCAATTCATTTGGCTTCGGGAGAATTTGGAACAGAGTCCTTAGGTTCATGCAAGCGCTGGTCAGTGCAGGAAAAAAAATACATAGAAATCAGTCGTCCATCAGTGGTTCAGCAATACAATGAAAAAATGGGAGGTGTGGACTTGTTGGACAGAGTTATGTCAAAGTACCCTATGAGCAGTAGAACAAATAAATGGACCATCCGATGTATTTACGCTTTTGTTGATTTTAGCGCTGCAGCTAGTTGGCTCCAATATCGAGAAGTTTGCGCTGCTGAAAAAATTCCCAAAAAAGACATCGAAGACTATTTGTCATTCAAATTTTCGCTTGCTAAGTCTCTTTTGTACAGTGAAAAACGACATGAATCAACTTCGACAACTACTGAAGAAGAGAACAATGAACCTCCAAGGAAAACAAGAAAAATTATGCCAGTTCCTGACAAACGTTTACGAAAACAAGAAGCGAAACATCTCCCGGAATTCGTTAGCGAGAAACAAAAATATAGGTCAAAATGCAGATATCCTGGGTGCACACACTTAACCTTTTGCAAATGTGTTGAATGCAATGTATTTTTATGCTGCAGTATTAAAAGAAACTGTTTTTCTAAATTTCACAAATAAATACTGAAAAAAAAATATGTTTTAATAGCATCGTACAGACCCAAAGTATCATTTGTGATACCACAATTTTTGAAAAAACTGCGCTTTTAAAAAAATTTATCTGTAATGATTAATGTTTTGGGACCCCTGAAGAGTATTTATTTCACTTGGCAGTAAAAAATTTACGTCAATTCTCTCTTGGGCCCGAAGAGGTTAAGTAGTAACCACAAAAAAAAATAATAGATCCGGGCACTTTTTTTTAAAAAAAAAAACGTTCTTATGTGTTGTTATAATATATTCAATTTGCCAAAAATCTGCATTTCAAGGTTCTGCACTCTACTTCCTTATTATAAATTTTAACAGTAAATAAACCAATTTATGTTGCTAAATGAGTTTAATTACTTTTACATTCTAAAACATAGTGGGTTGTAATAATAGCTTAATTTATTGCCCTGAATATTCGATTTTATTGTATTTAAAATTTACTATTATATTCTTATGGAATAAATATAAACTGCTCGTCAATAACTGAGACAATACATTTTGATACTCTACGAAATACTGGTACGATTTTACAGACTAATCTACGATTACGAAAGACGGAGTCCAAGAATAACATACAACCAGTATGCCATCTATCAACCTCAGCTTATTAGCTAGCCTAGGTAAAGATGTAATCAATTACAACTTTAAATATCAAAGAAGCAAATATCAAAGGATATTAGTAGCAATAAACTACAGCGCCACCTGATCTGAACGGCCAAAATTGATAATCCAATAACAGAGCTTACGAAAGCTAAACATGTTTATGACTTGACTACGTGTAGTGCACCCTTGAAAATATTGAAAGTACGATTCTTGCTATTTTATTACGGATTTTTGGTGGTTCACATCAGATGGCGCTGAGATTTATTGGCTACTAATGCCTTTAGATATTTACTTTTTTAGTCTTTGTTGCTGTTCTGGTTTTGCGTGTCCTCGTGTGGTGGTAAATGGAAGGCGTGCCTGGCTTGTCTTTTATTTTTAGGCTCCCGTACTTTTAATACAAGAATAACGCTTATTCTTTGTCCGAAAAACCACAATACATTTTTTAGTGTTGAGAACGGAACACTTATAAGATGACTTCGGTGTCTGTCTGTCTGTCCGCCTGTCTGTCTGTCTGTCACACCCGATTTTCTCCGAAACTATTTATCATAGAAAGTTGAAATTTGGTTATAATATAGGAATTGATGGCCTCATCAGAGCCGTGTAGTATTGAAAGTTAAATTTTGACTTAAGGGGTTAGTTTTGCGGGGTGAAATCGGAAGTGAAAAAAATTTTTTTTTACTAGGTCATCGAGTGTGCTGTCAAATGAAAACTTGTAAAAAAAAATAAAACACGAGTAAAATATATATATATATATATATATATATATATATATATATATATATATATATATATATATATATATATATATATATATAAATGTAATACTTGCGCACACTTTTCTCTGTATTATTTTTAAAAAGTCTCCCCACCTTATCTCGAAAAGTACTGATCAAAAAATTTTGAAAAAATTCTCTCTCTCTCTCTCTCTCTCTCTCTCTCTATTCTCCACGGAGTGTAGATTGAACGAAATTATCATGAGTGCATTACCTTTAATAATTTAGTATATATAAAAAAAAAAAATTTCAAGGGCATCAGTTTTCTGTAAAGATTAGAAACAAACTTTGTTGAAAACTCGTTGAGGTTTTGTGAAGTCACTGATCATTTTATACCACCATAACAAAATTTCTTATTTTAAAAGCAATTAACGTACGGAACACTAATTGTGCAAGTTCAACTTGCACTTGATCGGTTATTTTAAATTATTTTTACGGACGCCAAACGCATATTTTGTTTATAATTATTTATGATTACATATATAGAGCGATCTCAATATGTTCAATATACTAGGTTTATGTCTTTTTCTTTTAGAGCCTCATCTGGAGTTTTCCAGAGATTCAGGATTCTCGTGGTGAAGTCCAAAAATTATGTGAAATTTTTCTTATTTTCAATCTGCATGAGATTATATAGTGATCTTCCAAAAATTTTAAATTATGGGTATAATTCTGCTGGATTTTTCCATTCTTCATCATTTGTTCCTGGAACTGATTTCTTCGGAATATACCACGTAACAGTTTCCTGTTTTCAGATTACGAGAAAGCAATGTTAAAAATTCACTGCCATATTTTTTTGACGAGCAGTTTAAATTAATATCCTGTTAAATCTTGGTACATTTAATTTAATTGGCCGAGTACCAATAATATGTTTTATATAGACAAAAGATTAATGGAGGTTAGTCCTATCAAGAGATAAAGCTAATTTATGACGTAATTTAAAATTTAACGCTATAATAAGGGATTTAAATTACCTTAACATTCATAAAACCTAGGTTGATAATTTTGTCCGTACCGTAATTAACTAAACTTGAATTTAAAAACTAATTAGAAAAGTTTTAAGATAATTAACGTGAAAAGTGTGATGAATGTTATGACTTTTGCCTTGCGTATATTTTAAGAGGTGTTTATTGTAGGTTCATAAAGTTAACAGGCTTATCAACTCTGATTTATTTATTTTTTGTGGTAATTTAATTTTTAAATTAATTTGATAGCCTCTTTTTTTATTTTATTTTTTTTTATGTCATTAAATGGTCATTTACAAAAGAATAGAATTAAACCTACTCATATCAGAATAATCAAAATTAATTCTATTAGCAATTAATCATTTATTTAGAAGTTAATAACGATACATTTTTATATAAGGCTGTTCTTAACAAATTTTGCCTTGCTCGCTGAATCGAGATGATATACGTACTTGCATTTAAAGAAAAACTAATTTGTATAATGTTGGTACGTTTTATTTAAATTTTAAATTTAATGAAGCTAACCTAACTCCGAAAAGACCACATAACGGACCCAAATTGACAGCAGCCCATCGACAAGCGCGACTCAGATTTGCCCAAGAAAATGTCGACTTGGCTTTAAAGCAATGTCGTTTCGTTTTATTCTCCGACGCGTCCCCAATGTGCCTACATGGCAATGATGGAAGAAGACGAGTCTGTAGGAGGCCTGGGGAGCACAGTACTGCATTACTGAAACGGTCGCCTACTGAGGAGGTTCTGTCATGGTGTAGAGAGGCATCTTACTGGATGCGAAAACCGGTATATCGAGCAGATCCTGCAGGAACACGTCGTTGCTCACGTTAAGTTTGTTGGCGATAGCTTCTAGCTAATGCACGACAATGTGAGGTCACATGCTGCTACATTGATGCGGCAATACCTGGCGAAAGTGGGAATACCCACATTAGACTAGCCTGCGCGGAGTCCTGACCTCAGTCCAATCGAGCACTTGCGGCGTGAACTCAAAAGAAGGGTTCGAGCCAAAAATCGAGCCTCTGCATCGCTGCATGTAAAATGTAGTGACCGATGGAGATATTTACAATGTCAGCGAGCTCGCGTGCCTTTAATTGGCTTGGTACGCTATTGTGATTTTTGTCACAATCTCGTCTATCGTAGAGATTTTCGGACGTCCTGTGCGCTTATCATCTTGAATGGAGGTACGACCACGTTTAGATTCATCAATATACTTTTTAATCGTCGAAAATAAATGGGAAGATTCATTTAATGTAACATTCAACTCTTTTTGAATGTCCGTACGAGTTAAACCTATTAAAACCCAGTATTTTATGCTTGCGGACTTCAATTTTATCTATTTTTTAGAAAATGTTAAAACTTGTTTGTTTAGACAAATAAAGACACGTGTCTAAAACTACAGCCCACCATCTAGTAGATAAAACTTAACAGATATCATAATAATTTGGTCAGTTTTGCGCTATATCTGTGTCAGGCTGAGAACCGTTGGAACTGCCCCCGTAAAATAAATTAGCTAGAGTTGAGTGGTGTACTTGTGCCAAGACTAGTCACGCAGGACACTCGTTCTAGCTACTAGCCCTTAGATTTTATTTTTTTTATTGGTCTAGCACACGTGCTGCAGGGAAGTCCCTAAAGCGCTCCAGGAGCGGCACGAGTGCGGAAAAAGCGATTCACGTTGTTCTTGAGTCGCTGTAAATTGTACTCGGTGGGAAACACAGCGCTGGGCAAATTATTCCAAAGGGATGACGTTCTCCATATAAAAGATTGCTTGAAAAGCGTTGTACGCGGAGTAACAAGCTGAACCTCATACGGATGCGAAGCACCAGCGCGACGTGTATTTCTAACATGCACCGCTTTGGGAGGAATTAAGCGGGCTACATCCTTCGAACACTTTCCATCAAAATACTTGTAGAACAGACTCAAGTCGCCAACCGTTCTTCGATGTTCCAGCGAATCAAGGCCACCGGTCAATTCCGGGTCCCCGATCAGACGGACCGCTCTTCTCTGAACAGAATCCAACAAATACAGTGTATGTTTGGGAGCGGAGCTCCAAACGTGGGAGCAGTATTCCATAGTTGGTGGAATTTGGGCTTTGTAAAGAATTAACAATTGTTGTGGGGTGTAAAGCTTTCTGGTTCTAAATAATATTCCCAACTTTTGAGAAGCTCTCCTTGCTATGCCTGCAACATGTTCATGCCAAAACATATTTGCTCCCAAACTAACGCCCAACAAATTGAGCGACGATGCTAGGGGAATGGAGTGCCCCGACATAACTATGTCGGGTTCAGCAACGTTAACTTTTTTAGAGTGCAATAATATTAAGGGCTAAGTCACACGAGATACCTGCTCCAGCTACTATCAAGAATATAATAAAATAAGACAGATGGTACATTGATATATTTCAATAATTAAATATAAATTAGGCTTCAAATCACTATATTACTATAAGCCTAGTTCTATCCAATGCTGGATGTTGGCCTTCTCCCTGAATTTCCGTCTCAATCTATTTGCAGCTGTTGCCATCCATCTAATGCCCGTATCCCTCCGTATATCATCCCGCCATCTTGTTTTGGAACGTCCTACGCTCCTTTTCTGTTCTCGTGGTCTCCATTCTAATGTTCGCTAACTAATTTTTCATTTCTTGTAACTCATGTGGATTACTACTGATGACTACAATATCGTCTACGAGATACACACCATCTATTTTCTAATATCAACTAACGATTTAAATTAAAGCGAGAATAAGAGTGAAGCACTAAAGAGATCTCTATACCGGGGTCAGTAGTGTTCCCGTTTATGTTGTGCGTTATTTTTTTGGGCTATGACTAAACATCCAACAGTGGTATTAGTAATCTATTTTTACAGTTTTTATTTAGTAGCGGTATTAGTACCCCGTACGCTTGTAATAATAAAGGTACTAAATCTTATTTTACCTGTGCATTTTTCTGTGGAATTAAAAGTTTTGGCTATTCCACACCGGATGGCTGTTGATGGCTATTGACACGTTTCGGGGTTTGCCTTTTAAATCCCTCCTACTGTTGCTAGGTATTTATAATTTCACTCATCACCTAGGTTGGCTGGAGAGCTTTAATATGAAGCGAAACATGTATGTCCTAGATGGCAGGCTTTGAAAGACCCCCGAATTTTGATGCACGAGCAAAGAGCACGGTTTTCGTCCTCTAAAGCCGATATATATCTTTTCTTTTGTTTACATCTTTTAACTACGATAAATAGTTATACTGTTAACTATATTTTATACAACTAAAAACCCAATGGGTAAATAGCAAACAATTAAGAATTGAGAAATAAGTGAATTCACTATTCTAAATTCAAAAATGAGAGATCTCTGAAGAAGACTCAAACAATCGTAAGCAAAATGTCTTAAAGTCGCCATAATTTGACTTTTTTTCTTTCTCTCTTCTTTTTAGTTTTCCGTACGAAACACTTATACGATCACTTCGGTATATGTCTGTCTGTCTGTCCGTCTATCACACCTGATTTTCTCCGAAAATATTTGATATAGAAAGTTGGCCCTAATATAGGAATTGATGGTTCTATCAGGACCCAGTAATTTTGAAAGTTAAATTTTGACTTAAAGGGTTAGTTTTGGGGGGTGAAATCAGAAGTGAAAAAAAAAATTTACCGGGACATCAAGTGGGGTGTCAAATGAAAGCTTGTGAAAACATATATATAACTAGCCGGGCCCGCGGCTCCGCTCGCGTGGAGTTGATTGACTGCTATCGTCACTGCTTATTTCTTATGTTACCCAACGTAATAAAATATCTCCCATTATTTCCCCTTATCTCCCATTATTTCTCCTTATCTCCTATTCTCTCCACATAATTTCCATTATCTAGGCTTACCTCACCTCATCTCCCATTATTTTTCCTTATCTCCCATTATCTCACCATAACTCCCATCATCTAGACTTATCTTTGCTTATCTGCCATTATTTCTACTTATCTCCCATTATTTATACTTTTCTCCCATTATTTATACTTTTCTCCCATTATCTCACCTTATCTCCCATTATCGAGGCTTATCTCGACTTATCTCCCATTATTTCTCCTTATCTTCCATTATCTCACCTTATCTCCCGTTATCTAGGCTTATATCGAATTATATAGAACATATGTATAAATTTATAAAAACACGTAAATGGGATAAGTGGTTCTCAAGTGATAAGCGCACTAACGGACAGACAGACAGACATAAAGACGTTGCATTTTATATATATTATATTCTTTGCAACATGATATTATTCCATATATAATGGTTTAGACAGTGTATTGCAAGAGAACGCGCTAACGGTAACCTTTTTTCCGACCTGATTCACTATTATCGTCACTGCTTATTCTTTATGTTGCTTAACGCAATAAAATATATGCTGTAACCTGGCCAGAGCAAATATGTATGTTTTAAAAAAAAGCACGTAACGCACTAACAGACAGACAGACAGAGAGACGTTGCATTTTATATATATTATAGATAGATAACCTGGCCAGAGAACATATGTATGTTTCAAAAAAAAAGCATTTAAATCGGATAAGTGGTTCTCCAGTGATAAGCGCACTAACGGACAGACACACAGAGATACAGGCAGACAGACAGACAGAGAGACGTTGCATTTTATATATATTCTAGATGGAAGATTATAGATAACCTGGCCAGAGAACAAATGTATGAATTAAAAAAAAAAACACGTAAATCGGATAAGTGGTTCTCGAGTGATAAACGCACTAACGGACAGACAGACAGAGAGACGTTGCATTTTATATATATTATATTCTTTGCTACATGATATTGTTCCATATTTAATGGTTTAGCATGTTTTAAAAAAAAAGCACGTAAATGGGATAAGTGGTTCTCCAGTGATAAGCGCACAAACGGACAGACAGACAGAGATACGTTGCATTTTATATATATATTATAGGTGTAATAAAATATATATCTATAACCTGGTCAGAGAACATATGTATGAATTTAAAAAATCACGTAAATCGGATAAGTGGTTCTCGAGGAATAAGCGCACTAACGGACAGGCAGAGAAACGTTGTATTTTATGTATTATAGATATAGATTATTATTATATATAACCTGGCCAAAGAATATATTTAAAAAAAAAACACGTAAATCGGATAACTGGTTCTCGCGTGATAAACGCACTAATGGACAGACAGACAGACAGAGAGACATTGCATTTTATATATATTATAGATTATAGATATTCTCTGCTACATAATATTGTTCCATATTTAAAGGTTTAGGCTCTATATTGCAAGGGAACGCGCTAGCGGCAAACTTTTTTCCAACTTCATTCCCTACTATCGTCACTGCTCATGCCTTATGCTACCTATCGTAATAAAATATAGCCTATAACCTGACCAGAGAACATACGAGTATGTATGTTTTAAAAAAAAAAAGTACGTAAATCGGATAAGTGGTTCTCCAGTGATAAGCGCACTAACGGACAGACAGACAGACAGAGAGACGTTGTATTTTATATATATTATAGATGTAATACTTGCGCACACTTTTCTTTGTATTATTTTTAAAAAATTGCCAAAAATCGCTGTCCCCCCCATATCTCGAAAAGTCCTGATCAAAAAATTTTGAAAAAATTCTGGAATAGTCCCCATGGGGTGTAGATTGAACGAAAATTATCACGAGTGCATTACCTTTAATAATTCATCTGGTATATAAAAAAAACATTTCAGGGTCATTAGTTTTCAATAAAGATTGGAAACTAACTTTGTTGAAAACTCATTCGGGGTGTGTTTTGTGAAGTCATTGATCATTTTATACCCCTGTAACAAAATTTTTTATTTTAAAAGCAATCATCGTACGGAACACTAATTGAGTAAAAAAAATAAAGTAAGTTATTTATTTATTTGTGTGGTAGTATGTAGTATTGTAATAATTGTACAATAGTGTTAAGGATGAATGATATGAATATAAATTTATAAAGTTTTAGCTTATACTTCGTCCTACACCTGATCCTTATCGTCATGTTTGTCATGATTTGTTTATTTATTAATTTTTTGCCACTTTAGGAGCAAAACCTGCATTTCGATGAAGAAATAAAGAATTTGTGAAATGGATATTTGTAAATATATATTTTGAAAACAAAGGCATTTATTATTATTAAATTTTATTATTTTTTTCCACGTGTGCGTGTTTAACAATACAAATTTAAAATTCGATTGCATTCTTTCTTGTTTCTAAATATGCAATTACGATTTTTCTATTTTAAACAATAAAAAGTATTCTTTTTAACCTTTCATAGTACTTTTTATTTGTCTCCTGAGTCATTATTCGTAGTTACACCACCGACATATCTTTAAGAAGGTCGTTCTTACATAAGAAGGTCAGTTATTCCATTGCAGTTTGAAAAAATACTGTTTTGTTTTAACTGTAATAATTTTAGTCAGTGGGTATTGGAGAGATAGCAATAAATTTAAATTTAAGATAATAATACAGCATTAAATTATCGAGTATATTTTATCGGTTTCTCTAACAGTGCTGCTCTAGATTAATGATTAGTAAAACCGCCCAATCCAGTACTGGATTTAAAATTTTCCGTCTTATACATATAGTTATACTGCACTGACTTAGCCGTTACTTGATGGAGATCCATAATAACTAGGAATAAAAATTTAAACCACTTATGTTTATTATTGCTGACAATTGTGTCGACACACTGTGTCTTCTTCTGGAGCACGATGTAAATTAACTAACAAAGTATGTTTCAGAATACATAGTTTACCTAATTATAAGTACTAAATTCATTATCAATATTTACCTTAATACCTAGAAAAAGTTCAATAAAGGAGACCCTCCCCCATCTAATTGATCGTTGAGTAATAGACCTGAGGATTTTTTCTGATTAAATTCTACCTGTCTTCACTGAATGTATGATTTTCCTCTGTTAAATGTTTGGCGTGATGAGATTTGTTATTTTTCATTCTAAAGCTATGTTTATGTTCGTTTATTATTTTATAAAAAGGTCTGCCTGTTTGTCCTATATATGTTACGTTTTATTGCAAGTACCACAGTATAATTCGTAAACCCCCGATTTATTTTCTTTTTTAGTTTTACTTTTATTATTTTTAATATGTTGACATAGTGTGTTATTTGTACGAAAAGAGATATTTACATGATTTCTATGAAAAAAATTTTGAATTTTATTAGTTAATTTTCCGGTATAGGTGAGTGTATGAAATTTTTCTTTGTTTAGTTGTTTGTACGGGTACACCAGTCGTATTGCTTTATTAAATTGTTTTTTCATTAAAATATTATCTACGAAATCGCTACTGTATCCATTGTTTATACTAATTTGTTTTATAATATGTAATTCTTTCTGAAAATTTTCTTCCGTTAATGGTGTATTTAGTAGTCTATGGATGAAACTATTATAAGCCGAGATTTTATGTGTGAACGGGTCGTTAGAATTAGCGTGTATAGTTATATCTGAGTATGTTGGTTTATGGAAGATTTCAAAATCGTGTTTATTCATTTTTTTTGATATTTTTAAATCTAGGAAATTAATCGCTTTATTTGTTTCTATTTCTGTTGTAAAAGTAATATTATTATGAAGTTGGTTAATATAATCTAGAAAAAGTTTTAATTGTCGATCTGTGCCTGTAAAGCAAGTCAATATATCATCTACATACCGGTACCAATAAAAGAAATTTTTAAAAAGATGAGAATTGCTGATTTGTTCTTCTAAATGGTCCATGAAAATTTCATGGAATTTACCTGGGAAAAATTAAGACTTTTCTGTGCCTAACATTTTAGTAATTATATGTTTATTCGTAACATCTAGTGAATTACTACTACAGGCTATTTCACATTCAGCACCTAAATATTTTCTAGTTTTAGTACAATCTTTGACTGGTAAATTATACTGGAAACCCTTTTCTAATAACTAAATTTGTTGATTCCATAATGAACATAAGATCGCTAACCAAATAAAAAACAAAAGTAATGAACATAACATAATTTTTACGAGAGCAGATAAAGGATAAACTGTAATAGCTATAAAGAAACAAATTTACATTGAAAAAACAATAGATTTCCTAAAACCAGATGTATTCAAATCCATCAACTTTGATCCAACAATAACTTTCCAAAAATTAATTAAAAATGTGCTAAAAGACATAAGCATTTTCACAGAGAATGAAAAATTCAGACTTGTCTCGATGAACCCTCAAGTTCCAAAACTATATTCTCTTATTAAATTACATAAAAATAACTCACCAATTCGTCCGGTAGTTTCATACATAACAGCACCAGCTTTTTCTTTATCAAATAAATTGATTGAGGTTTTGACAAAATATTGTAAATTCACACCTAAATATAGTATTAAAAATAGTAATGAATTGATAGCAAAGAATAATCCGTTAATTATACCAAGTAACTCCAGATTTATATCGTTTGATGTACAAAATCTTTTTCCTAGTATACCACCATCAGACGCTATCAATTTGGTCCAAAGATTACTCAATAAAAATAATGTTAAACCAATAATTAAACAAGAAATATTAGATATCTTAACATTGTGCTTAGATCAAAATTATTTTTGAATTTAACGATAACTTTTACATAAGTTCAATTTTATCTGACATTTTCATGGACCATTTAGAAGAACAAATCAGTAATTCTCGTCTTTTTAAAAATCTCTTTTATTGGTACCGGTATGTAGATGATATATTGACTTGCTTTACAGGCACAGATCGACAATTAAAACTTTTTCTAGATTATATTAAACAGCTTCACAATAATATTACATTTACAACAGAAATAGAAACAAATAAATCGATTAATTTCCTAGATTTAAAAATATCAAACAAAATGAATAAACACGATTTTGAAATCTTCCATAAACCAACATACTCAGAAATAATAATAGTATAATAGATAATAGTTTCATCCATAGACTACTAAATACACCATTAACGGAAGAAAATTTTCAGAAAGAATTACATATTATAAAACAAATTAGTATAAACAATGGATACATTAGCGATTTCATAGATAATATTTTAAAGAAAAAACAATTTAATAAAGCAATAGGACTGGTGTACCCGTACAAACAACTAAACAAAGAAAAATTTCATACACTCACCTATACCGGAAAATTAACTAATAAAATTCAAAATTTTTTCCATAGAAATCATGTAAATATCGCTTTTCGTACAAATAACACATTATCTCGGCATATTAAAAATAATAAAAGTAAAACTAAAAAAGAAAATAAATCGGGGGTTTACGAATTATGCTGTGGCACTTGCAATAAAACGTATTTAGGACAAACAGGCAGACATTTTTATAAAAGAATAAACGAACATAAACATAGCTTTAGAATGAAAAATAACAAATCTCATTACGCCAAACATTTAACAGAGGAAAATCATACATTCAATGAAGATTTCAAAATTTTGCATAACGGAAAGAAAGCAAAAAATTACTGAATTGTTTAGAACAGGTAGAAATTAATCAGAAAAAATCCTCAGGTATATTACTCAACGATCAATTAGATGGGGGAGGGTCTCCTTTATTGAACTTGTTCTAGGTATTAAGGTAAATATTGTTAATGAATTTAGTACTTGTAATTAGGTAAACTATGTATTCTGAAACATACTTTGTTAGTTAATTTACATCGTGTTCCAAAAGAAGACACAGTGTATCGAAACAATTGTCAGCAATAATAAATATAAGTGGTAATCTTAAACATTTGTTTAAATTTTTATTCCTACATATAGTTATTACCAAGGTCTTCAAGTAGTGATATTTCTTCTAAGAATTATTAAATAGGTAATTATGGTAATTTACGTTGATCTACAAGAAAATCAGCTAAAATAATTTTTAATCGAGGGGATAGCGGAAATATTTATATGCACTGACAGGTCTTGCCATCTGATTTGCTACATGAAGAAAATTAAAACAATTTAAAAATTTGCTAAGGAACTACTAAAATATGGGGAACACTCCAGGCACTTATACAGGGGATTATAAGATCGAATAAAATTCCACATGAATGGAGAATAGCGATAGTTATATTGATGCATAAGAAGGGAAAAAAAGAAGATCCAAATGACTATAGAGGCATAAATCTACTAAACTGTACACTAAAATTAACAACAAAGATTATTACAATAAAAGTAAACGCGAGAATACAACTGGAAGAAGAACAGCAAGGATTCAGAACTGGGCGCTCACGTACCGATGCGGTATTCATTGTGAGACAGATAAAAGAAAAATTCATAGAATACCACATTACAGCATACTTGTGCCTGATAGACTTAAAAAAAGCTGTCGACAGTGTGCAAATAGAAGACATTATTCATCTATTATATAACAGGAACATCCCATTAGACCTAATTAAAACTATCGAGAATATATAAAAAGACAATAAAGTAGACGCAAGATTAGCAGAAGAAATTGTCATGGATGAAATTATAAAATAGGTAAAAATAACCGGTCAAGTGCAAGTTGAACTTGCACAATTAGTGTTCCGTACGTTGATTGTTTTTAAAATAAAAATTTTTGTTAGGGTGATATAAAATGATCAGTGACTTCACAAAACACACCCCAAATGAGTTTTCAACAAAGTTTGTTTCCAGTCTTTACTGAAAACTGGTGACCTTGAAATTTTGGTTTTATTCTATACCAGATAAATTATTAAAGGTAATGATAATTTTCGTTCAATCTATACCCCGTGGAGAATATTCCAGGATTTTTTCAAAATTTTTGATCAGAACTTTTCGAGATAACGTAAGGGACAGCGATTTTTCACGATTTTTTAAAAGTAATACGAAGAAAAGTGTGCGCAAGTATTACATTATATATACATTTTTTACTCGTGTTTTCACAAGCTTTCATTTGACACCACACTCGATGACCTAGTAAAAAAATTTTTTTTCCACTTCCGATTTCACCCCTCAAAACGAATCCCTTAGGTCAAAATTTATGTTACGGTGATATAAAATGATCAGCGACTTCACAAAACACACCCCAAATAAGTTTTCAACAAAGTTTATTTCCAATCTTTACTGAAAATTGATGACCTTGAAATTTCTGTTTTCTTTATATACCAGATAAATTATTACAGGTAATGCACTCGTGATAATTTTCGTTCAATCTACACCCCGTGGAGAATATTCCAGAATTTTTTCAAAATTTTTTGATAAGTTCTTTCCGAGATAAGGCGGGTGGACAGCGATTTTTCGCGATTTTTTAAAAATAATACAAAGGAAAGTGCGCGCAAGTATTACAATATATATATATATATATATATATATATATATATATATATATATATATATATATATTTTACTCGTGTTTTCACAAGCTTTCATTTGACACCACACTCGATTATCTAGTAAAAAAAAAATTTTTTTCACTTCCGATTTCATCCCCCAAAACTAACCCCTTAAGTCAAAATTTAACTTTCAAAACTACATGGCTCTGATGAGGCCATCAATTCCTATATTACTACCAAATTTTTGACTTTCTATGACAAATAGTTTCGGAGAAAATCGGGTGTGACAGACGGACAGACACCGAAGTGATCTTATAAGTGTTCCGTACGGAACACTAGAAAAGAAGGGATATAGAATGGGTAACAGAAAAATTAAAATTGTATGTTATGCAGATGACGCGATAATAATGGCTGAGACCGAGAACGATCTGCAAAGGATGCTATATGAATTCTACATAGCAGCAAAACAATATAATATGTCAATCTTAACTGAAAAAAACCAAGACATTAGTAATAGCAAAAGAGCAAATTAGGTGCAAGCTGGTGGTGGAAGATAAACCAATAGAACAGGTGATGGAGGTCGATTACCTGGGCATCAAAATACCTAGTAGCGGGATAGCGGGTTGCCTCAATGATACCATATTTAGAAATAAATTTCTCTCCGTGGAGACTAAAACAAGAATATACAAAAGCGTAATACAACCCGTAATGACCTACGCATCTGAAACAAGACCCGATACAAGTATAACACAGAGGATGCTGGAATCAACTGAAATGAGAATACTTAGGAGATGTACTAACAAGACACTGAGTGATAGAGAAAGAAGTGAAGATATAAGACGCACATATAATATAGAAAACATCAACCAGTGGAAAAGAGGGAGAAAAGTGGAATGGAATCAATACATAGGAAGAATGGCAAACAACAGGATAGTACGGACAGCAAGAGACAAGTCACCGAATGGAAAAAGATCACTGGGACATCGAAGAAAGGAATGGAGTGACAATCTATAGAGCAGGGAACAAATAAAGCAGGCAATCGTGCCTAGCTATAAGTCGGAAGAAGAAGAAGAAGAAGAAAAATTTGTGACGTAATTTTAGATGATTGTTAAAAAAAACATCCCTTGCTTAATCAGACTAAAGAGAGAAATAGACCAAATAGCGAAAGAAGATAATAATGGCCCATTTGTTTTCAAGTAAAGTTTTGGTCTAAACAGTTTTTGTTTATTGACTATTTATTTTTATCATAAGTGTATTAGTACAATTTGAATGTTGTATAAGAGAATATTTCTTGTTATTCTCTACAAATTTTCCTTTATATCTAGGTAGATAACTAAAAAAGAGCATTCTTGTGAATAAATATGGTGAAATATCACGACGATGTACCTACATGTACTATTTCGATTGCTAAGTAAGTCTAAACAGTGCACTTAAGAATAAAATATTTTAAATAGTAGATTATTCTTATGTGATTATGTTGCCGTGCGATTGCCAAGTCATTATATTTATTATAGAAATAAAGATGTCTAATATTGATACGGTCACTATAAATGTTGGTAGGTAACTAAATAGATAACAATTTATGACAAAGTTGTTGAATAGGTGCTTCCAAAGATACTAACTAAAATAACTGACTTGGTTTTACATGAGATTTCACAACGTTTTGTGGTGGAAGGACTGCGTTGCGAGACTTGGCATTTTTTTACATTTTATGTTTTTGATGGGATCTCATTTCTTTTTGTAGGTAGTACTCTTTTTTTTTCTCAGGTAATATTTCTTGAACGTCAGCTATGGATTTTCTTAAAGCCCACTCTCTGTCTCTATTGGTTTTTCTCAAACGCTATGATGTAACAATTTTTGACAAGTCTGGACGATGAGTGCTTCTAAATCGATTATATTCAACGATTGCGGGCTCCTGAGCTTTGATACTACCGAAGTCGACATTAATTAGATGTAATCCGCCCAGACTGGTCACTCTCGAAAGTGCCACGTATGCTTAACCGCATATGAACACTGAAGAACCGATGGCCATCAGTGCACTGTTTAGATTTAGCCCCTGACTTTTGTATATGGTAATAGCATAGGCTATACCTATCGGAAACTGTTCGCGATGAACATAAGCTCTATTAATAAGTTCAAATTTAGTTTTGACTGGACCAAGCTCGTAAAGATGTTCATTATTAAATGTAATACGAGGCTGGTTTGAAAAGTCCGAGCAAAAATAAAAACTACTTATGTGTTTGCGGTAAACCTTTTTTATTTTTCGACATAGTCTCCTTTTAGGCTTATAAACTTCGTCCAACGATGTTCTAGTTTGTTGATCCCTTCCGAATAATAGGATTTGTCTAAGTCTGCAAAATATCCATTAGTGTCTGCAATCACCTCCTCGTTTGAATAAAATCTTTGCCCCGCCAGCCATTTCTTCAAATTGGAGAACAAATAGTAGTCCGAGGGAGCCAAGTCTGGAGAATAGGGGGGATGTAAAACAAGTTGGAATCATATTTCCATTAATTTTGCGACCACAACTGCTGAGGTGTGTGCTGGTGCGTTGTCGTGATGGAAAAGGACTTTCTTGTGGGCCAATCGCGGGCATTTTTCTTGCAGCTCGGTTTTCAAACGGTCCAATAACGATGAATAATATTCACCTGTAATAGTTTTACCCCTTTTCCAGATAGTCGATGAGGATTATTCCTTGCGAATCCCATAACCTTTCCGGCCGAAGGAACGATCTTCGCCTTTTTTGGTGCAGATTCCCCCTTGGTAACCCATTGTTTAGATTGTTGTTTGGTCTCAGGAGTATAGTAATGTATCCATGTTTCATCCACAGTGACGAAACGACGCTTAAAGTCCTCCGGATTCTTCTGGAACAGCTGCAAACCATCCTTGCAACACTTCACACGATTCCGTTTTTGATCAAGCGTGAGCAATCGCGGCACCCATCTTGCGGATAGCTTTCTCATGTCCAAATATTTATGCAAAATATTATGTACCCGTTCAGTCGAGATGCCCACAGCACTAGCAATCTCACGCACCTTAACTCTTCTGTCATCCATCACCATATCATGGATTTGATCAATGATTTCTGGAGTCGTAACCTCCACAGGCCGTCCAGAACATTCAGCGTCACTTGTGCCCATATGGCCAGTCTGAAAATTTTGAAACCACTTATAAACTGTTCTGATCGAAGGTGCAGAGTCACCATAATGTTTATCAAGCTTCTCTTTAGTCTCCTGAGGCGTTTTGCCTTTCATAAAGTAATGTTTAATCACCACACGAAATTCTTTTTCGTCCATTTCTTGAAAATCACTCGACTTCCTTGATTCACACGAATGCCAAACACAAAGAAATAGACCAATATGGCTGAAACTTGGTGTGCGTTCATTTAAGAGATGCTACTAACTAAACATGACCTCGATACGCGCCGGTGGTGCCATCTCTCGGACTTTGCACGGATTTTTCAAACCAGCCTCGTATGTATTTTTTTTATTTTATTTGTATTTTCAGGATCAACCTTTACTCCTTGTACTATACCGATAGAACCTTTGACTAAGCCTAGACTCACGTCAATATTTCGTCTTAACATGACTTTTGCTCCTATTTTAATAACTATATTCTCTTCTAGCCCTGCTGTCATGGAAGTATCATCTTCATACTTTTTGATAATTAAAATATACTTAAAGTATTTTACTTAACTATGTTTTAATTACACGAAGTAGGTAAGTATTATTAAACGAATATATTTGATAAATGAAAAATATTATTAAATATAGTATATTAATTAATAAATAATACAAAATATTCATAATTATGGATTTTTTAGTGATTAACTCATGGTTGACCTTGCATTATGCTATGTATAGCTGAGCGCTGCGCGCTCTCCGCGTTCTATCTCAAAAACGGTTAAGCGTATAAAAAAATTGTTTAGTACAAAATTTGTAGAGAATTTTATGCTCTACAATTTTTATAATAAATACAAATATCATTAACACCACAGGAAGCGAGATATTTGCGAAAAAACGATTTTTGTGAGTTTTGACCTTGAATATCTTAAGACGCGGACACGAGATTTTATGAGACTTTTGAGATAACTTTTAGAATGCCAAAAAAAAAGGTTTATACAAGTTTACAGCTTATTATCTCCCATTCCGAGGTTGACCTTCTATTTTGGCTTAAGTGACTGTACCCCCAGATAAATTCAATAAATTTTAGAGAACCTATAGCATGTCATTTTCTTTTAAAAATATAACGATGAAAATTTAAAAAAAATTTTTTTAATTAAATATCTCCGATTTAGCTTTTTTTTCACAATAGTTTTTTTTGTTTTGAAAGTATTTATACTATACCTAAATTTCACTACGATAATTAAAGTATTAAGAGAAATATTAAACATTAAAATGAGTTCCAAATAAATTACACCCACCCTGCATTTTACTTCACATACGGACCTGTACAAACAAACTTCTATAAATAATAATAATCTTGATTTCCTAAAGCAAAACACTTTTTATTAACACTTGAAAACAAGTATAAATCGACAATTTGCGTGAGCTTTGGTCTTGGTTCAAGTGAAATAATAATAGTCCAAAACGAGTCTATTGAAATACCATTTCGACATATTTCGACACTTAGACTTCAATAAAACCTCGTATTAATGATTAATTATCAGCTACTAAATCTTTTACACCACTTTCATCTTTTGTAAACGGTACATTTGTAATTGATAAAGTTGTAATCTATATTTTGAAGGTGTTTATGTAATGCGTAACTTAACAAAAATGAATTACAAGGAAATGCTTTATACTAATCAACAATCGATCATTAAGTCGATATACTAAATTCTTCAATAGAAAAAATGTGTGGTATCTTGTAGAAATTTACAAAGTGAAGTAGCTTACGTTATTACGCTTAATTTTAAGTCATCTCAAGCAGCAATGTAACTTTATTTTCGCGACTGTGACTAACGTATGTACTACCTGGGATATCGTTTTTGATAAAAATCGTAGTCCGCAACAAGATGAACGAATGGCTAGAGTCACAAAACAGACTACCAATGGGAGAAAGAAACACGATTGTACCCAGAATTTTTGTTGAAAATTATTGCCAATATATTAGGGGAATTTTTTACGACATTACACGTCAGTCAACCACAGAAAAAAAATGAGATAAATGAGATAATGAATTTTAGTTCATTATCTCATTTGGTTCGGGAATGACGAAAAATGTTAAATACAATAGTTTCAGGGAATATTAAGGTGCACAGTTTAAAATTATTTTGAGTATACAGGGTACTTTAAAAAAGAGTGGCCAATATAACATCCTATTTTCTAATTTATTTTTAAATTCTGCTTAAAATTTTATAACTTTTTTATTGATAACACAGCCCCACAAAAAAAAAGTGGGGTATACTTTTGATGCGATATATCAGATCCGTAGTATTTTTGCCCGCTTATCACGAATCTGAGGTCAGAATATCGCCATCACATCTCAATTTTTTTCTAACCTCAAAAAATAGGTAAAAAAATTAAGAAAAATATACTCCTAAAAAATTGGTTCAAGCTTTCTCATGAATCCAAAGATGTATTAATATGGATTCGGACACGCTAAGCTAATATTCATCGGTTGGATTGAGCCATACAGTTCTGTTTTCTTTCTAACCTCAATAAATCAGACAGATATAGTGCTTCTCGAATGCAAAAACGAATTCAAATTAAAATTCAACCGATCCTTACTAAATTTGGTACACGGGGATTTTTTGGGTCGCTGATCACGAATCTGAGGTTGGATTTGCAAAATTCAAGATGGCAGATGTTTTCGCGCCATTTTGAACGCCGAGAAAATTCATCGGTCGATTTTTATTCTTCTACCTGCATCCAGGGCACCTCCACGTGGTGATGGTGGGCAACGGTGTTACTCCACTAGCCGGCAGAGTCCCTGGATAACGGCTTAGATACCGTCATGGCAGGTAGAAGAAGGAGAATTACGATGCAGGGACTCGGAAACACAGTATCGGCGGTTGGTCAGGGTGGGAAACCGGGCCCGCAGCCGTCGTCATCCAGCGACCGTAGCTCTTCATGTGTGGGTGACTTGGCTCATGTAGAGTATAATGCTACAAGAAAACGGTCTCACGGTACAAGGACTTTTCATAAGTGCGATAAAAACAGTGATTCATTTTGTTATATTTGCTGTCAACACGTATTGAGTAAAATGGGGTCACCGATAACGGATAAGATTAAAACCTTATATAAGGATTGTTTCAACATTGAAATACAGCACCAGGATACAGATTGTGTTCCCCACATCATTTGCAGTTCTTGCAAAATAATGTTCTACATCAATAAGAAGGCGATTAAATATTCCAGACCAGCAATATGGAATAGACCATACAGTGAAAATGATTGCTACTTTTGTATGAATGTTGTATCTAGGCATAACCGAAAAAATAAAAGCACTATTACTTATAACGATGTTTCGACAGTAACAAGACCAACTAAACTAATTCCGCCTCCTGAACCACTTGATGCTGATGTTATGGAAACAAATGATTTCACCTTATCAGTTCATGCCGAAAACATTGAGACTGTCGAAAAAGATTCAAACACTGTTACTAATGAATGTTCTAGTGACAACCTATCATATACTAGTGACACAGATAAAGAATTTCTACTATACAACCGTAAACCAGAACCAATACTCGTATCACAGTCAGAACTTACTCGTAGTGATCTAGTCAGAGATTTAGGCTTATCCAAAGATGGTTCAGAGCATCTTGCTTCCTTTTTAATGAAAAGACATTTACTTAAGCCAGAAGCTACGATTTCTTATTATAGAAACAGAGATGAAGAATTTCGAAAATATTTCACAATGGACGAGGAATTGTCACTTTCATATTGTACCGATGTAAAAGGTCTAATGGATGAATTTCAAAATAACTCATACGATCCTGAAGAATGGAGACTGTTCATTGATTCTTTTAAACGGAGCATTAAGGCAGTTTTGCTGCATAATACCAACGTTTACGCTCCCATTCCGATTGCTCATTCCACAGTTATGGAAGAGCAATATGAAAAAATGAAGCAGCTTTTGATAAAAATAAAATAGGCTGATCATAACTGGAAAATTTGTGGAGATCTGAAAATTCTAACAATATTGCTTGGCCAACAGTCAGGGTTTACACTTTATCCCTGTTATAAATGTCTGTGGAATAGCAGAGACAGGGAACGTCATTATAAGAAAAAAAATTTGGCCAACAAGAGAATCGTTCACTCCTGGTGAAAATAATGTATTGTTTCCACCATTGGTAGATCCAGGAAAAGTTCTTATTCCCCCGCTTCACATTAAGCTTGGACTTATGAAGCAATTCACGAGGGTATTAGATACAAACGGCCCATGTTTCAAATATTTGCATAAAAAATTTCCGAAATTTTCTGAAGCTAAAATTAAGGCAGGCGTATTTGACGGGCCACAAATAAGAAAACTGTTTCAAGATTCATTATTTGTTACTAAAATGAATAAAGTTGAAAAAGCTGCTTGGCTTAGTTTTAAAGAAGTCGCAACAAACTTTTTGGGAAATAATGAAAGTCCTAAGTACAAAGAAATAGTCGAGAAAATGGTAAAAAATTTTCAAACATTAGGTTGTTTAATGAATCTAAAATTACATTTCCTGGACTCCCACATCGATGATTTCCCAGATAATCTTGGTGACTACAGTGAGGAGGAGCAAGGGGAACGTTTTCACCAAGATCTGAAAATCATAGAAAATCGGTATCAAGGACGATGGGATGACCATATGCTAGCGGACTATTGCTGGTCGCTAAAAAGAGAAACAAGTCCTCAAAAGCGTTTGGGCAGAAAGCCTTTGAATAGGTCATTCGCGGAAAAAAGAACAAGATACAGCCAAAAAAAAAGGAAAGTTAGGCGCGGGTCTAACCTTCGCAATTCTAGTGCTTAAGGGTCTACTATTTGAGAGTATATGGTTTAAAAGTCCTGGTTTTGAGTTTATTGGGTCTCGTTTTTAAAGTTACAGGGTTATTGAGGTCTATTTTTTGAGGTTACAGGGTGTGGGAGTCTAAGGTTTCAGGGTTTAGGGTTTAAGAGTATCAGGTTTGAGGATTCCCCAACTGTATACCAAATTTGGTAGGAATCGGTTGGTTTTCAAGAATTTTGTCCGCCATCTTGGATCCGCCATTTTGAATTTTGCAAATCCGACCTCAGATTCATAATCAGCAACCCAAAAAACCCCCGTGTACCAAATTTGGTAAGAATCGGTTGAATTTTAATTTGAATTCGTTTTTGCATTCGAAAAGCACTATATCTGTCTGATTTATTGAGGTTAGAAAGAAAACAGAACTGTATGGCTCAATCCAACCGATGAATATTAGCTTAGCGAGTCCGAATACATATTAATACATCTTTGGATTCATGAAAAAGCTTGAATCAATTTTTTAGGAGTATATTTTTCTTAATTATTACTAATTTTTACCTATTTTTTGAGGTTAGAAAAAAATTGAGATATGATAGCGATATTCTGACGTCAAATTCGTGATCAGCGGGCAAAAATACTACGGATCTGATATATCGCATCAAAAGTATACCCCACTTTTTTTTTGTGGGGCTGTGTAATGTTATATACCTAAAACTTGTAGTTTTTCTAATATTTCATTTTTTTTTTAAATACTAGTTTTCAGTTTTGTAAAAAATCGCCAGTAGCGCCATTGTTTCTGAAGGTGGAATACTCATAATTACCAAGTCTTCTCCTTCTTTAATTAATTCTGTTAATACTCCGTCAGGTCCTGGTGTTTTATTGTTTTTCATAGTTTTTAGTGTTATTAATATTTCTCCATCTGTTATCTCTGGTATTACTTCTGAGTTAACATTGATTATCTCTCTATTTCGACGTTCTTTGAGATCATTTGGTGGGCCGTTTTTTTTTGTTCATACAATTTTTGATAGTATATTTGAATCATGTGTGATATTTCAAATCTTCCCCATTTTCAGCCTTCGGTCTTTTGTTTCGGCGCTTTATTTATTCGTCCATTACAAGCGTTGATGAATGCAGTGTTTTGATTTCAAGTGTGTTGTATTTAATTTACTCGCTCATGTTCATTACATAAAATGGATAATTTTATTCAAATAAATAAAAAACGTATTGAAGACGCAGGAGAGAGTATAAAAGAAACTGTAGAAAAACGAAAAAAGTACATAAAATATGATGACCAATATTTAGATTTCGGATTTACCTACGTTAGCAAAGGAAATATGGAACTTCCCCAGTGTGCTGTTTGTCATAAGGTGCTGGCAACTGAAAGTATGCTTCCTAATAAATTGAAACGTCATTTAGAAACAACTCAAGGAAAGCCGCGAAACATCAGTCGACATCCTTGTTTTCCAGAGCATCTATTCCTTCCAAAGCACTGCTCGCCTCTTACAAGCTCGCTTCGCATATTGCCAAATGTGAAAAACCACATACGATTGCTGAAGATCTTATTTTACCTGCAGCAATTGATATGGTATCAGTGATGATTGGAGAATCGGCGGCTAAAGAAATAAAAAATATTCCCTTTTCTAACAATACGATTAGTCATCGCGTTCATGACATAGCTGAAGACATTAATGAGCAAATTGTGGAAAATCTTTCTGATTTATTTGTCATTCAGCTGGATGAAGCGACAGAAGAAAGAAATGTACGTAAGGCTAGTGATTTGTTTGAGATTATAGATTCATACATGGAAGATAATAACATTCAATGAGAGAAGTGTGTCGGTGTGTGTACGGATAGAGCTCGCCCGATATCAGGGCAATATGGAGGACTTCAAGCTCTCATTAAAACCAAGGCTCTAAATGTAAAATGGACACATTTCGTCATACATAGGGAGGCCCTGGCTGCAAAAAATATTTCACCTGAATTAAATTTTGTGATGATATAATTATGAAAGTGGTGAACTTCATAAAAACAAGACCCCTTAAGGCAAGATTTTTCAATAAGCTTTGTGAAGATATGGGTGCCGAGCATACATATTTACTTTATTACTGTAACTCTCGTTGCTTGTCGAGAGGTAACATACTCTTACGTGTACACGAATTAAAAAATGAGTTGTATAATATTTGAAAAATTAAATCTCCTTAATAAATCGTTGCAGGGAAACGAAACGCATATACTGCGACTGACTGATAAAATTGCTGCGTTTCAAAGGAAGGAGGTTGTGGAAAAGAAAAATAGAAGAGGAGCAACGAAATGCTATTTTCCTGTTTTGAAAGGCTTTCTGAAAGGAAAATCTATTCAAAATCTGGAGCCAAAATTGATATTTATCCAACACTTATCAACATTAAGCACCCATTTTAATAAATATTTTCCAGAGAATCTGAATCAATACGACTGGATTAGAAACCTATTCCAATCGACCATATACACAAGAGGTTCCCAAACTTTTTTTCTCGTAGACCACTTTCAAAATTTCGGTGGACCCCCCTGCTGCTATATTTCTACAATATTCCCAAAACTCGTCAAAAAATGAAGATTAGATCTAACGATGGAAATTTGCGTCGTGGCTGAGTTCCAACCCTAAATTCGGAGTGGTAAAAATAAAAAGAAAAATAATATATTTTCTTGTGTTCTATTGATTAAAATAATATGATTACAGACTTAACAGAATTAAAATTAAACATTAATAACGTACCGTAACTTCAACAATGCAAATCAACAATTAAAAAAAAATAGTCATCATTTTAATGGGAGGGATGTACTTGTTGGATTGACAGCAAATTATTAATATTTGGCTTCAGTTTTATAAGGAATAACCGCAAATCTCCCCCGTTCTGTGATGTTCAATCTGCTCCTTTTTTTTTTGTTAATAGGTTTGTAACGACACTAAAACTTTTTTCGACAAGGTATGACGAGGGAAACGCTATCAAAAGTTTTCTCGCAATTTCCCACAGCCCAGGATATTTTTCGGGTATTTCTGCCTACAGCCAAAATGTTTGATAGCCTTTTTTAAATTTCACCTTCAGCTCCTCATTGGTGCTAAGCTCGAGTAGCTCCTCTTGTAATACCACATTCGCCACTTCCGTTTCATCAAATGGATTTATGATCCATGGTGGTATTTCCATAGTCAGAATATCTTCAAATCTATTTTTGAAGTCATCATGCAGGGCATTTAAATGTTGAACGTATGTCTGAATATCCTGATCAAGACACTCTGCCTGTGACAAGTTTGGAAAATGGGAGAATTCGCGCCGACTAACATTTTGCTTCATAAATTTCAATTTTCCAAGAAAAGCCGAAATTACACCCTTTGTTTTTATTAAATTTAGGCTGTCTCCTTGTAACTGCAAGTTAATGTCATTAAATTTTTTGATGAACAAATTTGTCAAATACGCGATTTCTGCTTTCAATTTGATCAGGTTTTCTGTTAAATCTGGACCTTTACTTT
Organism: Pachyrhynchus sulphureomaculatus; assembly: GCA_019049505.1. Taxonomy (NCBI): domain Eukaryota; kingdom Metazoa; phylum Arthropoda; class Insecta; order Coleoptera; family Curculionidae; genus Pachyrhynchus; species Pachyrhynchus sulphureomaculatus. The sequence continues at coordinate 194,780,928 of CM032454.1, forward strand.
TCAGAAACTCTAAAACTGATTCAAAAAGTGAGTAAAATCTTATTAAGCATGCACCTTTCGACAACCAGCGTACTTCAGTATGTAAGAGCAATCGTTGGAAGTCTTCATCATTTTCGTCGCACAATTGTGCAAATAAACGGGTATTCAACGCATTGCTTCTTATTTTGTTAACTGCTTTAATCACAAATTGAAGCGATTGGTGCAATCTATCACTCAAATTTTTCGCTACCAGGTGTTGTCGGTGGATGACACAGTGAATTGCAGTTACTCCTGGTATAATTCTTTTAAGATGGCTTATAAACCCACGATATCGCCCGAAGATGGCAGGAGCTCCATCTGCTGCCACCGAAATAATGTTTGTAAATGGAATCGATTTTTCCTTAAAAAAATCACTCAGGACATTAAATATTGATTCGCCTTTAGTGTCCGTCTCCAAAGTTTTCGCGAATAACAGCTCTTCATGGATTTCTTCGTCCATAACAAATCGAACATATGCCAATAATAATGCTTCATTACCAGGTAAAGTCGACTCGTTCAGTTGAATAGAAAAATGAGTTGTTTGCAGATAATTACACAAGAAACTTTCAATATCAGAGCTCATTTCATCAATACGTCTTTGTACAGTGTTGTTACTCAAAGGAATTCTTTTGAGTAGGTCAAATGGAGGTTTGTGCAGAACAGTTTTCAAAACCTCTTCAACAGCGGGTAAAATTAACTGTTCTCCGATGGTGTGCGGTTTTCCAGATTTCGCTATAAGCAATGAGATATTGTAAGATGCCCGCAAGCCATCATCGTTACTTTGAGACGTTGAAGCGAACATACTGTGCACGGTGGGTCTCTTTTCATATTTTCCCTTCAATGTTTGAAAATATTTTAAATCTTTACCTATTTTATCAGGATGACACCTTCTTAGATGATCTTCGAGCTTCGATGGTTTCATAGAGTCATTGCTCAAAACTTTGTTGCATAAAAGGCATATGGGCAATCGTTTATCTGCCTTTGATGGAAGAAAACCAAATTTCAAATAATCAACACTGTACTGTCGACATTTCTTCTTAGATTCAGCCATGTTTCGTATCAGTTACCTACCTGTAAAGAAAAAAATGTTTGTTTTAGTCATCATAAGGCGACTTTAACAGGATTTGGCTATTTTAACAGAATAAAATAGGATTAATTAATTATTGCAATGAAAAAAAACAAAATGCCGGCGGCAAAACTGATTTTAATTATTAAAAGCAATAAACTGCGAAGACCCATATAGAGGTTTTCACAAAACGGCTGACCCTATTTTAATGTAATATAAAATATTTTTATATTATATTTTGATACATTTCTGTAAACTTGAGAGAAAATATTTCTAAAGAATATTTTGTCATCAAAATTCCGCGATTTTAATGATTTATTTATTACTTTGATGTACGTTACGAATGGTACATAAAGACAAGTACAATTTATGAAAATATTTTTTGTCATTTAGCATTAGCAACTACGAGGGCACTGAAATATGTACAAACATGCAGGTCAATCATATATCTGTCCTTTAGTGAATCACCACAGTCAGGTAAATAAATAATTTTATAATAAAAAGTACTAAAAGTTCAATCTTTCTCGGCTTTCTATTCTTTTAAAGAAGTATCGAATAATGGCCCTGTTCAGTATTTAATTTTTATTACTTACCTACTACACGCAAACATAACAAATATAATATTATTACAATATAAAATAAAAGTATGAATAACAAATAGGCAGGTACTTACTTTTTCCGGCACTGGCAAACACTGACATCGATTCACTCACACTTTTCTTTTCAAAATTCCGGAAACAAATGAGTAGCGTTTGTCCTTGACATTCGTATTTATATTGGTGAAGATTCAAACAAGTTCATGCAAGATTGCAAGCACAGCACAAGTCGTATTTCGTCCCTATGCACGTCTGAACGGGTTGCGTTGCGGGCGGGCGGCGCTTTGCAAGTCTCGACGCACGTTGTACTGAATATCGAATATGCAAGTTTTTACAAGTAACAGTCGCTGACCTTCTTAAATACACTACTCAAAAAAATTAAAGGAGGTTTTAAAACAAGGAAATTAATGTTAAATAAACAGGCTATCTGATCCATATGCCGGCCTAACTGAAAATAAAAATTTTAAGTCCGTGGACCAAAGAAAAAGCAAAATATTTCCAATATTATTTTTTCGCGCTATCTGTTAGGTTGCGTGAGAACCGTAGCTCCTAAAAAATTTTAGCCAAAAAAATCTGAAAATTAAAATCTCAAAGCTTCAAAATGTCTCAATACGACCATTTGGAATTTTTTTTGCTCCCTTAATTTTTTTGAGTAGTGTATTATCTGCCTACATTGATAGGTAAAGCCCAGCCAACATTTTAGTTCTTTACTATCGAAACCAGATAAATTTTCGTGGAGTCCCAGTTACAACTTGTGAACCCCCATTTTTTTTTCACGCCAACGTAGACCCCCGTCGAGTCTCCCGTGGACCCCGGGGGGTCCACGGGGGGAATCACTGATATACACTTTCAACAGTCGAGGAAGAACAGCTTTTAGACCAACTTGAGATACGAGCCTAAAACCATGATTCGATAAAGACAAACTGTTTCAATTTTGGAGCAATACATCCCAAGAACATCCTACTATCAATACTACGGCTTTGAGGGTTCTTTTACCATTTGCTACGTTGCACTTGAGTGAAACTGGCTTTTCTGCCGTTGCAGTAATCAAATCGAAGTACAGGTCACAAATAAATTTAGAAAAAGAAATGAGAGTAGCAATTTCAAATTTCAGCCCCGATTTGAGAAGTTATGCTCAGAAAAGCAAGCTCATCCTTCTCATTCTTTGTACCGTTTGTAGTTTTTTTTATGTTTTCTAATAAATACTAATTAAGATTCTATATATTCTTTGGAGTTTTCTTTGAATAATAAAGTAATTTTATTGTCTGCTAGAGCTACACTCAGGTATCTTTTTTTAGAAGGGCGTTGCAAAAAAATTGCAACCTGTAAAGAGAGTCGCAGTAAAAAAAGATTGGGAACCCCTGATCTAGTTAATTAATAGGAAGTCGAGTTTTGAATACGGCCAATCTATAATTCTTAGAATTTCATTATATGTATAGTACACCAAAATCTATTTTAACATAAATACAATTGTTTACAATAGTCACTCGTTTCCACGCAGTGATTAATAGACATCAATACGGTCACCTTCATTAATATTCTATTGTTACGACAGACGGTGGTCTACGTTATACGCTCTACTATTTTCCTACATCCTGTCTTAAAGGTGTCCACACAACAACGAAAAGTAAAAGCGATTTCTTAAAAAAGAGTTATAAGAAAGTAACATGTGCGTATTTGTTTTATGATACGATATACATAATTGATTCTGTTAAATAATTTTACACGAACCGTTTTCCTTGCTGAACAAAGTAATTTAATTAGTTAGTTGTTATGAGTTGGTAGTATTTAATGACATAACAAGGTGTACATTGTCACGAAATTTCCTAATAATGTTCTGTAGGTTGTAGTTGGTAATAAAAAAGGGTTTTTGGAGAGAGTGGTGTGAAGTGTGCCAGGTTGAACTGCATACGGATGTGCTGTATTAGCGCTACGTGCATTCTACTCGTACATTGGTCGAACATTTTATGAAAAATTTAGAGACTATTAGAAGAATTTTTCTTCTATAATATATATAAAATGCAACGTCTCTCTGCCTGCCTATCTGTCTGTCTGGCTGTCTGTCCGTTAGTGCGCTTATCACTGGACAACCACTTATCCGATTTACGTACTTTTTTTTTTTTTAAAACATATTTATGTTCTCTGGCCAGGTTATAGGCTAAATTTTTTTACGATAGGTAGCATAAGGAATGAGCAGTGACGATAATAGTGAATGAAGTCGGAAAAAAGTTTGCGCGCGTTACCTTGCAATACACAGCCTAAACCATTAAACATGGAACAATATTATGTAGCAGAGAATATCTATAATCTATAATCTATAATATATATAAAATGCAATGTCTCTCTGTCTGTCTATCTGTCCATTAGTAAGTTTATTACGCGAGAACCACTTATCCGAGTTACGTGTCTTATTTTAAATTCATACATATATACTTTGGCCAGGTTATATAATAATAATAATAATCTATATCTATAATATATATAAAATGCAACGTCTCTCTGTCTGTCTGTCTGTCCGTAAGTGCGCTTATCCCTCGAGAACCACTTATCCGATTTACGTGATTTTTTCAATTCATACATATGTTCTCTGACCAGGATATAGATATATATTTTATTACATCTATAGTATATATAAAATGCAAAGTATCTCTGTCTGTCTGTCTGTCTATCTGTCTGTCCGTTAGTGCGCTTATCACTGCAGAATCACTTATCCGATTTACGTACTTTTTTTAAAACATACATATGTTCGCTGGCCAGGTTATCTATAATCTTCTATCTATAATAGATATAAAATGCAACGTCTCTCTGTCTGTCTGTCTGTCTCTCTGCCTGTCAGTCCGTTAGTGCGCTTTTCACTGGAGAATCACTTATCCGATTTACGTGCTTTTTTTTTAAAACATACATATGTTCTCTGGCCAGGTTATCTATCTATAATATATATATATATATATATATATATATATATATATATATATATATATATATATATATATATATATATATATATATATATATATATATATATATATATATATATATATATGTATATATATATATATATATATATATATATATATATATATATATATATATATATATATATATATATATATATATATATATATATATATATATATATATATATATATATATATATATATATATATATCAGGGTTACAGGGAAAGGCGTCCTAGATAATTAAGGACGTGATAGTTTAGATCGTTTCTGACCGATTTGATTCTATGACATGATGTCCTAAACTTAACCGTTTTCAAGATATTGAAGTTTAAAGATTTTCTAAAAAAAAAACATGTTTTTTTTTTGCTTTTATATCGATTTTTTTTTATTAGAGGTTCTCGAGTGCGATTTTTTGGTTATATTTAGTTAGTCTGTATGTCAAGTATCAAAAATCATCAAAAAAATTTGAACTAGTTACTAACAGTTTCAAATGGCGGCTTGTTAATGTTTCTAAATTACGAATTTTTACCAAGTGTTTCCTACTTTAAATCAATAAAGAGAAAAAAAAAATTATGGAAGTTATTCTGCAAATTATTTTCAAAACTTTTACGTCTTTTTAGCTATCAAAAAAAGGTATAATACTAGGAAGTTAAGAGGAAAACTGTACACAGAATGACACCTAAAGCGGGCTCGGGTAGCAAAAGGTAAATTTTTAGTTCTAGGTGAAAATACGAAAAATACACAAATAAAACAAAAAACTTTGCAATTTAATATTTTTTATTAATTATAATTCATGTTCTATATGGTCGCCCCTATTTCTAACACAAATTCTCATTCTTTTTCTTAAATTACTTTTCACAACGCTGGTTGTAAGGTGCCGCCTCATTTCGTCAGCCGCGTCAATTATTTTTTGTCTTAGGACATCCACATTTTCGATAGGAGTCATCTGGTCGTATATGAGACTTTTCATGTGATCCCACACATAAAAATCCATCGGTGTTAGGTCTGGGCTTCTCGCCGGCCAAGGTATGGGTCCGCCTCTTCCAATCCATTTGTTGTTGTTGTCATTGAGCCATGCACGAACACTTCCTCTGTAGTGAGCTGGGCAGCCATTGAAAGTACATGTTTTGTCTCAAACCAATAGGTAAATTAGGTAAATCGTTCCGCAAAAAATTGTCGTATTCCTCGCCGTTCAAATTATCTGGCAGGAAGAATGGCCCAACCAAATAATTTGAAATTATACCCATCCACACATTTAAGCTGAATCTTGTTTGTGATCCTTTCGTTCTTTTTTTGTTTGGGTTGCCTTCCTCTTTAGAAGCCCAATAGTGGGCATTGTGGTAGTTTGTAAGACCGTCTTTGTCGAATTTCGACTCGTCAGTCCATAGTATTTTTCTTAAAAAAAGATACATCTTCGACATCGGTATTGAGCATAAATCTGCAGAATTCTAATCGTCGCAACAGATCCCCTTCTTCAATGACTTGCACGGGCGTATAGTGGTAAGGGTGTTGCCCAACAGTATGCATTACAAACCATACCTTCCACTGGGAAATACCAAGCTGTTGTGCGACAACATTTGTAGATGTGGTTGGGTCCACCTCAAAGAGACGTCGTATTTCGTTTTCTTCGTCTTCGTCAAAGATACGTGGTCGTCCCATGTCAGTCCGCCGTCTTTGTACGGAACCAGTTTCTCGTAGTCTTCGATAAGTTCCATCAAATACGCTAACATCAGGTACACGACGAGTACGATATCGCAGTATGTATTCATCACGTGCACGCGACAACACTCCTTCGCAAAATCCGTAACACATTAGAATGTCAGCATATTCCTCGTTAGTATACGTTGCCATATTCACAAGCAGAGATCAAAATCCAGTTACGAGCCAATTCACACAGCCAGAAGATGAAACACAGATATTTTTGAAAAGCACGGTATAGCACATCTACCACGGACGAATCTTATGAGCAGACTAAAAATCACTCAATAATGTTTAGTGAACAGAAAATGTCACTCGCACAGAGAGTACCCCGACGGGACAAAAAGGTTACCCAACCCTTTTTATTGTTTGAAGGTGCAGGTAGTAAACCGGTAATTGGTAGTATCTTAATTCTATTATTATGTTACTCTAGATTTGGGTCTATTGAAATCTCATTTTCTTAGAATTTTCAATAGATCCAGTAGATATTATACCGTTTTAGATAGCTAAAAAGACGTAAAAGTTTTTAAAATAATTTGCAGAATAACTTCCATACATTTTTTTTTTCTCTTTATTGATTTAAAGCAGGAAACACTTGGTAAAAATTCGCAATTAGAAACATTAACAAGCCGCCATTTGAAACTGTTAGTAACTAGTTCAAATTTTTTTGATGATTTTTGATACTTGACATACAGACTAACTAAAAATAACCAAAAAATCGCACTCGAGAACCTCTAATAAAAAAAAAAATCGATATAAAAGCAAAAAAAAAATGTTTTTTTAGAAAATCTTTAAACTTCAATATCTCGAAAACGGTTAAGTTTAGGACATCATGTCATAAAGTCAAATCGGTCAGAAACGACCTAAACTATAACGTCCTTAATTATCTAGGACGACTTTCTCTGTAACCCATATATATATAAAATGCAACGTCTCTCTGTCTGTCTATCTGTCTGTCTGTCCGTTAGTGCGTTACGTGCTTTTTTTTTAAACATACATATGTTCTCTGGCCAAGTTATCGGATATAATTTATTGCGTTAGGTAACATAAAGAATAAGCAGTGACGATAATAGTGAAACAAGTCGGAAAAAAAGTTACCGTTAGCGGGTTCTCTTGCAATACACTGCCTAAACCAATAAATATGGAACAATATCATGTTGCAAAGAATATAATATATATAAAATGCAGCGTCTCTCTGTCTGTCTGTCTGTCCGTCAGTGCGCTTATCACTTGAGAACCACTTATCCGATTTACGTGTTTACATAAATTTATACATACGTTCTATATAATTCGATATAAGCCTAGATAATGGGAGATAAGATGAGGTAATGGGAGATAAGTATAAATAATGGGAGATAAGGAGAAATAATGGGAGATAAGCAGAGACAAATCTAGATAATGGGAGTTATGGTGAGATAACGGGAGATAAGGAGAAATATTGGGAGGTAAGGAGAAATATTGCGAGATAAGTCGAGATGAGCCTAGATAATGGGAGATAAGGTGAGAAGATGGGAGATAAGGAGAAATAATGGGAAATAAGGGGAAATAATGGGAGATGAGCAGAGATAAACCTAGATAATGGAAATTATGAAGAAATAATGGGAGATAAGGAAAAATAATGGGAGATAAGGGGAAATAATGGCAGATATTTTATTACGTTAGGTAATATGAGGAATAAGCAGTGACGATAGTAGTGAATCTAGTCCACGCAAGCGGAGCCGCGGGCACGGCTAGTTAGTGTTATAAAAAATCAAATTTTCTTCTGTATTATAGTTGTATAGTTCTCTTCCAGGCATCATCTTACAAAAGTACAGTTTGTTTGGAAACACAGCCCAAAACACGAGAACAATATTTGTAGCAATTGATTCAATAGGATTATGCCAGGAAATATTAACATGGGGCGAGAAGCTCCGAGACTTTCCGATAGATGTACAAACAAAAAAAACCATATGATTTTCGGTTAGTGTCAACTTTCACAAAATTCGTGTAAAAATTTCATAATATTTTGTGTGATGCTACTTTTGTTTTTTTGCAAAATGATGGAACAAAAAGAATTTTGTGTGTTGATTAAACATTGCTTTTTGATGGGAAAAATGGCCGCAAGGTGAAAATGAGAAAGATAGCGACAAACTTTTTTTCGACCTAATTCATTATTATCGTTAGTCCTTATTCCCTATGTTATCTAACATAACAAAATATAGCCTGACCAGAGAACATAGGTATGAGTTAAAGAAAAATACGTAAATCGGATAAGTGGTTCTTGAGTACAATTAACGGACAGACAAACAGACAGAGAGACGTTGCGTTTTATATATATTATAGATTTTTTCGATAAATGTTAAGTTAAGAATTTAAAGAAATACGTAAATCGGATAAGTGGTTCTCGAATGATAAGCACACTAACGAACAGACGGACAAATAGAGATGCGTTGCGTTTTATACATATTATATATAGATTATTATTACGTTATCATCGTATCATCACGTAAATTGGATAAGTGGTTCTTGAGTAATAAGCGCACTAACGGACAAACAAACAGACAGAGAGACGTTGCATTTTATATATATTATAGATTATAAACTTAAGTTTTAGGATAATGCATTGAAAATAAGTACAACATTAATATTATTATTTACTGTTATATTTTATTTTATCTTGTTTTTTTAATGTTACACACGAATATAGAGAGAGCATTATATTTGAAAAAAACGCGAAATAATTTGATTTTCAAGGTATAATGAATGTGGCAACGTAGCTTCGCGCCTCACGCAATCACGTGTTATTTATAGTTGATACTTTTACATGATACAAAATAAAAATTATGTATAATTGATTAAAACGATATTTTGGATTATTTATTATATATATATATATATATATATATATATATATATATATATATATATATATATATATATATCAATTATCATTATTGATAACTGAATAAATGCGCGTGCGAGGCGAGCTGTTATTCTTGTATTTTTTAAAAGAAAGTCCGATGAAACTACGTTGCTACAGCGAAAATTCACTTCAGAAAATTCACTATCTCCAGAAAGTACTTGCCCACCTAGAAATTTCCATGTAGCTGCCAAAATTGAATACCTAATTAAGCCCTTTTATTATATTAGGTAAATTTAATTGTTCTTAACAATTGTCCATCATAAAACTGTTTAGATAAGCCTTTTTGGTGAAATCACAAATTAAAAAGTAATTAGAACAAATTTCCAAGTTTTGCATTATAATCGTTTTGAGGCGTTTCTGAAAATTTCAGTTGAAGTAAGCACTCATTTCAAGTTTCTAGGGATTATGGAAATTCCTAGTGACATTTTATGATAAAAACTATGCTGTAAATACCATTGCCCTTTTGGAAATTAACCATTCGCAAGCAGTACTTTGTCACTCTCAATTGTTTTGTGAAAATGCCAAAAACAAAAGAAATTTTCGTTGAAAATCGGGCTTTGATAATTGCGAGACATCAAAATGGTCACTCGAGTCGACAAATCGCCAGTACCAAGGAGTACAGTGGACTACATCGTAAAAAAATTTTCTGCGGGATATGGAACTTTCAACCAAAAACGTTCAAGAAGGCCTCGAAAAACGACTCCAGCTGAAGATAGAGTTATAACAATGTCCAGCAGACGTAATCGCCGCCTAACCGCCCCAGAAATCACGACCCAAGTAACCCTGGAGCGGCCCATCTCCATCGGCATGACAACCGTAAAGAACAGGTTAGCAGAAGGTGGACTACACGGGAGAGTTGCAGTGAGGAAACTACTTCTTAGGCAAGTGAATAAACGTAAACGATTAGAATGGGCCCGAGAGCATGAAAATTGGACATCACAACAATAGAATTCCGTCCTTTGGAGCGACGAATCTAAATTCGAAATTTCCGGTTCAAATCGACGAGTTTACTTGTGATGGTCAGCTGGAGAGAGAATGTTGGAAGCATTTGAGTTGCCTACAGTAAAACATGGTGGAGGTGCAGTAATGGTTTGGGGTTGTTTTGGCAACGGTAAAATTCGAAAAATCTTTAAGAAAAAAGGAATCATGCGAAAAGAACAGTATCAAGAAATTTTGCTAACTCAAATGCTTCCTCCTGGAAGAGATATTTTTTAGGGGAAATTTATTTTTCAGCATGACAACGACTCTAAACATTCTGCTAAACAAATTAGAGAACTTTGGACCAATGAAAATCCAATGACGTCCTGGAAGTGATGACTTGGCCTCCACATTCACCCGACTTGAACCCCATCGAATTACTGTAGAATCGTTTAGACAGGTATGTTTGAAAACTCAATCCAACATCAGAAAATCACTTGTAGGAACTTTTACAAGCAGAATGGGTTAAAATATCTGAAGAAATTCTGAAGAAACTACTGGACAGAATTCCGAAACTCCATAAAGCGGTAATTAAAAACAAAAGAGGTCACATAGATGAAAAAAATCCTGGAAAATCATGAATATTTTTCTGATTTTCTAGACTGTAAATAGTGTGAAAATAAGTAATGATTTATTAAAATTTTAAAAAATAATATTATCTGGGTTTTTGTTGTCTTGGGACTGAAATAACTAGGTGGGCAAATACTTTCTGACGGTAGTGTACATGAAAAAGTAATATTTATTTAACAACTAGAAGGTAAATTAGCTTCATATTTTAACAAACGAAAGCAAGGTAATTTTTAATGTATATATACTTTTTTGGAACTTTTTACTTCTTAATGCACATACGACAGCAAAAATTGTAAAAAACGCATGCTTTTGATCGAAGAAAAAGTATGGATTCCTATCTTTTACGTGTTAAATAACTGAAACTTTTACAATTAATTATGGCAATACGGCGCCGGCGTGGTAAACCATCTTTATCAGGTGTACAAGTATGAAATGCGGTTTTTTTTCTAAAAAAAACATGTCAAATTCGGAAGAATGATAAAAAATGCTTTATTCAAAGTATGCTCCATCGCTTGTTATACATTTTTCCCATCTTTCGGGCGATTTGTGAATACCACCTCAGTAAAAATCTTCCCCTTTTGCTGCAAACCATTCATCAAGCCATTTTTTCACATCATCGTACGAACCAAAGCGCTGCTCAGCAAGTGCGTAACCCATCGATGCAAACAAGTGGTAATCGGAGGGAGCCAAGTCTGGTGAGTAAGCCGCATGGGGTAGAACTTCCCAGCTGAGTGCTTCCAACGTGTCGCGAACTGGTTTTGCCGTATGTGATGGAACATTGTCATGAAGAAAAATGACTTTGTGTTGCCTCTTTTAGTATTCTTGCCTTTTTTCAAGCAGTGAATGGTTCAAATCGGTCAATTGTTGTTGGTAACGTTTGGTATTAACCGTTTCCCCAGGTTTTAACAGCTCATAATAGACCACGCCCCTCTGGTCCCACTAAACATAGAGTGTCGTCTTTCTGCCAAAGCGATTCGGTCTTGCAGTCGATGTGGATGGTGCGCCTGGGTCTATCCATGATTTTTTGCGTTTGGGATTCTCAAAATAAATCTACTTTTCATCCCTTGTAAGTATACGATACAAAAACGATTTCCTTTTGTACACGTGCTTTTGCGCTTTTCTATTTGCCTGTCGTTCAACTCATGTGGTACCCATCTACTGGAAACACCTTTTTGACTAACGCCCAATTGCTCGGCGAGTTGTTTTTGTGTTTGCGAATCATCTTCGTTCAACAATGCTTGCAATTCCACATCTTCGTTTTTTTTTTTGGCGGTTTTCCACGTTCCTTGTCTGCAACATCGAAGTCACCACTTTTCAAACGCCGAAACCATCGTTCACACGTATCTTGCGATGGAGCATGTTCACCATAAGCTTCTCGAAGTAATCGGTATGATTCAACAGCAGTTTTCTTCAAATGAAAACAAAGAATTAATGTTGTCCTCGAATGCTCTTTGTTCGGTATAAATTTCGACATATTGAACACAATAACACAACACTATGCACACACTTTTCCAATTTATTACTCGTGCGCGTCTGACACTTGTTAATGACACAACAAAATGGCGCAGTGTCAAATCTTTATAGCACAAACTGCATTGGTGCACCATCTGTTGTCTGAAATCCGCATTTCATACTTGTACACCTGGTATATTGAAGCAGTGAATGCATGATGCTAAAATCTATTATTTCTCAAAATTTGAAGCAAAACAACTTTTAACAGTTATTCCTAAGAAATACTTTAATAAAATCGGTTAGTTAGAGAGGTAAATGAAGGGATATGGAGCTATAGATGGTAGAAAATTATACTAAGAAGAGTCTGACAAGAAAAGAACTTCGGAATGGTGAAAAAGATTAATTCAGTAGAAACGAGTATATAACTTCTAAGTGATCTGAATAAGAAGCTCTACTGGGTGGACCATGTATAGCACTAAGACTAATGCAACGAGCTAATAAACGTTACAATTATAACACGAAGAAATGTCCAATGACAAAAAAGAAAATCAGAAATTATATAAAACAGTTCAGCATTACTAAGACCTACAGGAAATTTTCACGGTTCACTTACATTTAAGTACGAGAATGTATACAATATATGAATTAGTTTTATTACCTGTTACAAATAATGAACACCTATGTCACGTTAATTTATTGCTCATAAAAAATAATGAGTTTTCTGCACGATTTACTCAACTCTTACTTTTTATTATTATAAAGTAATAATAAGTATATCAAATTAATACAAAGTATCCTAACATATAACATAACAATAAAATCATTAATGGACGTATTCAAAAGCATTTTAAGACACTCTTATATAACATATAAATTTATTTTTAGTGTTGCATACGGAACACTTCTAAGATCACTTCGGTATCTATTCGTCTGTCTGTCTGTCTGTCACACGTGATTTCCTCCGATAGCAGGGTGCGCCTATCGGTACATGCAAGACACATTTTTAGAAATACGCATTTTAATTAAATAAACTATTTGAATAATATTTAAGAATTAATAAAATCGTTTACCCAGCTTCCCCATTTCCCTCGTAAGTATAAGTAGAAAGATAAATATTTTTTCTCCCACTAAAAAATAAATTAATCTAAACACTACGTATCCATTTTTAGTGTTCCGTGCCAAAACTGAAAAACAAGACACCTATAGAATCACTTCGGCGTCTGTCTGGTTATAATAGCCGATTTCCTCCGAAATAACTTGACATAGAAAATTGAAATTTGGCACTAGTATAGGAATCGATGGCCTCAGCAGAGCGGTGTAGTTTTGAGAGTTAAATTTTGGCTTAAAGAGTTAATTTTGGGGGGTGAAATCGGAAGTACAAAAAAAAATTTACCAGATCATCGAGTGTGGGTGTCAAATGAAGCTAGACACCAAAGAGGCTTCTCGCGCTGACGGAGTGCCTGCCATAGTTCTCAAAAACTGTGCGAGGGACCTAACACCAGTTTTCTGTAGACTTTACAACATATCCTACAGAAAGGAAATATTTCCTTCCTGCTGCAAATGTGCCACAGTTCAGCCGATACCTAAAAAAGGCAAGAAGACCTTGCCAAATAACTACCGACCAATCGCACTGCTTCCAATAACATCGAAAGTCATGGAAAAGGTCAATCAGCATCTTCTAAAATATCTTGAAGGATTTAACATTATTAGCGATCACTAATATGGCTTTCGTAAAAATAGATCAACTGACTTATGTAACACCTGTTTGGAACAACGCAATTGAACAATTTGGAGAATCTCGAGCGGTTGCTCTTGACATATCTAAGGCATTCGACCGTATTTGGCAAGATGGGCTGTTGGCTAAGCTACGTTCTTATGGTATATCTGAAAAGTTCTGTTTGTGGCTCTCATGTTGTTCCCTCAGAGAGCGTTCTTTATGAGTGGCAGCCGACGGATTTCTTTCTAACACCTTCCTTATCAACGCCGGTGTACCCCAAAGCTCCATTCTGTCTCCTACTCTCTTTCTCATTTATATCTGCTGTAAAAGACCCAGAATCCAATCTACAGCTTTGCTGATGACAGTACACTTATCTCTTCATTCACTTTGAACGCCCGGACATCGGCTACTCAGATGAATATTCGCAGACAGCAGGAAGTCATTCAACGTAACAAAGACCTGGAAGAAATTCTATCTTTAGGTGACAATAACCAAATGGAATTTAACGCTACAAAAACCCAGGCGGCAGTTTTTTCTAAAAAAGTTAACGTTGCTGAACCAGACATAGTTATGTCGGGCCACTCCATTCCTCTAACATCGTCACTCAATTTGTTGGGCGTTAATTTGGGAGCAAATATTTCCGCATGAACATGTTGCAGGCATAGCAAGGAGAGCTTCTCAAAACTTGGGAATATTATTTCGAAGAAGAAAGCTTTACACTCCACAACAACTGTTAATTCTTTACAAAGCTCCGTATGAGGTTCAGCTTGTTACTGCTCGTACGACGCTTTTCAAGCAGTCTTTTATATGGAGAACATCATTCCTTTGGAATAATTTGCCCAGGACTGTGTTTCCCACTGAGTACAATTTGCAGCGATTCAAGAACAACGTAAATCGCTTTCTCCGCACACGTGTCGCTGCTGTAGCGCTTTAGGCACTTCCCTGTAGCACGTGTGCTGGACCTATAAAAAAAAATGAAAGCTTGTAAAAAACAAGTTAAAAAATATATAGAATTGCGCACACTTTTCTTTGTATTATTTTTAAAAAATCGCGAAAAATCTCTGTCTTCCCTTTTTATCTTGAAAAGTACTGATCAAAAAATTTTGAAATAATTTTGGAATATTCTCTACAGGGTGTAGATTGAACAAAAATTATCACAAGTACATTATCTTTAGTAATTTATCTGGTATATAAAAAAAAATTCAAGGTCATCAGTTTTCAGTAAAGATCGGAAAAAAACTTTGTTGAAAACTCATTTAAGATGTGTTTTGTGAAGTCATTGATCATTTTGTACCTCCGTAACAAAATTTTTATTTCAAAAGCAATCAACGTACGGAATATTAATTGCACAAGTCCAACTTGCACTTGACCGGTTTTTTTTTTCGTTATTACTATCACTGTCAAATAGTTTAGGACTTTCTCAATTTCATATTTAATTTCTGATAATATTCATATAACAGTAGTAGCCAAAGAGGCCAGGTAGTGTAGATTCTTCCTTGCCCTTATGGATGTAGAAAATAGCGTCCCCTTAGAAATAGGATTTTTTATTGGGAGGCTCTTTCTTCTAAAAAATCTTCACTCTCCGATTTTCGATTTTTTCAGTTAAATTTTTAGGGTTCCACTATATGAAAAATGTGCATCCTACGGTCATCGATTTTTAGTTTAGTATTGTAAAGGTTTATTTAATTTATTTAAAGAAATATATTCGTAATAATTTATCTTCTTCTTCTTATATGTACCATATCAGGTCACCCTGACGTTAGCTATCACTCTGGCATATTCATCCCTGTTTTCTACGACTCGGAATAACTCTTCGATGCTATGGATTCCTGTCCAATCTCGTATGTTTCTCAGCCAAGAGCCTGCTTCCTACCAACGCCGCGCCTGCCTTCAATCTTTCCCATCATTATGAGCTGCAATAAATCATAATGTTTGCCACGAAAAACATGTCCCAAATACTCCAGTTTTCTGCACTTTACTGTTCACAACAACTCTCTAATTGTATTAGCTCTCCGCAGTACTTCCTGATTGGTGGCATAAGCTGTCCAAGGAATACGGAGAATCCTTCTAGGGAGCTACATCTCGAAAGCCTCCAGGCGGTTAACTGTCGCAACCTTCAATGTCCATACTTCAGTGCCGTACAACAAAACCGATCAAATATAGCATTTTAGCATTCTAGTTTAATGCTATCATTGCAAAAGAAATACCTTGTTTTAATAAAGGTTGTACTGGCTGCTTCTATTCTGCACTTAATTTTGTTGTCAGGATCTTACTGGTCAGTAATGTAGCTTCCAAGGTATTTAAATTGGTGAACTCTCTCTATCGCTTGACCGTTGAGATGGAGATCAACATCTGCATATTGTTGACGGCTAAAGACCATGAATTTGTTTTTAGATATATTGATATTAAGGCCTGTATCCGCTCCTGCCTGCTCAACTCTATCTAACAGGCGTTGAAGATCTTCAGTCCTGTCACTCAAGATAAGAGTATCGTCTGCATATCTGACTGTGTTAGTGAACTCTCCATTCGCCTTCACTCCATATGGCTGTTTATATAAAGCTGCTTTGAAGATCTTGTCGGAGTAAAGGTTAAATAGCAACAGTGAAAGTATGCAGCCCTGTCTCCCTCCTGGTTGAATAGCAACATCTTCTGACGTGGTCTCTCCAAATTTTACCGATGCCCTTTGTTTAATTTATCACTCTGGTACTCTGTGAACTTGCTTTTTAATGTTAGATAACCCACTATACATGTAGATATTGTGGGTAGTTTATCAATATTTATTAGAAATAAGCTTGGTTTAGTAAATTTCACCATTTCATCAAGAAAGAAGTTTACCTAGCAAGTTTAAATATTTATGGTTTGTCTTTTTTTAAAGAAAGTACATACTAGCCCAGTCGTCAGAAGAAAATTTTGACGAAAAGCTCTCATTAAATGTTAACAGGCTGCATTTTGGCACACAGGTAGTTTTTTGGACATAGAATACAATAAAAAAAAGTTTGATGCTCTAAAGCAGGGGTGCTCAAACTTGAACTGCTGGCGATCTACCTCAATATTGTTAGACTACGATCGATCGACTCTGAGAGGCTTCAAGTAAGTGTGATGCAGGGTTGTCGTCTAGGTAGGGTGTATCGTGGCATAGATATTAGTTTTCCGCACAATATGCATTTTTTTAGTCAAGGTAAGTATAGGTCTGCTCTAAAATGTCAATGAAAAAACTCATAATTATTCAAAATTGCGAGTTTATTGGTTCTTATAAAACAAACGAGTTCTAGTGTCTAAACTTAACTAAAGAGTGACTTTGGATGTTGAAGCGTGGCACTGCATGTCCTCAGCATACTTTTCATAAGATAGTACGTAATTACCGAGTGCTAATCGCAAGCATGATGACATATGTTCGTCAGTTAGTCGATTGCGATATTTTGACTTAATTATCTTCATTTCTGAAAATGCAGACTCGCACAAGTAAGTTGACCCAAACATTGCCGTCAGTTGAAGGGCGATTTGCCTTAGATTCGGATATTTATCTTCAGATATAAAACACCAGAATTTTGTATCAGATGCTGTGGCTTTGAGATGTATATCTGATATAATCTGCACTAACTCATTTTCAACAGAACATGAGTCCATGTTAAACTGACTTGCTATTTCAGTAGCTAATTCCTCAATATTTTTACACAAAAAAAGATAACTCATAAATGATGCGATATTTGCCAATTTACTGAAATCATAAAAACGTATTTCGAATTGGCCCAAAATATTTGATAATTCTGCCTCATAAATATCATAATTCAACTGAGGAATCCTTGCTTTCAAAGACGAAAAATTTTTTCAGATCCTTTCTTTTCAGTTGATCTATCATAAGTTGCAATTTACTTTTGAATGCGTTTATTGCGCTAATCATCTCAATAATAGTGTTTCCTTTGCCTTGAAGCTCCAAATTAATGGTGTTTAAATGCATTGTGATGTCTGTCAAAAATGCCAAATCAGTCAGCCATTTTCCGTTTTTCAGCATCTGAGTGTCATCACCTCTTTCGTCCAGAAAAGCTGTTATTTCGTGCAATAATTCTTGAAACCTTTCTAGGAATTTTCCGCGACACCACCACCAGTGTGTTCAGCTGACTCACTATCTTCCAACTGCAATTTAAAGAGCCGTCGTTGCAAGCTACGTGCACGAATAGAATTCATAATTTTTATTGCAATGCCCATAATCTCCTCCATGTTTAGAACTTTTGAATACAAAACTTGTTGATGTATAATGCAATGAAAGGAGAAAAATGAAGGGAAATCATCATTAGCTCGACACAATGCCACAAAACCGTTTTTGTTTCCAGTCATTGCTGGTGCTCCATCGGTTGTAATGCACACTAGTTTATATGTTGGTAGCTTGTAGTTTGTTACAAAATTGAAGAAAACGTCATATATATCTTCGCCACGGGTCTTTCCTTTCAGAGGAATCATTGTCAAAAACTCTTCCTTAGCCGACATGTCATTGAATACCATTCGAATAAAAATACACAGCTGGGCAGTGTCTGTCATATCGGTGGATTCGTCGAACTGTAAAGAAAAGTATGTACATTCCATGATATCATGTTTTAGTTTATCTGCCATGTCCTGACTCATGACTTCAACACGCCTTGTGACAGTCGGACGAGATAATTGAAGTTCTCCAATAGCAGACATAATCTCTGTTTTATTTTTAAAATCTCCAAATAAAGTCTCACCCGCTTCAATAAATGCTTCCTTCACAACCAATCCATCATCAAATGGTTTCTTGTGTTTCGCCAATATATGAGATATTTTAAATGACGCGATCGTTGCCGCTTTTGATTGTTTGGCTGGTCTTGTGAACATGGTTTGTTCTTTTTTCAAACAAGTTATCAACTCACGTACTTTTCGTTTTCTTAATTCACTCTGTGACGGAAAATCCTTTTCGTAGTTTTTATGAACCGTTTTTATGATGCCTCTCTAAGTTCCCACGCTTAGGTATTGCAACTGACGCACGGCAAATGAGACAAATGCACTTATCCTTTACCATACAAAAGAAAAAATCTTCCTCCCAATCGTTATTAAAATGATAAGTTTTACTTTTTTTCTCCGGACTCATTTTGGACTATTTATTAATAAACTTTGTATCGATGTATCGCCTTCAAGTTACAACTCAGACTAACTCCTATTCCTGCAGGCGCAACATTTATATCGGCGCGAACGAAGTCTCGAATGTTCCCGTCAAACACGCCGCCCGAAGTTTCTAGAAAAATCGGCGGGAATCAAAAACGCTGCTTTTCTTTGACAAGTTCCTTTGATAAAGCCGCCTTTTGCCGCTAGCAGGGGATTATTACGATAAAAGAAAGTGATGAGGGGGTTATTCTGGCCTAATTGTGGATCGAATAAATTTTAGTAGTTTATTCATTGCATTTTGTTTTAGTTACCTAAAACAAAATCTGTGAATAGTTCTATATCGGAATTTTTTTCTCGAGATCGACTCAAAAAGCACTCGCGATCGACTTGTCGATCGCGATCGACTGTTTGAGCACCCCTGCTCTAAAGTGTACAATAAGCCTACAAAATCGGAAATAAAATGAAAAATTGGATTTTTCGCAAATATTTCGAAAAATAAAAAAGATATCGAAAAACTAATAGCACTACGTAAAAAAATGGAAAATTTTATAAAAAAAAAATTGGATATAGATTATTTTTTTTTAGTTTTACTATGATCTAAAAAAAATATTTAGTCAGTCCTAGTGGGAATCATGCTTCCAACCTCATTTATGATAAAATAATCATTTTTGTATACCGCCGAATATTTTGAAATTTGTTATTAAAGGGTTCCTCGGGGTGCTAATTAAGAATCCGATGACAGACTTAAAAAATTCAAAATTGCTGATACGATATGACAGTACGTCATTCATTTAATTCCTTCGAGTAATTTAGAATGTTTGTGTTTTCAATAACTGTTTTCTTTGTACCTGGATGTTTAAATGAAATGTAAATACTTCATATCTAAAGCTTAGACTTTTATTTTTCATTTCCCACCTTTAAATGTTTTTTTTTTTTTTTTTAATTTTAAGTTATATGATTATTAATAAGCAAAAACTGCGTTTATCATAAACACTTTTTTTAGGAGCAAAATTTCAAAAAAGAGAATTTTTTTAAAGTTTTTAATGATTTCTAATATCAAGTATACTCTATATATATAATCTATAATATATATAAAATGCAACGTCTCTCTGTCTCTCTGCCTGTCTGTCCGTTAGTGCGCTTATCACTGGAGAACCACTTATCCGATTTACGTACTTTTTTTTTAAAACATACATATGTTCTCTGGCCAGGTTATAGGTTATGTTTTATTACGATTGGTAGCATAAGGAATGAGTAGTGACGATAATAGTGAATGAAGTCGGAAAAAAGTTTGCCGCTAGCGCTTTCCCTTGCAATACACAGCCTAAACCATTAAATATAGAACAATATTATGTAGCAGAGAATGTCTATAATCTATAATATATATATATATATATATATATATATATATATATTATATATATATATATATAATATATATATATATACATACATATATATATATATATATATATATATATATATATATATATATATATATATAATGCAATGTCTCTCTGTCTATCTGTCTGTCCATTAGTGCGTTTATCACGCGAGAACCACTTATCCGATTTACGTGTCTTTTTTTAAATTCATACATATATCATTTGGCCAGGTTATATAATAATAATAATCTATATCTATAATATATATAAAAATGGAACGTCTCTCTGCCTGTATGTCTGTCCGTTAGTGCGCTTAGCCCTCGAGAACCACTTATCCGATTTACGTGTTTTTTAAAATTCATACATATGTTGTCTCACCAGTTATAGATATATATTTTATTACATCTAAACTATATATATAAAATGCAACGTTTCTCTGTCTGTCTGTCTGTCCGTTAATGCACTTATAACTGAAGAACCACTTATCCGATTTACATACTTTTTTTTAAAACATACATATGTTCTCTGGCCAGGTTATAGGATTTATTTTATTGCGTTAGGGAACATAAAAAATAAGCAGTGACGATAATAGTGAATCAAGTCGGAAAAAAAGGGCTACCGTTAACGCGTTCTCTTGCAATACACTGCCTAAACCATTAAATATGGAACAATATCATGTTGCCAAAAATATAATATATATAAAATGCACTTATCACTTGAGAATCACTTATCCGATTTACGTGTTTTTATAAATTTATACATATGTTCTATATAATTCGATATAAACCTAGATAATGGGAGATAAGGTGAGATAATTGGAGATAAGTATAAATAATGGGAGATAAGGAGAAATAATGAGGGATAAGGAGAATTATTGCGAGATAAGTCGAGATAAGCCTAGATAATGGGAGATAAGGTGAAATAATGGGAGATAAGGGGAAATAATGGGAGATAAAGAGAAATAATGGCAGATATTTTATTACATTAGGTAACATAAGGAATAAGCAGTGACGATAGTAGTGAATCAAGTACACGCGAGCGGAGCCGCGGGCACTGCTAGTTTAACTATGACTAAAAAAAATTGTCCAACTTTTTTTGGCCATTTCGTACTGCTTTGAACGTAAAATTGCCGACGGCGCACTACAGCAGTCAAATTTTCATATTTTAAAACTCAATTTTTAACAATACAGACAATGTGGGTATTTTTCATTATTCTTGTACTGAAACTTATGGTATAATGATGATATATGCTCAAGGATTTTTTTTTTCAATACTATATCTTATTAAATATTTGTAATTTACTGATGCCCGTTAAAATCATGCACACAAATTTGTTTTAAGTTTTACAAATGCAACAAAAACAACAAAAATATTAGTATCATCAGATTGTTGAAAGTCTTCCCTTCAAAAAATTATCTTTTAATTTTTTTTTTTACATTCTGAAAACAAATAATATCGATGTTTGGCTCTCTACACTTTTTGAATCACCTATCCGAATTTTTAATAAATTCTCACGCTAATAACATGTAATAACTGGAGTGACAATGCTAGTTACCCCAGGACAGAATTTCTTTCAGATCTTTGCTAAGTTTTGCACCCCCTTGCTGTGTACGGATGTTTGCATGGACACTTGGTCCTTGGGCCTCCACTGTAAATAAAGAAAACAAAACGGGGATTTTTGTTTCTTTAGAAGCTGCATCATTACGAAGAAATCACATTTAAAGATGCGCCCTACAGTAACCCAAACAAGTCGTTTTGGCGGAATACCAGGTGTACAAGTATGAAATGCGGATTTCAGACAACGGATGGTGCATCAATGCAGTTTGTGCTATAAAGATTTGACACTGCGCCATTTTGTTGTGTCATCAACAAGTGTCAGACGCGCACGAGTGATAAATTGGAAAAGTGCGTGCATAGTGTTGTGTTGTTGTGTTCAATATGTCGAAATTTTTACCGAACGAACAGCATTCGCGAACAGCATTAATTTTTTGTTTTCATTTGAAGAAAACTGCTGTTGAATCATACCGATTACTTCGAGAAGCTTATGGTGAACATGCTCTCTCCAAAATACGTGTGAACGATGGTTTCGGCGTTTCAAAAGTGGAGACTTCGATGTTGCAGACAAGGAACTTGGAAAACCGCCAAAAAAAAATACGAAGATGTGGAATTGCAAGCATCGTTGGACGAAGATGATTCGCAAACACAAAAACAACTCGCCGAGCAATTGGGCGTTAGTCAACAAGCTGTTTCCAATCGGCTACGAGAGATGGGAAACATTCAGAAGACCTGTAGATGGGTACCACATGAATTGAACGACAGGCAAATGGAAAAGCGCAAAAACACGTGTGACATTTTGCTCGCTCGGTACAAAAGGAAGTCGATTTGCATCGTATAGTTACAGGGGATGAAAAGTGGATTTATTTTGAGAATCCCAAGCGCAAAAAATCATGGGTAGACCCAGGCGCACTATCCACATCGACCGCAAGACCGAATTGGCCAGAATACCGAAAGAGGCAACACAAAGTCATTTTTCTTCTGACAATGCTCCATCACGTACGGTAAAACCAGTTCGCGACACATTGGAAGCACTCAGCTGAGAAGTTCTACCCCATGCGGCTTACTCACCAGACTTGGCTCCTTCCGATTACCATTTGTTTGAATCGATGGGTCACGCACTTGCTGAGCAGCGCTTTGGTTTGTACGAAGATGTGAAAAAATGGCTCGATGAATTGTTCGCAGCAAAAGGGGAAGATTTTTACTGGCGTGGTATTCACAAATTGCCCGAAAGATGGGAAAAATGTATATCAAGCGATGGAGCATACTTTGAATAAAGCACTTTATATCATTCTTCCGAATTTAACATGTTTTTTTAGGAAAAAAAAAATCGCATTTCGTACTTGTACACCTGGTACATCTTTTTACTAAGCGTACCATTAACAATATCAGTCTATAAATTTATTCACAATCTTCGTTGTTACTCTTCATAATCTTCTCTTCTAGAACTCTTTTATATAAAGTGGAGTGACCTGGTCAGGGTTGTGTTCCCCACCAAGTACAACCAAGACTAACGTGAAACGCTACATTCATGTACACTCCGCTCTTATATTGGTTTAGGGATTTCTCTGCTGCTGTAGCCATAAAAAAGATTGCAATAAAAGTATTTTTGAGTTATTTTTAAAAATTTATTTACACACATCACAATATTTGCATACAGCAACAAAAATTGTAGGAAATATAAAAGGTTGCAAATACTCGTAGAGTTTCTATTTCTTGTGTGGGAACCTACAATTTTGGCAAGGCAATTATCAAAATATGTAAAGAACATAAATATTAGAAAAATTAAATATAAAAAAACAGACAGTTAGAACTTATATTAATCTTTATATAAAAATAAAACAAGATATTAATCTTTATATAAAATAAAAACATGAAAAGAAAGAACAAATAGATCGAAGAAAAAAAAAACTTAGAAAAAAAGTAACGAAGGAAGGATGTAGGCTTAATACTAAATTAGTTAAACATGCAAGAAGGGCTAAGAAATGAGCGATAGAGGGAATAAAAATAAAAAAAATAAGGAAAGTGTAAGAAAGTTAAAAAGAAGAAAGAAGTAATACATGCAGTTAAAGTACAGTAAAAAATAAATGTTTGTATTTTTTAATAGATTAGGCAAATTAAGTAAAAGATAATAAAATTATATAAAAAGAGTTGAGTTTAAAGTTTTGAGATAAGTTTAGTTTAGTTTAGCAAGAGAAAGAAATAACTATCTGGACAATATAGTGAAGAGTACAAGAATAAAAAAATAAATGTAGGTCCCCATATTTAAAAAAATACAGTATTTTATTACATTAAAGTATAAGACAATTACTACAGTATAAATTACTGATACAGTCTATAAGACAGTTCTAAAGCATAAAATCTTTTATAAAAAGGTAAAAAATGACTAAAAGGAGAGAAAAAATACAAAGCCTAAAAAGAATTCGACTAAACAACAAAAGAAAAATTTAAGTTTATACTTCAAAACAATGTAGTAAGAATTTTAAATATGTTATGAATTAGGCTTATTATTTATTTTTGGTTCACCCAGCCTAAACATTTTTTTTTCTCCAAGGCGAAAAATCGGCGATTTAAACAATTTAAAAATCCTAATAGTATGTACTGATTAGAAATAGCCAAAACTGATGTCATGTAGAGGATTTGAATCTCCTTGTGGTAAAGCATAGTCTTTGCTAAGTTGATCCAAAATAGATCCACCTCCAGGACGTCCTGCAGCCTGGGGAGCTGGTCTATATGCAGGAGCTGGTGCAGGTCTTGGAGCTGGAGCAAAAGAGGGTTGAGGAGCAGGCCTGAAATATTTATTATATTATTTTTAGGTGGCCTAGAAAAGTTTAAAGTTTAATTCATTCCGCTCGTTCAAAAGAATAGAGACAATTCTTACAAGTTGTTAATTTTTAGTGTTCCGTACGGAACATTTATAAGATCACTTCGGTGTCTGTCTGTCACACCCGATTTTCTCCGAAACTATTTGACATAGAAAATTGAAATTTGGTACTAAGATAGAAATTGATGGCCTCATCAGAGCCGTGTAGTTTTGAAAATTAAATTTTGATTTAAGGGGTTAGTTTTGGGGGGTGAAACCGAAAGTGAAAAAAAAATTTTTTACTAGGTCGAGTGTGGTATCAATTGAAAGCTTGTGAAAATACGAGTAATATAATATATATATATATATATATATATATATATATATATATATATATATATACATATATTAAAAAATCGCGAAAAATCGCTGTCCCCCCCCGCCTTATCTCGAAAAGTACTTATCAAAAAATTTTGAAAAAACTCTGGAATATTCTCCACGGGGTGTAGATTGAACGAAAATTATCACGAGTGCATTACCTTTAATAATTTATCTGGTATATAAAAAAAAAACAAAAATTTTGAAAGTCATATGTTTTCATTAAAGATTGGAAACAAACTTTGTTGAAAACTTATTTGGGGTGTGTTTTGTGAAGTCACTGATCATTTTATACCTCCGTAACAAATTTTTTTTATTTTAAAAGCAATCAACGTACGGAACACCGATTGCGCAAGTTCAACTTGCACTTGACCGGGCTTTTTTTTTATTTTTGAAATCCGATATACCTTAAATGGTGCGAATGTCACTGTTTTCAATAATAACCGGTCAACTCGCACAATTAGTGTTCCGTACGTTGATTGCTTTTAAAATAAAAAACTTTGTTACAGTGGTATAAAATGATCAGTGATTTCACAAAACACACCCCAAATGAGTTTTCAACAAAGCTTGTTTCCAATCTTTACTGAAAATTGATAACCTTGAAATTTTTGTTTTTTTTTTTATATAAATTATTAAAAGTAATGCTCTCGTGATAATTTTTGTTCAATCTACACCCCGTGGAGAATATTCCAGAATTTTTTCAAAATTTTTTGATCTGTACTTTTCGAGATAAAGCGATTTTCGCGATTTTTTAAAAATAATACAAAGAAAAGTGCGCGTAAGTATTACATTATATATATTTTTTTTACTCGTGTTTTCACACATTTGACACCACACTCGATTGCCTAGTAAAAAAATTTTTTTTTCACTTCCGATTTCACCCCCCAAAACTAACCCCTTAAGTCAAAATTTAACTTTCAAACTACATGGCTCTGATGAGGCCATCAATTCCTATATTATTACCAAATTTCAACTTTCTATGACAAATAGTTTCGGAGAAAACCGGGTGTGGCAGACGGACAGACAGACAGACAGACAAACAGACGGACAGACAGACCTTCGGTGTCTGTCTGTCCGTCTGTTTGATCTTATAAGTGTTCCGTATGGAACACTAAAAATTAGTTATATTCGACCTACAATACCGATATAACCGGTTTTAATGATTGTTCGTAGGCTACGATGACTTCGGTGAATATTTTTGGAATAAGGAAAAGATGGATACAAATATACATATCTCGGTATACAGGGTTACAGGGAAACTCGTCCTAGATAATTAAGGACGTTATAGTTTAGGTCGTTTCTGACCGATTTGACTCTATGACATGATGTCCTAAACTTAACCGTTTTCAAGATATTGAAGTTTAAAGATTTTCTAAAAAAAAGATCTTTTTTTGCTTTTATATCGATTTTTTTTAGTTAGTCTGTATGTCAAGTATCAAAAATCATCAAAAAAATTTGAACTAGTTACTAACAGTTTCAAATGGCGGCTTGTTAATGTTTCTAAATTACGAATTTTTACCAAGTGTTTCCTACCTTAAATCAATAAAGAGAAAAAAAAAAAATGTATGGAAGTTATTCTGAAAATTATTTTAAAAACTTTTACGTCTTTTTAGCTATCTAAAACGGTATAATATCTACTGGATCTATTGAAAATTCTAAGAAAATGACATTTCAATAGGCCCAAATGTAGAGTAACATAATAATAGAATTTAGATACTACCAATTACCGGTTTACTACCTGCGCCTTCAAACAATAAAAAGGGTTCGGTAAGCATTTTTTCCGGTCGGGGTACTCTCTGTGCGAGTGACATTTTCTGTTCACTAAACATTATTGAATGATTTTTAGTCTGCTCATGCGATTCGTCCGTGGTAGATGTGCTATACCGTGCTTTTCAAAAATATCTGTGTTTCATCTTCTGACTGTGTGAATTGGCTCGTAACTGGATTTTGATCTCTGCTTGTGAATATGGCAACGTATATCAACGAGGAATATGCTGACATCCTAATGTGTTACGGATTTTGCGAAGGAGTATCGTCGCGTGCACGTGATGAATACATACCGCGATATCCTACTCGTCGTGTACCTGATGTTAGCGTATTTGATGGAATTTATCGAAGACTACGAGAAACTGGTTCCGTACAAAGACGGCGGACTGACATGGGACGACCACGTATCTTTGACGAAGACGAAGAAAACGAAATACGACGTCTCTTTGAGGTGGACCCAACCACATCTACAAATGTTGTCGCACAACAGCTTGGTATTTCGCAGTGGAAGGTATGGTTTGTAATGCATACTGTTGGGCAACACCCTTACCAATATACGCCCGTGCAAGTCATTGAAGAAGGGGATCTGTTGCGACGATTAGAATTCTGCAGATTTATGCTCAATACCGATGTCGAAGATGCATCTTTTTTTAAGAAAATACTATGGACTGACGAGTCTAATTTCGACAAAGACGGTCTTACAAACTACCACAATGCCCACTATTGGGCTTCTAAAGAGGAAGGCAACCCAAACAAAAAAAGAACGAAAGGATCACAAACAAGATTCAGCTTAAATGTGTGGATGGGTCTAATTACAAATTATTTGGTTGGGCCATTCTTCCTGCCAGATAATTTGAATGGCGAGGAATACGACAATTTTTTGCGGAACGATTTACCTAATTTGATGGAAGACCTACCTATTGGTTTGAGACAAAACTACTTTCAACGCGATGGCTGCCCAGCTCACTACAGAGGAAGTGTTCGTGCATGGCTCAATGACAATTATCCCAACAAATGGATTGGAAGAGGAGGACCCATACCTTGGCCGGCGAGAAGCCCAGACCTAACATCGATGGATTTTTATGTGTGGGGTCACATGAAAAGTCTCGTATACGACCAGATGACTCCTATCGAAAACGTGGATGTCCTAAGACAAAAAATAATTGATGCGGCTGACGAAATGAGGCGGCACCTCACAACCAGCGTTGTGAAAAGTAATTTAAGAAAAAGAATGAGAATTTGTGTTAGAAATAGGGGCGACCATATAGAACATGAATTATAATTAATAAAAAATATTAAATTGCAAGGTTTTTTGTTTTATTTGTGTATTTTTCGTATTTTCACCTAGAACTAAAAATTTACCTTTTGCTACCCGAGCCCGCTTTAGGTGTCATTCTGTGTACAGTTTTCCTATTAAACTCCTAGTATTATACCTTTTTTGATAGCTAAAAAGACGTAAAAGTTTTTAAAATAATTTGCAGAATAACTTCCATATATTTTTTTTTTCTCTTTATTGATTTAAAGTAGGAAACACTTGGTAAAAATTCGTAATTTAGAAACATTAACAAGCCGCCATTTGAAACTGTTAGTAACTAGTTCAAATTTTTTTAATGATTTTTGATACTTGACATACAGACTAACTAAAAATAACCAAAAAAATCGCACTCGAGAACCTCTAATAAAAAAAAAAAAAAATAAATCGATATAAAAGCAAAAAAACATGTTTTTTTTAGAAAATCTTTAAACTTCAATATCGCGAAAACGGTTAAGTTTAGGACATCATGTCATAAAGTCAAATCGGTCAGAAACGACCTAAACTATAACGTCCTTAATTATCTAGGACGACTTTTCCTGTAACCCTGTATATTTGCAGCGGTAGTGACATATTTGGTATTTTAGCTTTCTTAATGTCCTTTTTAAACAATAAAACAACAATTTCAAGTTATGTCATTGTTCTTTCAAATAAGCGATGTCTATTAATGATAGAAACACTTTAAGAGTATAGAACAATAATTCTCTTTTAAATTTTAAAAGGTTGTGGCTTCTACTTGATGGAAATTCATTATAAACATATAGTTGATAGTCAATTTCCACTGGTTTATTTAAATTGCGATGACGCGTTTTGCTGTCGATGCAGCTTCTTCAGATCTACATTTTACACTGTCAAGTTAGGTTTAATGTTCACAATTTTGTATAAATTCTTAATTATAATATTACACCTAATTAAATTACATTGATAATATTGGAAAACTCACACAGATTTGGAATTAGGAGAATAAATTCAATAATGGTGATTTGTTTAAATCTACCTGGTCGTTGAGTAAAGTACCTGTAGTCCTTAATCGATTTATTTGCATTGTCTCTAAAAGGTTTAGTTTTAAACCTTTTTGTTGGGTGTGTAAAATTTTGAAATTCTTGTTAAATGTGTGATTTTCTATTAAAAGATGATTAGCATATGTTGAATTAGACTTTCTGTGGATGGAACTTTTCTCGTGTTCTTTAATTCTTTGTATAAATGTACGTCCAGTTTGTCCTATGTATGTTTTAGGACATGACCCACATGTTAATTGATACACCCCTGACTTATTGTCTTTGTTGATTTGTGGTTTGTAGTTTTTGAGATATTTCCCTATAGTATTGTTAGTTTTGTAAGCTATGTTGATATTTTTTTAATTTAAAAATTTTCCCAGTTTTTCTGATGGTTTGCCAAAATAGGTTAAGCATTTAAATGTGTTTTTTCTGTCCTTAAAATCTTAATAGAGAACCTATTAACAAAAAACAAAGTAAATGAAGTTATAAAAATGGACATAATTAATTTATTAAGAACTTGCCTAAGACAAAATTATTTTTCATTTAATAATGCATTCTACAATAGTAAGGAAGGGTTAATTATGGGGAGTCCATTATGTCCATTACTTGCTGAAATTTTCATGGACAGTATTGAATCAATGATATTTAACAACCCTAATAACAATAGTAATAATTGTCTATACTGGTATCAATACGTAGACGATATAATTGTATGCTTTACAGGTACGGACATACAGTTAACTCACTTTTTACAGTACATTAATTTTTTACATAGAAATATCAGTTTTACAATGGAAGAAGAAGTCGAAGGGAAAAACAACTTCCTAGACTTAACAAACAGTAAAACCATGAAAAAACATGAATTTGCAATATATCACAAACTTTGTCATACAGATACCACAATTCACAATAGTTCTCACCACCCTAACCATCATAAACTCGCGGCTTATCATAGCTTTATACATAGACTAACTTACTACACAATTTTACTAAAGAATTAAACTACATAAAACTAGTAGCGGTTAACAACGGTTATTCGGTTACTTTAATCGATAACATCGTTAGGAAAAAACTTAGAAATAAGGCAATCTCAGAAATATACCCACGTTTTAAGGACAGAAAAACCACATTTAAATGCTTAATTTATTTTGGGAAACCATCAGAAAAACTGGGAAAATTTTTAAATCAAAAAATATCAACATAGCTTACAAGATTACCAATACTATAGGGAAATATCTCAAAAACTACAAACCACAAATCAACAAAGACAATAAATCAGGGATTTATCAATTAACATGTGGGTCATGTCCTAAAACATACATAGGACATACTGGACGTACATTTATACAAAGAATTACAGAACACGAAAAAAGTTTCATCCATAGAAAGTCTAATTCAACATATGCTAATCATCTTTTAACAGAAAATCACACATTTAACAAGAATTTCAAAATTTTACACACCCAACAAAAAGGTTTAAAACTAAACCTTTTAGAGACAATGTAAATAAATCGATTAAGGACTACAGGTACTTTACTCAATGAACAGGTAGATTTAAACAATTCGCCATTATTGAATTTATTCTTCTAATTCCAGATCTGTGTGGATTTTCCAATACTATCAATGTAATTTAATTAGGTGTAATATTATAATTAAGAATTTATATAAAAATTGTGAACATTAAACCTAACTTGACAGTGTAAAATGTAGATCGGAAGAAGCTGCATCGACATCTTTTATTATATATTAATTCTCTTTTAGTCGTGATGTACGTCTGCAGAACGGCTTCAAATAGTCTAGAAGTATGTAATCAAGATTTAACTGGCTCTTGGAACCTTCAGCAATGACGGCTCCTCTGGATTTATAAGACAGCAGTTATACTATTAATACTCTATTACAGAACGATGATGTAGATCAAAGCTTGATTTAAACACTAGTTTGTCTGAACGTACCAATCATCCTATATACCTTTTCTTTGTTGCACTTCCTGGAACACTTAAATTCTGACGTAAGAACTTATCGTAATTTCTAGGTTGGGCTAGTCCTTTTCTAGAAATGAGAATTGATAATCTCCATAGAATTTGCAACGTAACGGTCTTAAAGAAGGTCTGGCAAAAAAAAACGGAAAAAACTGCAGGTTCTCACTGAAATTTAACGTACGGTTTCAAATTACGCAAATTATACTGCACACCAATTAGGACTGCTAGTCCTTTAAAAGGATATCTGTATTATCGATCTTTTATTATAGATCCCAAAATTCAGTTTGACGGTAATCTATACAAATGCCTGATTATTTTCGGCGTATACATTCTGATATAATAAGGTAGCTTACCTTGCTGGTGCAGGTGAAAATGTCAATTTTGGTGCAGGTCTGCTGGGGATTCCACCGAAATCTTGGAAAGGAGCTGGTGCTGCGTTGGCGAATGCGGGTCTTGGTGGAGCTGGGGCCGGAATGAAAGCTGGTTTACTCTGGACTGGCGCCGGCCTTGATGGAAAATCTAAACTAAAGCTGGATGCTACAAATAAAGGAAAACATTTTAATTTTTAAGAATGAATCTTTTATACAGGCAATTGAAAAAGAGGTACAATAGCACCACTTAACAAACTAATTTTTTAGTCCGCAATGTATCTTTGAATTTTTTAACTTGAAAACTGAATACAGTACTTGTACAAAGAAAATCAATAAATTTATTTAGAAAATTTAATTAACATATCTCTTACGTGCTGGTCTAGGTACTGGTGCCCTAACAGGTGCTGGTTCTGGAGCTGGTTCGAATGTTTGAGGAGGTGAGTAATCTTCGAAAGATGCCGGCCTGGGTGCAGGTCTTGCGGCTGGTCTTGGTGCAGGTCTAGCTGCTGGAAGAGATGAGAACTCGAAATTGGATCCTGGCTGCGAGCTGCAAAGAGAGAAGAAATTGTAAATTTATAGTTCGAATGGGAAACGAAGATAAAAAATTTTGACTTGGGTTACACAATACAGTCCCGAGAAAGATCAGAACAAATGTTAAACTCAGAGAAAACCATCTAAAGAGCTGAACATTAGCAAGCTACTAAGTACTTAACCTTCTAACTTAGCTGTTTTTTAGGGGTTTGTATCCTATTGAAGCTACGTTGTAAATAAAGTAGCTTGTAATTATCGTTTCTGCTCTTTTAATGCATTTACGAAATTAGCTTAGAAAATAGCTAGTTAATCAAAAAATTTCGAATGATTTGATGTACATCTATTTTCAATAAAATACCTCGTATAACATTTTTACCTTCTGAAAAGTGGTTCAGATCTAGCAGGTGCTTGAGCTGGCTCATCGTCTGGTTGATCATAAGCACCCGAATATTCAGGAAGAAGGTTTCCATTCTTATCAGTAGTTTCGTCTACAATGGTTGGTGGTGGTACGGTTATACCTAGAGATTGACAATAATGAAACTAATTATTCCTAATTTTATTGATGAATTTTTAAGCCTAATGACAATTGCTTGCTTTCAGCCATGTAATGAATTACATTTTTTATGCTGAATCAAAAATAAGTCATAAAAAAAGACATCCACCGTGAGGTTTTTTCAGAAAACACCCTTAAAGTTACCAGAAAACTATTAAATTGAAAAAAAATTAATTTTAATAAATAATGTAAAACTGTATAATCATTAAAATTATGAAATAAACCTATTATTTAGGACATCTTTAAATATTCTGAATCTACATCTATAATATATATAAAATGCAACGTCTCTCTGCCTGTCTGTCTGTCTGTCCGTTAGTGCGCTTATCACTGGAAAACCACTTATCCGATTTACGTACTTTTTTTTTTAAAACATACATATGTTCTCTGGCCAGGTTATAGGCTATATTTTATTACGATAAGTAGCATAAGGAATGAGCAGTGATGTAAAATAGTGAATGTTGTCGGAAATAAGTTTGCCGCTAGCGCGTGCCCTTGCAATACACGCCCTAAACCATTAAATATGGAACAATATTATGTAACAAAGAATATCTGTAATCTATAATATATATAAAATGCAATGTCTCTCTGTCTGTCTGTCTGTCCATTAGTGCGTTTATCACGCGAGAACCACTTATCCGATTTACCTGTCTTTTTTTAAAATCATACATATATTCTTTGGCCAGGTTATATAATAATAATAATAATAATCTACGAGGCTGGTTTGAAAAGTCCGTGCAAAAATAAAAACTACTTATGTGTTTGGGGTAAACCTTTTTTATTTTTCGACATAGTCTCCTTTTAGGCTTATACACTTCGTCCAACGATGTTCTAGTTTGTTGATCCCTTCCGAATAATAGGATTTGTCCAAGTCTGCAAAATATTCATTAGTGTCTGCAATCACCTCCTCGTTTGAATAAAATCTTTGTCCCGCCAGCCATTTCTTCAAATTGGGGAACAAATAGTAGTCCGAGGGAACCAAGTCTGGAGAATAGGGGGGATGTGAAACGAGTTGGAATCCTATTTCCATTAATTTTGCGACCACAACTGCTGAGGTGTGTGCTGGTGCGTTGTCGTGATGGAAAAGGACTTTCTTGTGGGCCAATCGCGGGCGTTTTTCTTGCAGCTCGGTTTTCAAACGGTTCAATAACGATGAATAATATTCACCTGTAATAGTTTTACCCTTTTCCAGATAGTCCCTTGCGAATCCCAAAAGACAGTCGCCATAACCTTTCCGGCCGAAGGAACGGTCTTCGCCTTTTTTGGTGCAGATTCCCCCTTGGTAACCCATTGTTTAGATTGTTGTTTGGTCTCAGGAGTATAGTAATATATCCATGTTTCATCCACAGTGACGAAACGACGCTTAAAGTCCTCCGGATTCTTCTGGAACAGCTGCAAACCATCCTTGCAACACTTCACACGATTTCGTTTTTGGTCAAGCGTGAGCAATCGCGGCACCCATCTTGCGAATAGCTTTCTCATGTCCAAATATTTATGCAAAATATTATGTACCCGTTCAGTCGAGATGCCCACAGCACTAGCAATCTCACGCACCTTAACTCTTCTGTCATCCATCACCATATCATGGATTTGATTAATGATTTCTGGAGTCGTAACCTCCACGGGCCGTCCAGAACGTTCAGCGTCACTTGTGTCCATATGGCCAGTCCGAAAATTTTGAAACCACTTATAAACTGTTCTAATCGAAGGTGCAGAATCACTATAATGTTTATCAAGCTTCTCTTTAGTCTCCTGAGGCGTTTTGCCTTTCATAAAGTAATGTTTAATCACCACACGAAATTCTTTTTCGTCCATTTCTTGAAAATCACTCGACTTCCTTGATTCACACGAATGCCAAACACAAAGAAATAGACCAATATGGCTGAAACTTGGTGTGCGTTCATTCAAAAGATGCTACTAACTAAACATGACCTCGATACGCTCCGGTGGTGCCATCTCTCGGACTTTGCACGGACTTTTCAAACCAGCCTCGTATATCTATAATATATATAAAATGAAACGTTTGTCTGTCTGTCTGTCTGTCTGTCCGTTAATGCGTTTATCCGTCGAGAACCACTTATCCGATTTACGTGATTTTTTAAATTCATACATATGTTCTCTGACCAGGTTATAGGTATATATTTTATTACATCTATAATATATATATATATATATATATATATATATATATATATATATATATATATATATATATATAAAATGCAACGTATCTCTATCTGTCTGTCTGTCCGGTAGTGCGCTTATCACTGGAGAACCACTTATCCGATTTTCGTCCGTCCAGTTAATAGGCTATATTTTATTACGATAGGTAGCATAAGGAATGAGCAGTGACAATAATAGTAAATGAAGTCGGACAAAGTTTGCCGCTAGCGCGTTCTCTTGCAATACACAGTCCAAACCATTAAATATGGAAAAATATTATGTAGCAGAGAATATCTATAATATATATAAAATGCAATGTCTCTCTGTCCGTATGTCTGTCTGTCTGTCCGTCCGTTTAGTGCGCTTATCACTGGAGAACCACTTATCCGATTTACGTGCTTTTTTTTTAAACATACCTATGTTCTCTGGCCAGGTTATAGGATATATTTTATTATGTTAGGTGACATAAGGAATAAGCAGTGACGATAATAGTGAATCAAGTCGGAGAAAAGTTTGCCGCTAGCGCGTTCTCTTGCAATACACTCCCTAAAGCAGTTATGGTGAGATAATGGGAGATAAGGAGATATAATGGGAGATAAGGAGAAATAATGGGAGATAAGTCGAGATAAGCCTAGATAATGGGAAATAAGGTGAGATTAAGGGGGATAAGGAGAAATAATGAGAGATAAGGAGAAAAAATAATGGGAGATGAGCAGAGATAAGCCTAGATAATGGAAATTATGTAGAGATAATGAGAGATAAGGAAAAATATTTGGAGATAAGGGGAAATAATGGGAGATATTTTATTACGTTGGGTAACATAAGGAATAAGCAGTGACGATAGTAGTAGTGAATCAAGTCCACGCGAGCGGAGCCGCGGGCCCGGCTAGTTTATCATAAAAACCTAAAAATATTAGGTTTTAGTGTTTATGTTTAACAAAAAAAACACGCATACACCACCTTTAACTAATCTACCTAGCAATATGATGTTTAAAATAAATATGTGCAACCACTAAATTAAAAAATTGTTTTTAATTCTTATTAATATTGAACAAAACTTTTATTTCATTGTATTTTTTTATTTAAAAAAGCATTTTACCCAACCACATAGTACCCTTGTAAGTGTTAAAAGCGAGTTTCTTGTGGAAACTTTATTTTTTGATGTCAAGTCAGAATTAAGAACTTCAAAAAGCACTGGATATAATAGTTTTGTTCAATATTAATAAAAGTTCAAAACAATTTTTTAATTTAGCAGTTTCACATATTTATTTTAAACAGCATTTTGCTACGTACCTTAGTTAAAGTTGGTGTATGCGTATTTTTTGTTAAACATGAACACTAAAACCTAATATTTTTAGGTTTCTATGATAACTGTAGATTTAGAACATTTAAATATGTCCGAAATAATAGTTTTATTCCATAATTTTAATGATTATACACTTTTACATTACTAATTAAAATTTATTTTTTTCAATTTAATAATTTTCTTTCAACTTTAAGTGTTTTCCGAAAAAACCTCACGGTGGATGGCTTTACTTTATGATTTCTTTGGATTCAGCATAAAATAATACTTAAGAAAACACGTGTCGCACGTAAAAGACAGAGAATTTTTTTTTGTATACCTGTGTTTCCGTATTAATTTTTTCATAAACAAATTAGTATAGATAATAAAGAAAGAAATACTATTTTTGGCTCAATTTAAGACATTTGGACATATGGAAAATCTGATGTTTTAGAAAGAATTGTTTAAAAATAAATTGAAAATAGCGAATATGTAAAGGAAAATAATATACATTGTCAATGCAGTTTGAAAAGTAACAAATATGGAAAAGTTACTTAGAATGGAAGTGACAATGAATATTTGGAGTGATGTGGCATTTTTATATTTTTTTTTGTGGAGTATATTTTCTTTATGGGATCGTTGTTGAGATAAAACTAATATTTGCAAACTGACATAATTGTTAGCCTTCAAGCTGAATTAAGGATATTTTAATGTCTTATTCCATTTTCTTACAATTTATTTTAAAAATTGCGCTCAAAATGGTAACATTAGCTATGCATCCATTACTGTTAAATTTGATCAAAAATAAACATTCCTATTTTATCTTCTTCTTGGGGTGCCATCTTCTTTTGGACTTTGGCTATCATCCTGGCTATTGTAATTTTTGTTACCGCGGCTCTAACGAGTTGTATGGAAGTACAGCTAAACCATTCTCTTAAGTTCTTCAGCCACGACATGCATCTCATTCCTGCAGGTCTTCTACCTTCTATCTTTGTAATGTTCTCCTCGCATGATGTGACCAAAGTATTCTAGTTTCCTGGTTTTTATTTCATTGATCAATCCTCTCTCCTTGTTCATTCGTCTTAACAGTTTTTCATTGCTGATTCTTTGTATCCAGGATATTTTTGTAATTCATCTATAAATCCACATTTCAAATGATTTTAATTTCTTCATTGTTACTTTGTTGATAGTCCAGGCTTTTAATCCATATAATACAATCGGAATCACGAAGTATTTTGCCATTCGGAGTCAGAGTTAAAAATTCAAGTTACGGTTAGTATAAAGTTGTCTCATTTTGAACAATGACGTTCTGCCCTGTTGTATTCTACCGTTGATTTCCCGTGTTTGGTCGTGTTTCTCGTTGATCCATGTTCCCATTCTTTGTATAAATTAATTATCACGTGATAATATATCCCAAAAGTTATAACATAATGATCAAACTACATTTTAGAAATTGAGCACACCTAAATATTTTTCGTTTATTTGGAACTAGCGGTGCCCGCGGCTCCGCTCGCGTGGTCTTGATTCACTATTATCGTCACTGCTTATTCCTTATGTTACTTAACGTAATAAAATATATCCAGTAATCTGGCCAGCGAACATATGTATTTTATAAAAAAAAAACACTTAAATCGGATAAGTGGTTCTTGAGTGCTAAGCACACTAACAGACAAACAGACAGAGAGACGTTGCGATTTATAAATATTATAGATTTTTTTTGATAAATTGTATTCTTTGTTACATAATATTGTTTCATATTTAACGGTTTAGGCAGCGTATTGCAAGAGAGTGCGCTAGCGGCAAACTTTTTTCCGACTTGATTCACTATTACCGTCACTGATTATTTCTTATATTACCTAATGTAATAAAATATATCCTATACCCTAGCCAGAGAACATATGTATAAATCTAAAAAAAAAACGCGTAAATCGGATAAGTAGTTCTCGAATGATAAGCGCACTAACGGACAGACAGACAGAGAAACGTTACATTTTATATATATTATAGATTATAGATTATTATTATTAATTATATAACCTGGAAAAAGAACAAATGTATGAATAAAAAAAAACACGTAAATCGGATAAGTGGTTTTCGAGTGATAAGCGCACTAACAAACAGACAGACAGACAGAGAGACATTTTATATCTTATATTCTTTGCTACATGATTTTTTTTTATGGGTCTAGCACACGTGGTGCAGGGAGGTCCCTAAAGCGCTATAGGAGCGACACGTGTACGGAAAAAGCGATTCACGCTGTTCTTGAATCGCTGTAAATTGTACTCGGTGGGAAACACAGTCCTGGGCAAATTATTCCAAAGGGATGATGTTCTCCATATAAAAGACTGCTTGAAAAGCGTTGTACGAGTAGTAACAAGCTGAACCTCATACGGATGTGAAGTATCAGTGCGAAGTGTATTTCTAACATGCACCGCTCTGGGAGGAATTAAACGGGCCACATCCTCCGAACACTTTCCATGAAAATACTTGTAGAACAGACTCAAGTCGCCAACCGTTCTTCGATGTTCTAGCGAATCAAGGCCGCGGGTCAGTTCCGGGTCTCCAATCAGACGAACACCTCTTTTCTGAATAGAATCCAACAAATGCAGTGTATGTTTGGAAATAGAGCCCAAACATGGGAGCAGTATTCCATAGTTGGTCGAATTTGAGCTTTGTAAAGAATTAACAGTTGTCGTGTAGTGTAAAGCTTTCTGGTTCGAAATAATATTCCCAGTTTTTGAGAAGCTCTCCTTGCTATGCCTGCAACATGCTCATGCCAGGACATATTTGCTCCCAAATTAACGCCCAACAAATTGAGTGACGATGTTAGAGGAATGGAGTGCCCCGATATAACTATGTCGGGTTCAGCAACGTTAACTTTTTTAGAAAAAACTGCCGCCTGGGTTTTTGTAGCGTTAAATTCCACTTGGTTACTGTCACCCCAAGATAGAATTTTTTCTAGGTCTTTGTTAAGTTGAACAACTTCCCGCTGGCTGCGGACACTCGCCTGAGCAGTCGATGTCCGAGCGTTCAAAGTGAATGAAGAGATAAGCGTACTGTCATCTGCAAAGCTATAGATTGGATTTCCGGTCTTTTCCAGCAGATCGTTAATGTAAATGAGAAAGAGAGTAGGAGATAGTACGGAGCCTTGGGGCACACCGGCGTTGATAGCGAAGGTGTTAGAAAGAAATCTGTCGACCGCCACTCGTAAAGAACACTCACTGAGGAAACATGAGAGCCACAAACAGAACTTTTCAGACAAACCACAAGAACGTAGCTTAGCTAACAGACCATCGTGCCAAACACGGTCGAAAGCCTTAGATATGTCAAGAGCAACCGCTCGAGATTCTCCAAAGTGTTCAATTGCGTTGTTCCAAACATGTGTTACATAAGTCAGTAGATCTCCTGTTCATCTATGTTTACGAAAGCCATATTGGTGATTGCTAATAATGTTGAATTCTTCAAGATATTTTAGAAGATGTTGATTGATAGCCTTTTCCATGACTTTCGATATTATTGAAAGCAGTGCGACTGGTCGGTAGTTATTTGGCAAGGTCTTCTTGCCTTTTTTAGGTATCGGCTGAACTGTGGCACGTTTCCAGCAGGCAGGAAATATTCCCTTTCCGTAGGATAGGTTGAAAAGTCTACAGAAAACTGGTGTCAGTTCCTTCGCACAGTTTTTGAGAACTATGGCAGGTATTCCATCAGCGCCAGAAGCTTTTTTGGTGTCTAGTTTCATTAAAATACGTTTTATGATACGCTGTCTGAAGACAACATCGGGCATCTTTCACTGCACTATGGGAATAGTAGGTGGTGTTTTTCCTTAGAAATCGAACAGTAGAATGTAAAGCAAATAGTTCAGCC
Organism: Pachyrhynchus sulphureomaculatus; assembly: GCA_019049505.1. Lineage (NCBI taxonomy): Eukaryota > Metazoa > Arthropoda > Insecta > Coleoptera > Curculionidae > Pachyrhynchus > Pachyrhynchus sulphureomaculatus. The sequence continues at coordinate 194,820,942 of CM032454.1, forward strand.
AACAAGTTCGCTTTTTCAACAGGTGTCGTTGCAATAGAATTATCTGGCCGTGTGAGTGGTGGTATGGTGGATTTGGTGACATTTTGGCTAACTGCATTAGCGACTGATCAAAAGGACTTGGAATTGTTGGGACAAGCGAGAAGTTTGTTTCTAATTCGCTGATTGTGTGCCTCCTTGGTTTCGTTGATAATTACTTTGCATTTGTTCCGGGCACGAACAAAGGTGTTACGATTTATGGTGTTAGGATTTGCTTGCTACATGATATTGTTCCATATTTCATGATTTAGGCAGTGTATTGCAAGAGAACGCGCTGGCGGCAAACTTTTTTCCGACTTGATTCACTATTATTGTTACTGCTGATTCCTTATGTTACCTAACGTAATAAAATATATCCTATAACCTGACCAGAGAACATATGTATGTTTTTAAAAAAAAAAGTACGTAAATCGGATAAGTGGTTCGCGAGTGATAAGCGCACTAACGGACAGACAGACAGAGAGACGTTGCATTTTATATATATTATTTGGAATAATTAATGATAAAAAATACAAGAAATCTTGCCGTTATCATCGAATAACAATAACATACCTTCTCCAGCGGGTGCAAATCCATATTTTGTAGCTCCATATTCGATCACTCTTACTTTGCCTAGATCATCTACGTAACCATATTTACCCTTTACTTCACCAGTTGGCAGTTTTGTTTCAATTTTGAAGGAGCCATCGGCTGATTCGTAGCCGTAAGTGTAGGAACCATCGTCGTTGTGCCTAAAAGAATAGAGATTTCTTTAAAAATTTTAATTTCACCCCATGGGGTGAAAAGTCGCGAGACTTTTGAAGATATAACAATGTTTTCGCCAAAAATCGGTTTTCTTCGAGACCGATATACTTATTCCAGAGATTTGCCAACATTTGGATGCTATCGAACTCTCTAAAATATGTCTCTCTCCCATTCGACCGCCTCATTTAAGCAAATCTCTTTTACTGGAGCCTCCCTTACAAAAATTTAAAAAGAACTAATAATCGCTAGGGGGCCAGACTTGATGAATAAGGCGGATCAGGAAACAATTCATTGGTTCAATTTTACCATCGATTTTACGGAGTTGGTGCCTTACCTGGGTGATATAACACTTTCTTTTTCACCATTCAAACGGTGCCTGTTGGACTCAGGCGTCTAGTGGTGAATCCATATTTTGTTCCTTGTTGCGAATTGACCCAAAAAACTCCTTTGGATTACGCCGCAACAGTGCCAAACAGCATTCCGAAACGTTGCTGTTTTTAATCAATTGTGAGAGTGCGCGGTACCCATCGGGCATATAGCTTTACCTTATGCAAATATTCATGCAAAATATGCATCACGTGTTGATATCTTCACGATGTCAGCTATCTCTCTCACTTTTACTATGCGGTCATTCGGAACAATATAGTGGATTTTTTTTTAGTTTTTTTGGATTTATTTTCTTATTTGGACGTCTGGAACGTGATGCACCATCGGCGCTTGTACGGCCGCATTTACGTTCATCAAACCATCGACATATAGTTGCTTTCGACGGAGCCGATGTGCCATAATACTTCTCAAACCATTCTTGGGTTCTGGCTGTATTTTTTCCATCAAAAACAATGTTTAAATGACACACGAAATTCTTTTCGTTCCATCATTTACCAAAAATCATAAGTTGCGTCACTCAAACAGCTCTAACTGGCAAACTAATAAACAAAATGTCATGAAAATTTTATACGAACTTCCTGGGAGTTGACACTAACTGAAGATCATATTTTTTTGTTTGTGTTGCCAGCTTTCGGAAAGTCTCGGGACTTTTCACCTCATGTAGTAAGATATAACTATTAATAACACTAAATATTTAGTAATTTATCTATACTACCCCCGATTAAATAACAAACGTAATTAAATACAAGTTTAACTAGTCCCTAGCAACCTTATTAATTGATAGATTCTAAATTAACTAGCATAAGTAGTTCTCAAATGGTCACCTCTATAAAATATTAAAGAGAACACTCTTATTCTGTATTTTCTATTTCTGAATAATCCAAAATACTTTTATCTTTTTTATCTCTATTATATATTTATAAATGTAATTACTAACTTATTAAAAATAAGACAACTTTACTAGGTTTACCTGTCAATTTGTTTGATAATAGCTACTGGGGGTGGTGGAGGAGATTTAGAAACAGAATTTCCAGAATATCCAGGTTTTAGTCTTGGAGGGGCAGGTCTAACCTGTTCATAGTCAAAATCTTGTGCTAAAGTTACTGCCACTAGAGCGAATACAACCACCTAAAAATAACATAAAAAAGTGACTTAATCTATGCTTGTTTCGGAATGTTCAAGTTTTTCCCTGAAGTTAAAATTATTTTTAGAAAATTTGGTCTAGCTAACTAACCAAAAAATTCTGTTGATTGTTTTTCTAAGCTTTCTAAACTTTCTAAAGCTAACTAACCAAAAATTCTGTTGATTATTTTTCTACTACTATTGAGATAGTTTTGAGAACTTTCTGACTCTGTCAGCTTGTGGCTGTAGACGGCTTCCGATTAATGGCAAGTATGCGTTTGAATTTTAGGTATAATTTATTGTATCTTACCACGATGTTACGCTAGTACGGGAATAAGTTCTGTTCTCTTGCTTGTCGATCCTAGCTGGAAGGATGACCGTGATACGGGGAAAAGCGTCTCGAGATGGATTGACAAATAAATATGGACTTTGTTCATTTTCAATGAAGCTTGTAGTTTTTGCGCGATATCACTTAAAGTGAAGGGGGTAAAAGGGTCCGATAATTTTTATGTAGTTTTAAAAGTAATACAATATGGTATTTAAAAAACAAATTCAAAAATAAGACCATTTGTTTTGTTACTTTCAATTTTAACCTAATAAGAGGATGGAAGGGATGAGAATAGTTAAATATAGCATAATTTCGATAGAATTTTATGAATAGCTATAGGTTTTTTTTTTAATATAATTGATGGATTTAAGGATATTATTTGTACTAAAATACGTAAGGGTTTAATGGGGTGGGATAGGGGTTAGAGGGGTTTCTTCATATATATCGTATACTATGTCCTTCTCAGAGTTCTTGGGCTATGGGAATATGAAAATTAAGGTATGTTTTCATTACTTTCAATTTTAATAGAGGAACGGGGTGAAAGAGATAGGAGAATCTTGTATAGTATCAATAGTATTAGGATATTTTTACTAAGTTTGCGAGAATGGGCAATATTATAAGCATAATCATTTATTATGAAACATATAAGGGGTCAAATAGGTGGAGAAGGGAGGCAGAGGAGTGATTTCGTATTTATAATGTTATAGGTCTTTTTTGAAGTTCTTCAAGAAATCAAAACGGTACATTTTTTTCATTATTTTCGTTATTGCCATGAAAAGAGGGTAAAAAGTATCGTTTCAATAATATTATGAGAGTTTTTCCGAATTCTTCATTGCGGTATTGGATATTTATCATGAAGTAAATTTTTTTTATAGTAAAATACATATTGGATAAAAGGGATGAGGTTGGGGGTTGGAAAGGTGATTGCGTATATTCCGTCATATTTCATTGATCTTGTTTGTTTCAATATTTCCGATTTAACAGAAATACTATACAGAAGGGATTGAGATCTGATCACAAAGAAATCTAAAAAATGTTGTGTTGAATTTAGAACAAATTATAGAAATACAAATCGTTAAGTTGACGGAAACGTACTTATGATACAGCAGGTAAATTATTGTATTTACTTAACTTAAAAACCAAATCTGATTTATTTAAAATTGTAATAAATACCTGTACGTAAAAAGTATCATAAAAAAATGAGGTATGACCTTAACCTTTTTTATATATGACACGACAGTCGTTTTTTAATTATCATGGTTAGACTGTTACATGGGCGTGGTGTCCTTAACGTGTTTTTAAATTCACCTTCTATTTTATATCACTCTGTATGCTATTTCAAGTACTTTTAGTATTTTTATTTAATATTATAATGAAAATCTGATTATAGAAATAAGATTTTGAAAATCAAAGAAGCTCACAAAAGTCACTAAATTCGTTGTATTTTCAATAACCGGCCAAGTGCAAGTCGGACTTGCGCAATTAGTATTCCGTAAGTTGATTGCTTTTAAAATTAAAATTTTTATTATGGAGGTATAAAATGATTAATGATTTCACAAAACACACCACAAATGAGTTTTCGACAAAATTTTTTTTTCCGATTTTTACTGAAAACCTTGAAATTTTTTTTTTATATACCAGATAAATTATTATATATTAAATAAGGGAATGCACTCGTGATAATTTTTGTTCAATTTACACCCTGTGGAAAATATTTTCGCCACTTTTTAAAAATAATACAAAGAAAAGTGTGCGCAAGTACTACATTATATATACATATATATATATATATATATATATATATATATATATATATATATATATATATATATATATATATATATATATATATATATATATATATACAGGGTTACAGGGAAAGTCGTCCTAGATAATTAAGGACGTTATAGTTTAGGTCGTTTCTGACCGATTTGACTCTATGGCATGATGTCCTAAACTTAACCGTTTTCGAGATATTGAAGTTTAAAGATTTTCTAAAAAAAACATGTTTTTTTTGCTTTTATATCGATTTTTTTTTATTAGAGGTTCTCGAGTGCGATTGTTTGGTTATTTTTAGTTAGTCTGTATGTCAAGTATCAAAAATCATCAAAAAAATTTGAACTAGTTACTAACAGTTTCAAATGGCGGCTTGTTAATGTTTCTAAATTACGAATTTTTACCAAGTGTTTCCTACTTTAAATCAATAAAGAGAAAAAAAATGTACGGAAGTTACTCTGCAAATTATTTTAAAAACTTTTACGTCTTTTTAGCTATCTAAAACGGTATAATATCTACTGGATCTATTGAAAATTCTAAGAAAATGAGATTTCAATAGGCCCAAATGTAGAGTAACATAATAATAGAATTTAGATACTACCAATTACCGGTTTACTACCTGCACCTTCAAACAATAAAAAGGGTTGGGTAAGCATTTTTTCCGGTCGGGGCACTCTCTGTGCGAGTGACATTTTCTGTTTACTAAACATTATTAAATGATTTTTAGTCTGCTCATGCGATTCATCCGTGGTAGATGTGCTATACCGTGCTTTTCAAAAATATCTGTGTTTCATCTTCTGACTGTGTAAATTGGCTCGTAACTGGATTTTGATCTCTGCTTGTGAATATGGCAACGTATACCAACGAGGAATATGCTGACATCCTAATGTGTTACGAAGACTACGAGAAACTGGTTCCGTACAAAAACGGCGGACTGACATGGGACGACCACGTATCTTTGACGAAAACGAAGAAAACGAAATACGACGTCTCTTTGAGGTGGACCCAACCATACCTACAAATGTTGTCGCACAACAGCTTGTTATTTCGCAGTGAAAGGTATGGTTTGTAATGCATACTGTTGAGCAACACCCTTACCACTATACGCCCGTGCAAGTCATTGAAGAAGGGGATCCGTTGCGACGATTAGAATTCTGCAGATTTATGCTCAATACCGATGTCGAAGATGCATCTTTTTTTAAGAAAATACTATGGACTGACGAGTCGAAATTCGACAAAGACGGTCTTACAAACTACCACAATGCCCACTATTGGGCTTCTAAAGAGGAAGGCAACCCAAACAAAAAAAGCACGAAAGGATCTCAAACAAGACTCAGCTTAAATGTGTGGATGGGTATAATTTCAAATTATTTGGTTGGGCCATTCTTCCTGCCAGATAATTTGAATGGCGAGGAATACGACAATTTTTTGCGGAACGATTTACCTAATTTGATGGAAGACCTACCTATTGGTTTGAGACAAAACATGTACTTTCAACACGATGGCTGCCCAGCTCACTACAGAGGAAGTGTTCGTGTATGGCTCAATGACAATTATCCCAACAAATGGATTGGAAGAGACGGACCCATACCTTGGCCGGCGAGAAGCCCAGACCTAACACCGATGGATTTTTATGTGTGGGGTCACATGAAAAGTCTCGTATACGACCGGATGACTCCTATCGAAAACGTGGATGTCCTAAGACAAAAAATAATTGATGCGGCTGACGAAATGAGGCGGCACCTCACAACCAGCGTTGTGAAAAGTAATTTAAGAAAAAGAATGAGAATTTGTGTTAGAAATAGGGGCGACCATATAGAACATGAATTATAATTAATAAAAAATATTAAATTGCCAGGTTTTTTGTTTTATTTGTGTATTTTTCGTATTTTCACCTAGAACTAAAAATTTACCTTTTGCTACCCGAGCCCGCTTTACGTGTCATTCTGTGTACAGTTTTTCCTATTAAACTCCTAGTATTATACCTTTTTTGATAGCTTAAAAGACGTAAAAGTTTTTAGAATAATTTGCAGAATAACTTCCATACATTTTTTTGTCTCTTTATTGATTTAAAGTAGGAAACACTTGGTAAAAATTCGTAATTTAGAAACATTAACAAGCCGCCATTTGAAACTGTGAGTAACTAGTTCAAATTTTTTTGATGATTTTTGATACTTGACATACAGACTAACTAAAAATAACCAAAAAATCGCACTCGAGAACCTCTAATAAAAAAAAATCGATATAAAAGCAAAAAAAAATGTTTTTTTTTAGAAAATCTTTAAACTTCAATATCTCGAAAACGGTTAAGTTTAGGACATCATGTCATAGAGTCAAATCGGTCAGAAACGACCTAAACTATAACGTCCTTAAATATCTAGGACGACTTTCCCTGTAACCCTGTATATATATATATATATATATATATATATATATATATATATATATATATATATATATATATATATATATATATATACATATTTGAATTCATGTTTTCACAAGCTTTCATTTTACACCCCACTCGACGACCTGGTAATTTTTTTTTTCACTTCCGATTTCACTCCCCAAAACTAACCCCTTAAGTCAAAATTTAACTTTCAAAACTACACGGCTCTGGTGAGGCCATCGATCCCTATATTAGAACCAAATTTCAGCTTTCTACGTCAAGTAGTTTCGGAAAAAATCGGGTGTGACAGACGGACAGACACCGAAATGATCTTATAAAAAGGGTATTCCATTTTTGACGCAAGGACTTCAGTATAAGTTAATGAGGTATAAAATGTATAATGTTTAAGGCAAGACGATATGATACTAAATTCATCAAAAATGCTCCATTTTGAAGCAAAATTAGTCAAATTCTTGGAAAGAAAAAATCTGAAGAAAATATTAGGTTTATATTAAGAAAACATATCGAATATTTTACTTTATGGTACAAACTGCAAGCCCGACTTTCGTTCTTTCAAAAATTTTTCTTACACTAGGGATTTTCACTAATATCAACTTATAACAAATATTAATGTGTAATGCTACAAAAATACGAAATATTCTTAAAATCACAAGATTATTTACACCATTAAAGACAAAATAAAACAGTCTATTAGATGAAGCTATAAAATATACCCTGCTTTACCATACCACACCAATGGTATGTATGATAGTCTATGATAACGCACACGACAAAAACTTTCTCACGCACATCCCACATTTACTCGTGACACTGATGTAAGTAACATCAAGACAGAAAACTGTAGTTATACTTTTTTAGTAAGCACTGGAATCTTTTTATTGTTCCGTACGGAACACTTATAATATTGCTTCGGTGTCTGTCTGTCCGTCTATCCGTCTGTCACACCCGATTTTCTCCGAAACTATTTGACATAGAAAGTTGAAATTTGACACAAGTATAGGAATTGGTCGCCCCATCAGAGCGGTGTAGTGTTGAAAGTTAAATTTTGACTTAAAGGGTTGGTTTTGAGGGTAAAATTGGAAGTGAAAAAAATCCTGGTCATCGACTGTAGGGTCAAATGAAAGCTTGTGAAAACACGAATAAAAAATATATTTAATGTAATACCTGCGCATACTTTTCTTTGTATTATTTTTAAAAAATTGCCAAAAAGCGCTGTGTGTCCTTATCTCGAAAAGTACTAATCAAAAAATTTTGAAAAAATTCTGGAATATTCTCCACAGGGTGTAGATTGAACAGAAATTATCCTGAGTGCATTATCTTTAATAATTTATCTGGTATATAAAAAAAACAAAAATTTCAAGATCACCAGTTTTCAACAAAGATCGGAAACAAACTTTGTTAAAAACTCATGTGGGGTGTGTTTTGTGAAGTCATTGATAATTTTATACCTTTGTAAAAATTTTTTTATTTTAAAATCAATCAACGTACGAAACACTAATTGCGCAAGTCCGACTTATACTCAGCCAGTTATTTTTTATCGGTAGGACAGCAGTAAATCCTCAAAGAGCCTGACGCTGCGGCAACCTCTCTTCCTGATATAGCGTTATGTTAAGACAAAAACTTCCTTAAATATAAGATAAACCGTCATTGCCGTATATCTGGAATATTCTTTCACGAATAATTTCGGTTCAAGTTATTTTCACTTATTTTTCAAAGACCCAATAAACGTGTACAAAATTTTATCAAATGACAGTGATTTGACAACCAAGAAATTTTTGTATGACGTTATTTTCCCGAGTAGGTAAGTAACTTAAAAAAACTCATATGTATTAATAATATTCAAATGCATATCAGGATAAAAAAAAAGGACATTTTCTTCAAATCGAGGGTCACATACACATTTTTATTACAAATAACATTGAAACAAAACTTCTTTGGGTGTGGTTAAAATAAAATTTAGATCATTAATCGTACATGGAGACTTACGGAAGTGACTATGGAATTTTAAAATCGAAATAGTGGATGATCTTGATACATTTTAAATAAACCATTGCTGAATAATATTGCACACACTTGTGAAATGTGTCATGAATGTAAAAGCACTACTAGCCACACCTATATTATTTACTATTCAAAATGTTTCCACTCCATGTTAAAAACACCTTAATGATTTTGTAAATTGTCATGATATTAATGATGTACAGGGTGAGTCAACGATAAAGTAAAGTTCATTATCTCATTTGTTTCGGGAATGACGAAAAAATATTAAATACAATAGTTTTAGCGAATGTTAACCCCTTACTGCATGACTTTTTTTATTTTTGCAAACAAAATATATATGTTAGATAATATTTTTAAATACACGAAATAAATGTTAAAAAAAAAAATTGGTCACTTTTTTATCAAGATATGAATCACCTTTTGACATGTGCCAAATTTGGCACAAATTGGGAAAACGGAAAAAAAATTAAACTAGAGAATAAATTTCGGTAAAAATGTTTAAACGTGTCATACAAAGTTTATTCAGTATGGAATTTATAAAAACAGTTTCGGTCTTTATTTAGGCATAAAATACCACACATTTGTTACAAGACACATGAGATTTTCCCTTGCACTCAGGATATTTACATCTTTGGCGATCTTCATTTACTTCTGGCCAATGACTCAAGTTATCAGTTCTAACTTCCTGGGCTGGTATTTGTGAAAAGGGATACTTTCTTTGTTTCAAATCTAGCTGAGGCTGTAGGCAGGTGCTTGGCCTTCCCCTTTTTTTTCTGACTCACGCCAGATTTCGTTAATACTTCTGCAAGAGCAAGCTTGAATTCTGAGAGCGACAAATATAAGTTATCATTTTGCAAACTTCGTCTCCACAGTATCCAACTGTTAGCGCAAGTCATATCAAGAAAATGGAAAAATACCCTCATATACCACTTTTTTGATCTAATTTGGATTCTATAGTATCCTAGCATGCTATCTAGGAGATCTACTCCTCCCATATAAGCATTATATACAGCAACGCTTTGGGGACGGGGGATTTTTAGATGGGTATTTGATTTTTTGCAGAACCTCGTTGCTTCTGATGTAGGCTGACTGCCAACATAGGTTGATACGGTATTTACAACTTTATTATCATACCAGGACACTGCAGATATTTGCACACCATCGACAGTTGCCACTTTTTCCAGAAATGTACCTCTACCTTTTTTTTTCATTTCCGATTCCTTAGGAAACTGCAAGCATGGTACACGATTAGCTCTTACTGTACCCAATGGTAAAATGCCATTTTTGGTGAGATATGTTAGCAGGGGAATGCTTGTAAACCAGCTATCAAAAAAGAGTTTGTAGTTTAGATTTTTCGGAATAGATTCTGAAAGTTTTACTACAACGTTGCTACTGGCTCCTAGATCAGGCTGATTATTCTCAAGCACCGTAGTTCCACAGTAAAAATCAAAGTCGTAAGAAAAACCAGACACGCCGCTTAGAACGAAAATTTTATATCCCCATTTATGGGGCTTTTTGGGATTATATTGTTTTAGAGTTGAGCGTGCTTTCGTTGGGATGATTTGTTCATCGACGGCCATATGTTCTTCTTTAGGAACAAGTAGAAATCTGTCACGAATCTTGTTCAGAAAGGGACGTATTTTAAAAAGTTTATCATAGTCAGGTTGACCCTGAGGAACCTGCAGTGTGTTGTCGTTGAAATGCAGAAATCGTTTGATTTCTTCAAATCTGTTGCATGTCATAGCACTGGAGATATTGGGAATTTCCAACGAATTATTCCAATAAGACCTGGTCGATGGTAACTGAATAATAGACATATATATACAAATGCCACAAAAAACACGAATTTATTCCTTGGATATATTGAGTGGCTTTTCAGGTCTACTTTGAACCCCGTACAAATTTGACTGTTCAGTTATGTAAACGAAAAGTTCTTCAGTAAAAATGAAATTGAAGAAATGGATAGGATCTTCTAATTCTTTTATGAAATCAGGAAGAATTGTACAACCTTGAAATTTTACAAATTTCTCAGAGACAGCTAGAAATTTATTCTCCCAATCAATGGTTTGCTTCTGCTTTTTTTTCGGCTTCTCTTTGGTCGGTTTATTAGTCGATGTCGATGGTAACACATTCTGATGATCTATAAAAGTTTGCCCTAATGCTGACAATGGCATGTCATCATCATCATCTTCTATATCGGTTTCGTCAATAATAACATCTTCGTTTGTCGAAACGATTCTTTCGTTTTCACTGTCTGACTCATATAGGAGAACGGACTTTCTAGGACCCAACAAGTCATTTCTTTGATGTTCATCGTCCGAGGATAAATTTTCATTGTCACTAACGTCACCATTTGGAATTCGGAAATTTCTGGTGCCATAAAACTTACTGGGGTCCATCTAAGAAAGAGATGTAATTATTATAAATTATCATGTCTTTATATAAAACTGTTCCAAATATGGCACAGGTAAACAAACTCATATTTTGTCTTCAATACGTCAAATTATAATTATGATATTACCTTAGTAGCAAAATTAGACACCTACCTTTATAAGAATATTTTTTTCACAACAAATTATTCACAAGAGAGTATGAAAACTGTTGATCTAAAAAACCACAAAACAGGATATAGCGTGTCACAAGCCGCCACTGGACTAATGGCTTTTCCTGGCGTCGAGATTTGACTGCGGTGGAGTCTGCGCGTTTTACGTCAGAGCAGCGAACGTGCCGGATATGGAACAATTTGAAATAAGATCCTTAAGCTACTCAGGGACTTAGAAAAAAAATATATTTGATGTGTGACAAATTTGGGACAGTATGCGGTAAGGGGTTAAGATGCACAGTTTAAAATTATTTTTAAATATACAGGGTATTTCAAAAAAGTGTGACCGATATATGGTTTTTTTTAAATGGAACATCCTATTTTCTAATTTATTTTTAAATTCTGCGTAAAATTTTTTTTTAATAATGTTATATACCTAAACCTAGTAGTTTTTCTAATATTTCAATATTTTTTTTTAAAAAAAAAAACACTAGTTTTCAGTTTTGTAAAAAATTGCCAGTAGTGCCATTGTTTCTGAAGGTGGAATCCTCATAATTGGTACCAGCGTTTTATGGATATGAAAAAAAGATTTTGGGTTAGATGCTACAGGGCGTTCAAAATAAATTTATATATTTCGACTATTTTAAATTGAAAAATCTCAAATTTTTTAAATGGCTCACCCTATATATTATTATTTTTTCTGATAGATTTTACAAAACCTTCCAACTTTTATTAAGTATGTCATATATCTGTTTCTAATAGTTTTCGATTTATTTTGAATGTTTCAATTTTTACCCTTGTTTTTAATATACTTACGCTATTGTGAAAACACAAACAAATAATTAATAATAATTTTAATATAGTTTAACTTATCTAATGATTAATTATTATAACGTAATAAATGTCCACCCACCTTATCTCGAAAAGTACTTATCCAAAAATTTTAAAAAAATTCTGTAATATTCTCTACGGGGTGTAGATTGAACGAAATTTATCACGAGTGCATTACCTTTAATAATTTATCTGGTATATATAAGAAAAACAAAAATTTTAAGGTCATCAATTTTCAGTAAAGATTGGCAATAAACTTTGTTGAAAACTCATTTAAGGTGTGTTTTGTGAAGTCACTGATCATTTTATACCTCCATAACAAAATTTTTTATTTTAAAAGCATTCAACGTACGGAATACTAATTGCGCAAGTGCAACTTGCACTTGACCGGTTTTTTACATTTTCCTTCACTTTCTTTATTGTTATTGTCCTGCACGCATCCCGTATCCTACTTTGCATATCTACTGGTGTTGTAGAGGGATTCACATAAACACGATCTTTAATGTAGTCCCACAAAAAAAAGTCTAAAGGTGTTAAGTCACATGATCGAGGAGGCCACTGAATGAATCTATCCCTACCGATTCATTTTTGTGGGTAACGATAGTTTAAAATATTCCGAACTTCCCGGTGGTAATGAGCTGGAGCTCCGTCTTGTTGAATCCTTATTTGTTCCCTTTCAAAGTTATCAACTTCTTCAAGAAGCTGGGATAATTCGTTTTGCAAAAAATTTAGATATCTAGGCCCGTTAAGCGTTCGCGGAAAAAATATGGACCAATAATTCGAAAATTTAATATTCCACACCATACATTAAGCGACCAATGGTTTTGGTTTTGAACTTCCCGGACCCAAAATGGATTAACTGTTGAATAATAATGGATGTTATGGCTGTTAACTGCTCCATTACTGCGAAAAGTAGCTGCATCAGAAAACATTATTTTGGATAAAAAATTTGAATCAGCCTCTATTGCTCAATTCATGGTGGTACAAACGTTTACTGGTTGTTCAAAATCACGGTCTTGAAGTTCTTGGTGTAGTTCTATATGAAAGGGATAATACTTGTATTGTCTCGTGGTGCGATTAGCCGTAGATTGGGATGTGTCAGATAAGTCAGCTAGTTGACGGCTGCTAACCTGGGGATTATCTTCAACATGAAGTAAAATCTCTCATTGGTAGCTTTTTGGTTTACTACTTTCCGTTTCGTATACTCAACGCTACCACTACCATCAAACCGTTCCATTAAGCACGGAAAAGATTTTCTAGATGATATACGTCTATTAGGGTACTTCGCTTCATAAAGCCTTACTGCCAAAGACTTTTTCCCGCCTCTCCCAGTATATAAACCGTTTTTAGGAAAATCCATAACTATTACCATTATACGTACCACTTACTACAACTAACTACTTGCTTAATAGACAAGTCAAAATTTGACAATGACTACATTTTTGTGTCTTGGCAACTATGATGTTATAGCGTAAGTGTATTAAAAACACGGGTAAAAATTGAAAAATTCAAAATAAACCGAAAACTATGATATACTTAATAAAAGACAGAGAGTTTTGTAAAATATATTAGAAAAAATAATAATATTCAGGGTGTGCCATTTAAAAAAAATTGAGATGTTTCAATTTAAAATAGTCGAAATGCATAAATTTATTTTGAACACCCTATAGCATCTCACTTAAATTTCTTTACATATAACTTTTTTTCATCTCTATAAAACGCTCGTACCAATTAGTATTCCCCCTTCAGAAACAATGGCGCAACTGGCAATTTTTTACAGAACCTAAAACTAGTATTTTAAAAAAAAAAATGAAATATTAGAAAAACTACTAGGTTTGGGTATATAACATATAAAGAAGTTATAAAATTTTACGCAGAATTTAAAAATAAATTAGAAAATAGAATGTTTCATTTAAAAATCATATGTTATATCGGCCACACTTTTTTGAAGTATCGTGTATACACAAAAATATTTTTAAACTGTGCACCTTAACGTTCTTTAATAGTATTGTTTTAATATTTTTTCGTCATTCCCGAAACAAATGAGACAATTAACTTTACTCTATCGTTGACTCACCCTGTACAGGTTTTTTTGTATGGAAATATATTTTTATTGTCAGTATTTTTTAATATATATAACAAAAGAGGAACCAACGAGATGAGCAAACTCCCATGATGGATACCCAGTCTCGTAGGGGGATTTCCAAAGCATCAATCAGAAAAGTATGATTTTAATGCTGCTATGCGGTAGTTTTTCCAAAATTTTCTGTCAATCCTGGGACAGTAATAAAAAACTGAACTGCTGTGGTCAGCGCGGCACAAACCCACTAACATTGCTGGATTTAATTCCAGACCCCACACATATTTTGGAGGACGTCTGAAGAGGAGTTCTTTAAAGAAACGAGGCGAAATCTTTTAACTTGGCTCCGTATTTTCAGGTGGTCTGCAGAAAATAAGCCATAACAGTGATTACAAAAGTAATATAAGAGATAACCTTCAGCTAAGCACCCAATCTAAATAACTGATAGTATTGGCAACTTGCATATACAGTGAGGACGCAGAAATCCATCTACTTGCTAACTTAAACTGGTACTATCGTTGCCCGATAAAGTTTAAATTGTAGTGTTTTATGTGAATGTCATGAGTCTCATCGATAGATCTGTAATATACCATAGTCTAGGAAATAATGTGAAAGTCTATGGAGCAACATTTACATGAAAAACTTGTCATTTAAAGACACAATATTATGACTTGATGGTAGTATGTATTTCACTTACCTGTGCAGATAACTCTAATAAAAAAATCACAATATTTTTAGGTTAGAGGGGTATCAGTTACGTAATATATCACTCTTAGCAACATTGCCAGATTCAACGTGCCGGCTGGCAGGACATATGGATACAAAGTGCATTTCTTTAAGAAAAAGAAGAGAAATCTAAAGGCGAAGCTGTTTATAGGGAGGGTATGATAGGTCCAAACGAGAAGAGAGGCGTCAATCGACAACCTCAGGCGCACCCTCTCGAAGAGAAAACCTCTGTTACATTGAAACTTTAAAAACTTCTCAACAGAGTAAACCCTAAATCAATAAGGGAAGGACTAAATTTTTCACAAAAAAGATCCCTTTGCTACAGTGGAACGTAAAAAATTTAATTCAAAAATTGATACTAGCGTGAAGAAACTCTCTCAAAAGATAGAATTGTAGAAGTTTAAATCCAATTTTAAAACTTGGTGATTAGGAGGTGGATATTTTTCACAAAAGGAACTCTATTATACAATGAAACCTTAAAGGCATTCCCCAATAAAAAGACCATGTTACTAAAAGGGTGTTACTTTATACATGCATAGGGGCATCAGGAGGTGTGGCTCCCAGGCCTACCTTCAGTCCCAATTAATTAAATAAAATAAAAACATATTATTTTACTAATTATAAAAAACAACATTTCTTATCCATTCCCGCTTATCAGAAAATGCAACTTGTTTTGTTTTACTTTCCTGCAAACGCGTTTCGCATAAAATTTCTAAAAAATTGCATTGGTTGAATAATTAAAATATCAACGTAGTAACCTTGCATACATATTCGTTTATTTGCGGGTTAAGAAAAATGGTTTAAAATCGATTACCTAATAGTTAAATGACCCCAAAAATAAAAATTATTGTTATCATTCAACTGTGAATTAATAAATCCGCCAACCTAGAGAAAAAACTAATTTTTAAAAGAAACTTTACATTCGAATCTATTCAGCCGTCGCAAAAAAGAAATACCGGAAGTCGAAAAATATGCTATTTAAAAGATAATACCTAAAACGTAAACAAAAATTAATTACCATCAGTAAAAGAATGTTTAGCGCCGGTAAATTAATAAAAAAGGAGATCAATTTAGTGGTTAATAGACCATGATTAACAATAACATTTTATATCCGATCGTTCCTATGATCTCAATTTTCAAGTAATAAAACTTAATATTTCTACTAAACTAGATAGCGACAATACCGCACTTTACTAAATAAGCCTTATGTTTAACCGGTGGTGATTTCTTTTTTAACATGGTCAGCTTCTTCAGAACAAATTATATACAAAAAAAAAATTTCACGAAAGTAAAGGAATGTATCTATTTTTTATGTAGTTATTTAATTTAACAACTACTATCAATATCTCGGGAACAACTCAAAATAATTACTAATAATAGTATATATATTGTTGAAATCAGATGGAGAAAATCTTCTTATATATGTTCGTTTAATCTTTGCGGATGACACTGCAATTATGTCCTCTGATGCAGATCCTGACAGAGCCTCCTTAAGGCTTCCACAACACCTCAACATCTTGGAAGTCTGGCTGGATCAATGAAGAATTATGGTTAACAGTGCAAAGTCTACTCAAATCACCTTTACTACTAAACACACCATGTGTCCTCAAAGTACAATATACGGTACACCGATCCCAATAAAAACCGAAGTAAAATATCTAGGATTACATTTAGACCAGAGACTGACTTGGCAAGCTCGCATAAAAGCAAAACGCAAATCCCTAAACTTGAAAATCAAGAAATACTACTGGCTGATTGGCAAAAGCTCTCAACTTCCTGTTCAAAACAAACTACTACTATATAAAACGATACTAAAATCTATATAGACATACGGTATAGAGCTTTGGTGATGTAGTAAACCATCAAATACCAAAATGCTCCAAGCCTTCTAATCAAAAACATTAAGACTGATCACAAGCGCTCCATGGTTTGTCAATAACGACACACTACACAATGATCTCAGAATCCTATACGTCAATGAAGTAATAACGGAAGCAGCCAGAAAAAGTAGAGATCGAGACCTAAACCACCGCAATCAATTAATTGTTAACGTATACAACCAGTCTCTTGCTAATAGACGACTTCGAAGACGATCGATGGCCAGAAGACCTAATTGAGTAGATGTTGGAGTCCCATCAATAGATGAAGCCCTTCTGAAGCCACCTACTAGCCTGACCATACTATCTACCAAATACTCTGTAATTTAAATTGAGTAGATTGTAAATGTGTAAAAATAAAAAAATATCTTTTTTAAAAAAAAAATCTTGTTGGCTCTGTAATTCCTCAAATTTGAAATTAAAGAGGTTTTCGATATTATATTTAGAATTTCCTTAAAACACTAAATAATAGCAAGATTTAAAAATTAAGGTATATATATATATATATATATATATATATATATATATATATATATATATATATATATATATATATATATATATATATATAATATATTTCCTAGTTTTTTTACCCTCTTAGATACGGCATTGAGAAAATATCGTACATAAAAAATATGTACAACATTAGAGATTATTTCTGTTGTATATAGTGAGGTTGGGACAATTATTTGCCTTTTGACATTATCAGTTGCAAAAGCTCACGTTTAATTACATACGTTTTCATTGAGTTGTACCAGGTTGCACCTGACTGTACTTTGCGTTATGAATATTTAGTTTTAGCTGAATGAATTATTTAGAATTTCAATCCAATTTGCTATATAAACGTCAATATAAGGCTGTTCCCAACATAAGACTCGCAGTAACATTTTCAATTTTTTGAGTATTATTTAATCGAGACTTAATTGGAAAAGAAGCTTTCGCTTTAAAAAAACTAAATTTTTTAAAAAATTAATCCCACCTCAAAAATAGTAATAACAAGCTCAAAATAATATTTACTCTTGTTCTACTCAGTATATATCATCACTACACCAAATACTTTATTTTTGCACTCTACGCGAGATTCGCTAACCATGTTATCTTCATCAGGAGCGATGATTGGCTCAATCATCGCTCCTGATAAAGCTAACATGGTTAGCGAAACACGCGTCGAGTGCAAAAATAAAGCGTTTGGTGTAGTGGCAATATATACTGAGTAGTGTTATTGTGCCTAAGATTCCATATTCCTAAACATAATTTACCCTTGTTGTCAAAAAGTTAGTGTCTACCTTATAAAAAATATATATTAGTAAAAGAAATGTTTGCTGGTGGTGCTCTGCTCGAAAAACGCATGAAATATTATATAAGCAATATGTAGGTAATACACAGAATATAATACATAAACATATAAAATTAAGGAAAAAAATCGCTGAGGGCAATTTTATTTACAATATTTTTCTTAGAGGAAGGTTATTAATAACGTGGCAGTATAACAAACTTCGTCCTGTACATTAGATTACATATAGAAATAATATATTAATTATTTATCCATATCTATTTTACAGATACAATTAATTGACTTCTCGTTATCTTTATAGTTCCACATAAATAAAACACGGTATTTTTCGTGAGGAATAACAAATTTTCTAGTAGAAAATGCATTAAACACATCGGAAATAAGTTATGAAGACACAACAATAATTCTGTTTAATTAAGCAAACTATCATAAAAACCAATTGTCACTAAACTCTGCCATAAACCATTTAAAACACTTTTTGCAGTACCAATTCGTAATATTTCATGAAAAAAAATATTTTTCGTAATGCTTTCACTATGTAAACAAAACCCCAAAGAGATTTGAAGCTTAGATTGTTGCTAACAGCGGTGTGTCATTTCCCTTCAACCCGCATTAAAAATTCACGTTCCTTCTCGGCTATAATCATCTTAGCTGCATATATATATATATATATATATATATATATATATATATATATATATATATATATATATATATGTATATATATATATATATATATATATATATATATATATATATATATATATATATATATATATATATATAATATTACAAGAAAGAGGAAGGAGAGTAACAGGGTACTGGTAACAAACAATCGGAAGTTTAACTACTGGGAAACGCCCTTATAAGGAGAAGAGATGAGCAATCGAAGATCTAAAGGCTCTAGTATCTGCTTTTTAGTGTTCCGTACGGAACACTTATAAGATGACTTCGGTGTCTGTCTGTCCGTCTGTCACACCCGATTTTCTCCGAAACTATTTGTCATAGAAAGTTGAAATTTGGTAATAATATAGGAATTCATGGCCTCATCAGAGCCATGTAGTTTTGAAAGTTAAATTTTTACTTAAGGGGTTAGTTTTGGGGGTGAAATCGGAAGTGAAAAAAAAATTTTTTACTAGGTCATCGAGTGGGATGTCAAATGAAAGCTTGTGGAAACACGAGTAAAAAATATATATGTAATGTAATACTTGCGCGCACTTTTCTTTGTATTATTTTTAAAAAATCGCGAAAAATTGCTGTCCAGCAGCCGCCTTATCTTGAAAAGTACTTATCAAAAAATTTTGAAAAAATTCTGAAATATCCTCCACGGGGTGTAGATTGAACAAAAATTATCACGAGTGAATTACCTTTAATATTTTATCTGGTATATAAAAAAACAAAAATTTCAAGGTCATCAATTTTCAATAAAGATTGGAAACAAACTTTGTTGAAAACTCATTTGGGATGTGTTTTGGGAAGTCACTGATCATTTTATACCTCCGTAACAAAATTTTTTATTTTAAAAGCAATCAACGTACGAAACACTAATTGCGCAAGTTCAACTTGCACTTGACCGATTTTGTTTTTGTTATCAAGCTTTCGCTACCTAATGGTAGCTTCTTCTGGATTAAAAATTTAGCAGTTAAAATGGAGTACCATTTCAACATCATGGTCTTTCTTACAGTTGTTTTCTGTCTCAAAAAGTGTTTTTAAATAATATTATTGACAACGTTTTATTTTTGATACCTGTGTAATTCTCTAAGTATTCTTTTTATCATGTTTTTTGTCATCATACCTACTACCTGGCCAACAAAAATGCAAATTTTATTGTTTTCACCAAAGATGAATTAACAGATAAATTTTTAATCCAGAAGAAGCTACCATTAGGCAGCGAAAGCTTGATAACAAAAATAAAAAAACCGGTCAAGTGCAAGTTGAACTAGCACAATTAGTGTTCCGTACGTTGATTGTTTTTAAAATAAAAAATTTTGTTAGGGTGGTATAAAATGATCAGTGACTTCACAAAACAGACCCCAAATGAGTTTTCAACAAAGTTTGTTTCCAATCTTTACTGAAAACTGGTGACCTCGAAATTTTGTTTTTTTTTTCTATACCAGATAAATTATTAAAGGTAATGATAATTTTCGTTCAATCTATACCCCGTGGAGAATATTTCAGGATTTTTTCAAAATTTTTTGGTCAGTACTTTTCGAGATAAGGTAGGGGACAGCGATTTCTCACGATTTTTTAAAAGTAATACGAAGAAAAGTGTGCGCAAGTATTACATTATATATATATTTTTTTTACTCGTGTTTTCACAAGCTTTCATTTGACACCACTCTCGATGACCTAGTAAAAAAATTTTTTTTTTCACTTCCGATTTCACCCCTCAAAACGAATCCCTTAAGTCAAAATTTATGTTACGGTAATATAAAATGATCAGTGACTTCACAAAACACACCCCAAATAAGTTTTCAACAAAGTTTATTTCCAATCTTTACTGAAAACTGGTGACCTTGAAATTTTGGTTTTTTTCTATACCAGATAAATTATTAAAGGTAATGATAATTTTCGTTCAATCTATACCCCGTGGAGAATATTCCAGAATTTTTTCAAAATTTTTTGATAAGTACTTTCCGAGATAAGGCGGTGGACAGCGATTTTTCGCGATTTTTTAAAAATAATACAAAGAAAAGTGCGCGCAAGTATTACATTATATATATATTTTTTACTCGTGTTTTCACAAGCTTTCATTTGACACCACACTCGATTACCTAGTAAAAAAATTTTTTTTTCATTTCCGATTTCACCCCCCAAAACTAACCCCTTAAGTCAAAATTTAACTTTCAAAACTACATGGCTCTGATGAGGCCATCAATTCCTATATTACTACCAAATTTCAACTTTCTATGACAAATAGTTTCGGAGAAAATCGGGTGTGACAGACGGACAGACGGACAGACGGACAGACGGACAGACGGACAGACGGACAGACAGACGGACAGACACCGAAGTGATCTTATAAGTGTTCCGTACGGAACACTAAAAAAAGCAGGTATTAGAGCCTTTAGATCTTTGATTCCCAGTAATTATTCTTCCGATTGTTATATACATTATATATATATATATATATATATATATATATATATATATATATATACATATATATATATATATATATATATATATATATATATATATACATAAATGTGTTTCAACAACAGGTTTCATTTCAAATTTGCAGCTGTCATTCTTTGACATTTGAGTAGTAAAAACTATACGGTTAACGAAAATGGAACAATATATAAATGAAGAACGCAAAGAAATTGTAAAAATTTACTACAAAAATGGTGAAAATTTCGCGGAGACAGTTTGTAAAGTTCGCACTGCTTTCGGTCGAAATGAAATGCCTTCTCGTTCAGCAATTGTCAGTTTAATCAATAAATTTGAACCCATTCCATGCTCGCCCAGCCAGATCAACTCAAAATATTACTACTGTGGCTGAAACTGTTGCGGCGCGTATGTCAATCCGAAGACGTTAACAGCAATTGGGCATATCCACAGCCAGCCTGAACCGTATTTTGCACAAAGATTTGGGTCAAAAGGCTTACAAAGTCTAGTTGACATAATAATTAAAACGGGAAAACCACGGATAATGCCGTACGGTTGTGAATTAGGTGTTGGAAATGCAAGAAAATGACTCCAATTTTTTCAAGTAAATCATTCTACCTGACGAGGCTCATTTTCATCCGGCTGCGTAAATAAGCAAAACTGTCGTATCTGGGGATACGAAAACCGAAGAGAAATCGTTGAACAACCTCTCCATCCACAACGAGTGACAGTTTGGTGTGTTTTTTGGGCTAGTGGTGTATTTGGACAGTATTTTTTTCGAAAAAGAAGCTGGTGCAACCGTTTTTATGAATGGTGTGCGTTACCGTGACATGACATGACTTCCTGTGGCCTAAAGTGGATGCTTTGGATGCGTATGACCTTTATTTTCAACAGAAGTGAAACAATCGAGCTATTACGCGAAACGTTTCCTGGTCGTGTAATTTCTTGAAATGGTGACTTCAACTGGCCACCCAGATCGTGCAATTTAATGCCGTTCGAGTTTTTACTTTGGGGGTATGCTAAAGATAAAGTCTACGGAGCAAGGTTTGAAGCGCTCAAAGACAATATCGGAGCGAAATGGAACCACAATTGTGATGGAAAATATCTTCTAAAAAATCACTACCTGTAAAAAAAAGCAAGGCGGCCATTTGGTAGATATTATATTCCATCATTAATCGCATAGTTTGTACTTTGGATTTAAATAAAAATATCACAAAAACTTCAAAAAAACTTCTTTTTTTCAAATAATTTAAAACGAAACCTCCTGTTGGAACACCCACTATATTTATATAGCTATACATGAATATATGTAGCCTAGAGAAAGAAGAAGCTATAGAAAATACGGTTTTATTTATTGGGAAAGCTTATAAAGTTTCATGATGTGAAAGAGTTATCTTTTAGGAAAAAACTCCGCCTCGCAGTCAACGATTGGTTTCTAACGCGCCCTTCTATAGGAAGTCTCGACTTATTTTTTGAAGAAACGCCCTATATATTCGTATGCCCTGTCACCCTTTGAACGTCGCTTCAACACTGATGGTTACCAAAATTGCCACAAGTATATTCCTGTTAATCTAATTTCTAGTACACCATTTTCGAAATACTATTTTATTATCTGTATATCTACTATTTACATAATAACTTATGATATCCTTAATAATTGTTATAAATTTGATCATATATCTATGATATGCGTAAAGTAATTAATAAATTATTGACTTTACTGTTTAACAAACCAATGTCTTAAGGTAAAAGAAACGTAAAAAAAAAACTGGTCGTATTTCTCGTTTCTTGAAGGTTTTTGGGCCCCACCCTGGAAATGCAAAGTTGCTAATAACTTATTTATTTATAAGTCAACATTATTGGGTAATTGTAATTTTATTTGTAATGTCATGGTGTACAGGGTTAACAAAGAACAGGTTGCAGAAAGTAGACCTATAATTTAGGGGGATTTGTTACGCATTTTGTCCTTTTAGGACAAGTTTTACTTCGACATATCATATGTTAGACTGCTTGGAAAGGTATTATACAAGAAATATTTTTATTAAACTGTTTCGTTTTAGAGAATCGCTGCGGATTTAAAAAAAATCTGTACATTCTGCGAAACAATAAGCAATAACTAATTTCGGCCACAGAATTCTGCACATTTCTTCAGAAACAGTGCTCTTCCGCGCCTTTGGCTCAAAGATTCTGTCTTTGCGAAAATACCCTTAAGCAATATACTCTGGATTTAATGTTATTGTTTTGATTCGGTAACAGATGTCGAATTTTTCTAGGGACAGGGTCGTAAAACAGTCAGTTAAAATACAAGCAACTGTGATTGTTAATTTGTTTTTCCTTATATAAATACGCTAAATTAATAAGTAGCAGGGTTACTCGAGGGTACATAATTACGTTTAGGAGAGCAGCTTAATATATCCAAATGAGTGAATAAATTACAAAGATAAAATACTACTTCCTGTTAAAAAGTAATAAATTAAAAGTTAAAGCCGACTAACGTATAAAACGTAAATAACCAATGGGATGAAAATATAAAACTAAACCAGCTTAAGACGTATGTACATATTGCACCCCTTTCACCACCTTTCTACATCCATTCCTAATAGAACATTCCAGATGTAAACGTTGTCGTGTTGCGACTGATAAAAACCGATATCTCAAAGTCTATATCTATATATATATATATATATATATATATATATATATATATATATATATATATATATATATATATATATATATATATATATATATATATATATGACCGTCCTAGTAGTATCTTTTAAAGAATGTTAAGTGTGCCTTCGTTTCAAACCACACATGTAAGTTTTTATGTGTATTTCTGTGTGTATTTTTACTATTTCACTTTTTACATTGTATTATAAGTTTGAGAGTTTTATATATTCATAACTAAAAAATTGTGCATCCTACTGAATATCCAAAACAGTCACGTAAAATCAAAATTTACAGTTATAAAGAAAAGTAAAGATAGGAGGAAAATGTACGATGATTGAAAATTCTCAATTTTTAGATGAACTGAAGAAGCCTACAAATTAGGCGAATCGTTTTCAATAAACTTTAAACTAGAAACATGATGTAATTTCTCTATCCTTAAAACAAAAGAACCATAAAGCCCAAGAAATTGAATATATATTCATTATTCCAAAGTTCGAAAAAGAATTCAAAACAAATTATATATAAATATATATGTATATATCTATATATATATATATATATATATATATATATATATATATATATATATATATATATATATTACAATAGAGGTTTTCCGCAATGTAATACATTAAAATTCCGGGTTTCAATCCGTTCGTCTATCGATGAATTTGCACGACGTTTCGCCAAAATCTCATTTGGCATTTTCAAGTGCTCTTGCCGCTGCTACTACTCGATATTGTGAACTTGCTGCTGCTGCTGCTAGAAGTTAGCTTCAAGCTTCAGCAACACTAAGATCACAGTATCGAGTAGCAGCAGCAGCAAGAGCACTTGAAAATGCCAAATGAGGTTTTGGCGAAACGTCATGCAAATTTATCGTTAGAAGAACGGATTGACACCCGGAGTTTTAATGTATATATATATATATATATATATATATATATATATATATATATATATATATATATATATATATATAGAATATGTCCCTAAATTCCATCTTTTTTCTGTAATTTTAAGATTTTCGATACATAACAATGACATATTTACTGCACCCAAGTTCACAAGTATTCATTTTTTTATTAGATGAGGCATTGATATATTACTCGATAATTTTACTCTTTAATATCCATTATCTGAAAATAAATTACAATCAACAGGTGTCAAGTTTAAAAATTAAATGGAAAAATCTTGTTTGCAACGATTGATTTTAAAAATGGGCGAGCAGTAACATCTAACGTATATACAAGAGGCAAAAGTATACTAGAGAAATAAATTTTTATTTTAGCTGCAAATTTTAAATATTAACACAAACATTAGCAAGTTACTAAAACAAATTTAAAAACTTTGCATATAATTGATAGATTACAGATTATGAATCGGGTTCTAAAAATCAAGGAACCAATATTTCCCTATCACCACAAATGATGTCACCTAAATTAAGCCTTGGTTACAATATAACTTCTTTTATAATTGTCTTAATTAAGATGTGTTCACAATAAAAACATTTCCCAGTGCATAGAAAAATATAACATATTTCGGAAAAAAAAAGAATTAATGATTTCTGAAATTTTAAATACTGATTCCCATGTTTGTGACATCGCTGGAAATGCATCTACGTTCCAAAATAAAATAAAAATTATATATATATATATATATATATATATATATATATATATATATATATATATATATATATATATATATATAGCAGCGAAAAACAGTAAAGAACACTCTTATTTAACAAACATAAGCATTCCGGAAAAACATCACTTCACTAAGTAAAAAATAATTTGCAAAAATTGTAATGTTTATCCAAGTGACGTCACTGGTAACATGGGACAATTTCACCGAAATAACGAACAATCAGGGTTAAGGAAGGTTATAGAAAGGTACAATGGTACTCACGTATCTCAACATGTTTCGTGGACGAAGGCACCGCACTAGAGTGGTGCGGGGGGTCGTACTTTCCCTATTTATAACTGCTACAGTTTACGGAAGAAGGGGCAAGGTCCTGAAGTTATGTTTGTGTCCTGTCGCATGGATCCTGGTTATTTTTTTTACTAGTTTTTCGGATATTTGATTGTCTAAGTATTAATTAGTCGTTTTAGGATATTTTTACAGAAAATGTAATTCCTAATTTTGCCAGCACCAGCGGTGATTCACAGACTTTTCATTATTTGTGTTACTATGGAAATCGTTGTTTAAGGTTAGGTTTGCTTAACAGTTTTAAGTTTTTAGGTTATAGAAAAGTCATATAAATTAAAAAATACTATTTTTGAAAAACTGCAATTTTTGAAACGCTACTTTTAATGGGTCTTTATATTTTCCAGTTTCTCTCGCTCGACCCACCCTTTGGTGTTATTTGTTTAAAATCAGGCATTCGAAACGATGGAACAGTGGACATTTATTTGAAATACATGGCTCTAGAGAGAGAAATTAAAATGTATTCTGGGTATATCTAGTGTTATCGTGATTTAATTACTGCGAATATGTACGGACGGTTTCTTACCTGGTCATATCTCTGTACCTTACTATGTTTCTTCAAAAAGCTATGCTTCTCTCACACCCCCAAAGCTTGTGAGTAAGAGGGTTGCTGAGTACTCAAAACACTGGACAGCATTCCGGGTGGAATTTTGCAGACGTTTCGCTAAAGGTTAACTTGATATTTTCAGTGGTGACTCATCAGGGTCTGCAAAATGCCATCCAAAATAAAATAAACGGAGTAACAGTTCTACAAATTGCTCTATCCGTGAATCTTTTTGGATTTATAGGTTTAATGTTTAAAGGTATTTTTAGGGCATTTCTAATTTTATATTTCATTTATAATCGTAGAAATGTAATCCATAACCATAACACAAAATTATATTTAAAACTATATCTTTAGTATTTCGTACGGAACACTATAAGAGCATTTCGGTGTCCGTCCATCTGTCTGTCTATCACACCCGATTTTCTCCGAAACTATTTGACATAGAAAGTTGAAATTTGGCACTAATATGGGAATTGATGGCTCCATCAGAGCCGTGTAGTTTTTAAAGTTAAATTTTGACATAAAGGATGGGGAAAAAAAATTTTTTTACCAGGTCATCGAGTGGGGTGGGGTGTCAAATGAAAGCTTGTAAAAACACGAGTTCAAAAATATATACAACGTAATACTTGCCCATACTTTCCTTCGTACTATTTTTAAAAAATTGTGAAAAATCGGTGCTCCCCCCCATCGAAAAGTACTGGTCGAAAAATTTTGAAAAAAATACTGGTATATTCTTCATAAAGTGTAAATTACGCCAAAATTATCACGATTGCGTTACGTTTGATAATTCATCTGGTATAAAAAAGAAACTATGTTACTTGACAATATGGTGGAGGATTTTTCGTAGCCAGTTGTGAATTTAACAAAGCTACAAAATATTAATACCTATTCGGTGCAACCAGTAATATATTCATATACTTTTCAGTACATGACTGCATTTGGCCAATCACAGATAAAATAAATTTGCATGATGACTAGTGACCAACGGATAGGTACGGAGACAAAATAATTTTATTTTATTTGTTTATAATTAAACAAATATTTAATTAGTAAATATTTGTTTTAAACTTTTACTACTAGATTCTAGATTGCGACAGATTCATTTACTGGCTATTAGGTAGCTAAGAGGCTATAACTATTATACATTATTGAGTAAGAAAACACGTAAAAGGACATATTGGATCTTAAGATTTATACAAGTCAGGGGCCTAACTAACGTAGCCTCGTCAATATTTTTAACAATCACCGTACGGAGCACTTATAAGATCACTTCGGTGTCCGTCTGTCCGTCCGTCTGTCTGTTTGTCTGTCTGTCTATCTATCTATCACACTCGATTTCGAAACTATTTGACATAGAAAGTTGAAATTTGGCACTAATACAGGAATTGATGACTTCATCAGAGCCGTGTAGTTTTGGAAGTTAAATTTTGAGTTAAGGGGTAAGTTTTGGGAGATGAAATCAGAAGTGAAAAAAAAAATTACCAGGTCGTCGATATATAACGTAATACTTGCCCACACTTTTTTTTAAATTATTTTTAAAAAATTGCGAAAAAACACTGTATCGCCTCCCCTTATAACGAAAAGTACTGATCGAAAAGTTTTGAAAAGATTCTGGAATTATCACGAATGCATTATCTTGTTTTTATTTTATCTGGCATACAAAAAAAATGAAATTTCAAAGTCATCAGTTTTTAACTAAGTTGGGAATGTGGAATCTTTGGCACAATGATACTACTCAGTATATATCACCACTACACCAAACACTTTATTTTTGCACTCGACGCGCGTTTCGCTAACCATGTTAGCTTCATCAGGAGCGATGATTGACTAAAGCTAAACTACCAAATCTACCCTATTTATACTTAGCCTAACTCTTGAATTACTCAAGCGGAACTAATGACATAGGCAAGGCTATCAGTTCCGGTCAAGTAACCAGTAGAGGGGACTATAAGGAATAGGCCCTCTGTCTTTGTTTAAACTACTTTTACATTTTATGATTTCCATACTTTCGTATGCGTTCAACAATCTCCTAACAGATACATTTTGTATTAATCTTAGATTATCTATTGTTACAGTATGATCAGCTTCAAGAGCATGTTCGGCAATGCTAGACTTTTCTGTTCTGTTGTATTTTAAGTGTGCTAAATGTTCTTTAAATCGTGTTCTAATTGACCTTTTAGTTTGCCCAACATACTTTTTGTCACAATCATTACAACTAATTTCATAAATTCCACTTTTCTCACAATTAGGAATCTTATCTTTGGATTTCCTAAGATATTCCTCAGATTGTCTGATGACTTATAGACTAAGGTGAGGCCTACCTTATGAAATACCTTATTGAGTCCCTTGCTATATTTCGGATTATATGGTATGGAGACATACTTGGTGTTATTTTCTTCGCGTGTAAAAAAAGGTGGAATTCTGAATATTAAATCTAAACTTATGCCTATTTATTAGCTTATTTTACTAAGTCATCGTCATAACCATTAACTCTAGTTATATTTCTAATACGATTCCTTTCTTTATTAAAGTTTACTCTATTCAGAGGGAAAGTGACTAAACGATGAACTAAAAAATGTAATGAGGCTAATTTATGTTGTTTGCAATGAAATGAATCATTAGGAATATATCTATCTGTTACTGTGTCCTTCCTATAGATATCAAATTCTAATCTATTATTATTTTTAATAATTAAAATATCTAGAAAAGGCAATTGTCCTTTGTTCCCGAGGGTATGGTATAGGTATGTGGATGATATTTTCGCGATTTTTGATACAAAGAAAGCAAATACTGATGATTTTGTTTCCAAATTAAATAGCCGGTATGATTCCATTAAATTCACTTACGAAGTTGAGAACTAAGGACAATTGCCTTTTCTACATATTTTAATTATTAAAAATAATAATAGATTAGAATTTGATATCTATAGGAAGGACACAGTAACAGATAGATATATTCCTAATGATTCATTTCATTGCAAACAACATAAATTAGCCTCATTACATTTTTTAGTTCATCGTTTGATCACTTTCCCTCTTTTAAACTTTAATAAAGAAAGGAATCGTATTAGAAATATAACTAGAGTTAATGGTTATGACGATGACTTAGTAAATAAGCTAATAAATAGGCATAAGTTTAGATTTAATATTCAGAATTCCACCTTTTTTACACGTGAAGAAAATAACACCAAGTATGTATCCATACCATATAATCCGAAATATAGCAAGGGACCCGATAAGGTATTTAATAAGGTAGGCCTCACCTTAGTCTATAAGTCATCAGACAATCTGAGGAATATCTTAGGAAATCCCAAAGATAAGATTCCTAATTGTGAGAAAAGTGGAATTTATGAAATTAGTTGTAATGATTGTGACAAAAAGTATGTTGGGCAAACTAAAAGGTCAATTAGAACACGATTTAAAGAACATTTAGCACACTTAAAATACAACAGAACAGAAAAGTCTAGCATTGCCGAACATGCTCTTGAAGCTGATCATACTGTAACAATAGATAATCTAAGATTAATACAAAATGTATCTGTTAGGAGATTGTTGAACGCATACGAAAGTATGGAAATCATAAAATGTAAAAGTAGTTTAAACAAAGACAGAGGGCCTATTCCTTATAGTCCCCTCTACTGGTTACTTGACCGGAACTGATAGCCTTGCCTATGTCATTAGTTCCGCTTGAGTAATTCAAGAGTTAGGCTAAGTATAAATAGGGTAGATTTGGTAGTTTAGCTTTAGTCAATCATCGCTCCTGATGAAGCTAACATGGTTAGCAAAACGCGCGTCGAGTGCAAAAATAAAGTGTTTGGTGTAGTGGTGATATATACTGAGTAGTATCATCAGTTTTTAATAAAAATTAGGAAAAAACTTTGTTGAAAATTCATTTGGGAAATGTTTTGTGAAGTCATCGATCATTTTATAGCTCCGTAACAAAAATCTTTATTTTAAAAGCAATCAATGTACGGAACATTAATTGAGCAAGGCAACTTGCACTTGACCAGTTATTTTATACTTATTATGTTTCTTCGGTAGCGTGAATGTATTTTTTGTGTATAGTAAAATAAGAAAGAAATTTCAAAGGCGCCAAAGACTAAAGCTTAACATTGAAGAAAAGTATTTTTAACTATGAATCTAACCCCACGAGAAATCATAAAAAAATATATAACAAATAGTTTAAAAAAAATAACCTACCAAGTGTGACGCAATTAGTGTTCCGTACGTTGATTGCTTTTAAAATAAGAATTTTTGTTACGGAGGTATAAAATTATCGATGACTTCATAAAACACACCCCAAATACATTTTCAACAAAGTTTTTTTTCCGATTTTTAGTAAAAACTGATGACTTTAGAATTTTTGTTTTTTTATATACCAGATAAATTATTAAAGATAATGCACTGGTGACAATTTTCGTTCAATCTGCACTCTGTGGAGAATATTCCAAAGTTTTTTCAAAATTTTTTGGTCAGTACTTTTCGAGATACGAGAGAGGGCAGTGATTATTCGTAATTTTTTAAAAATAATACAAAGAAAAGTGTGCTTTAGTATTACATTATTAGTGTTCCGTACGGAACACTTATAAGATCACTTCGGTGTCTGTCTGTCTGTCTGTCTGTCACACTCGATTTTCTCCGAAACTATTTGACATAGAAAGTTGAAATTTGGTAATAATATAGGAATTGTTGGCCTCATCAGAGCCATGTAGTTTTGAGAGTTAAATTTTGACTTAAGGGGTTAGTTTTGGGGGGTGAAATCGGAAGTGAAAAAAAAAATTTTTACTAGGTCGTCGAGTGTGGTGTCAAATGAAAGCTTGTGAAAAGACGAGTAAAAATGTATATATAATGTATTACTTTCGCGCACTTTTCTTTGTATTATTTTTAAAAAATCGCGAAAAATCGCTGTCCCCAGCCTTATCTCGAAAAGTACTTATCAAAACATTTTGAAAAAATTCTGGAGGTCATCAGATTTCAGTAAAGATTGGAAACAAACTTTGTTGAAAACTCATTTGGGGTGTGTTTTGTGAAGTCACTGATCATTTTATACATCTGTAACAAGATTTTTTTATTTTAAAACCAATCAACATACGGAACACTAATTGCGCAAGTTCAACTTACACTTGACCGGTTATATATATTTTTAAAATTGTGTTTTTACAACTTCTCATCTGACACTCTACTGCATGACCTGGTAAAAAATTGTTTTTTCACTTCCGATTTCACCCCCCAAAAGGCAAAATTTAACTTTCAAAACTATATGGCTCTGATGAGACCATCAATTCCTATATTATTATCAAATTTCAGCTTTCTATGACAAATAGTTTCGGAGAAAATCGGGTATAACAGACAGTCATCTTATAAGTGTTCTCTAAAAAAGTATATATATTGAAATTTGGTAATAATTGATGGTATATATATATATATATATATATATATATATATATATATATATATATATATATATATATATATATATATATGTTTTTCTTTTTTCCTGACAGTTAATGAATAAATTTAGGATAGTTTTTTGTTGTTGGTCTTGCGGTCAATTTTTAATGAAACAAGTTTACTTTTGGTTAACGTTTCGGTTTATTTTATTTAAACCATCTTCAGAACTTATATCTAGTTGGATCTTTCGGTTTATTCATTAACGGTCAGGAAAAAAGAAAAACATATAACAATAGGCATGGCTGAAAACGCCACTACTACATCTAAAAGAAGAAATCAAAACTTACCGAACCTCCTAAAGAAATTTGAACAAACTAACAAAACTATTGCAAAAGAAATAAATCGAAAACATTTTCTAATAAGATGTAAAAATTTACAAGTAATTCCAAAATTTATTCAAAACAAAAACAAAAATTTTAACTTTAATAAAAACGAAACAATATCTAAATATAATAAAATTTTGAATATTTTTTATTTTCAAATTTTAAATCTATGTACGAGGCTGGTTTGAAAAGTCCGAGATGGCACCACCGGCGCGTATCGAGGTCATGTTTAGTTAGTAGCATCTCTTGAATGAACGCACACCAAGTTTCAGCCATATTGGTCTATTTCCTTGTGTTTGGCATTCGTGTGAATCAAGGAAGTCGAGTGATTTTCAAGAAATGGACGAAAAAGAATTTCGTGTGGTGATTAAACATTACTTTATGAAAGGCAAAACGCCTCAGGAGACTAAAGAGAAGTTCGATAAACATTATGGTGACTCTGCACCTTCGATTAGAACAGTTTATAAGTGGTTTCAAAATTTTCGGACTGGCCATATGGGCACAAGTGACGCTGAACGTTCTGGACGGCCTGTGGAGGTTACGACTCCAGAAATCATTGATCAAATCCATGATATGGTGATGGATGACAGAAGAGTTAAGGTGCGTGAGATTGCTAGTGCTGTGGGCATCTCGACTGAACGGGTACATAATATTTTGCATAAACATTTGGACATGAGAAAGCTATCCGCAAGATGGGTGCCGCGATTGCTCACGCTTGACCAAAAACGGAATCGTGTGAAGTGTTGCAAGGATGGTTTGCAGCTGTTCCAGAAGAATCCGGAGGACTTTAAGCATCGTTTCGTCACTGTGGATGAAACATGGATACATTACTATACTCCTGAGACCAAACAACAATCAAAACAATGGGTTACCAAGGGGGAATCTGCACCAAAAAAGGCGAAGACCGTTCCTTCGGCCGGAAAGGTTATGGCGACTGTTTTTTTGCGATTCGCAAGGGATAATCCTCATCGACTATCTGGAAAAGGGTAAAACTATTACAGGTAAATATTATTCATCGTTATTGGACCGTTTTGAAAACCGAGCTGCAAGAAAAACGCCCGCGATTGGCCCACAAGAAAGTCCTTTTCCATCACGACAACGCACCAGCACACACCTCAGCAGTTGTGGTCGCAAAATTAATGGAAATAGGATTCCAACTCGTTTCACATCCCCCCTATTCTCCAGACTTGGCTCCCTCGGACTACTATTTGTTCCCCAATTTGAAGAAATGGCTGGCGGGACGAAGATTTTATTCAAACGAGGAGGTGATTGCAGACATTAATGGATATTTTGCAGACTTGGACAAATCCTATTATTCGGAAGGGATCAACAAACTAGAACATCGTTGGACGAAGTGTATAAGCGTAAAAGGAGACTATGTCAAAAAATAAAAAAGGTTTACCCCAAACACATAAGTAGTTTTTATTTTTGCACGGACTTTTCAAACCAGCCTCGTATCAATGACAAACATGTAAACCAAAAGATCCAACTAGATATAAGTTCTGAAGGTGGTTTAAATAAAATAAACCGAAACGTTAACCAAAAGTAAACTTGTTTCATTAAAAATTGACCGCAAGACCAAGAACAAAAAACTATCCTAAATTTATATATATATATATATATATATATATATATATATATATATATATATATATATATATATATATATATATATGTGTGTGTGTGTGTGTGTGTGTGTGTGTGTGTAATGTGTAATTTTGTTTCTTAAAACTTTCGGATATGGTTGTAACACATATAAGTCGCTAAATGTAGCCTTCTAGCGGATAATAATATTTTTGTACATTTATTTATTATTCTTTTTTAGTCAAATTATTATAAACCACTTAAGATGTCGATTATCATTATTTTGTTATAGGTATGTTCTTTTCACAGCTCTAGGTGTTGAGGGATTCCGATATTATCCGTCTTTTATTGGTTCTAATCTAAAGCAAATTATTTAGTAGTTTAGTTTAGAATAAGAATTCTTGGAATTAGATATTCTAAGTAAATAACTTTATATTTATTTTAATTTAATTCTTCGTCCAAAATTATTTACGGGCCTTAATTTCTAACCGATTTGGATATTTTTATTTAAAATTCTCGTAACTATATTTCTAAAAAATCTCTCGAAGCTGATTTTTGAATTATTGCCAATTTTTGGTTATTTTTCTACCATTTTTGGATAATTTTTAATAATTTTTTTTTTTTGAAGTTTGGAATATTTGAATGAACAAGCCAAAGTAATTTTTGTTTCTCGATCCACAAAATCAAAATTTGTTGTTTCAAGACCTAAAATTAGCAAGGTGAATCAACATAGCCATTTTTCGGCCATTATTTAAACATATTTTGACCACATTTATCGTCATTTTAGCCAGATATGATGGTAGATGGTTAAAATATATTCAAATAATGGCCGAAAATGGCTATGTTGCGACGTTTACGTCTTGAAACAACAAAAAATGCATATTATGTGTATGAGAAATATAAATTGCTTTGGATTGTTCATTCAAATATTGCAAATCTCCAAAAAAATACTAAAAATTATCCAAAAATGGTAGAAAAATTACCAAAAACTGGCCCTAATTAAAAAATCCGCTTCAAGAGATTTTTTAATAATTTAGTTACGAGTATTTCAAAAATATACATATCAAATCGGTTGGAAATTAAGACCGGTAGATTATTTTAAATGAAAAATTAAATTCCTGGACCACAGCGCATTGTTAAATGTCGCCTAATTATTACAAAAGCATTACCTAATTAAAGAATCATTATAATGTTAATAAAAGCTTAATAATTAATTTATAGGTTGAGTTCATAATCTCAAACCAGTGATAATTATATAACAAAAGAACCGGAAAAATGTTATGTATTAAAAATAGCAAATTTCTATTGCTTTTTTAGCTACTAAGAGTTCAATCCACTTTAGCTTGACCACGCAAGAAGAAATAATGTAAAAAATATTTTTAGAAAGGGCTATGACAAGAACAAAAATACCTAAAGTAATTATATAATAATTAATTGTTATATATACATCAAAAATATATTACTTATCAGAAATATGGGATTGTAAAAATAATATGTAATACAACACCAATCAAGCTTGAACTTAAAGGGTTTTTTACTCACCAGTAGAAAATTTCATTTATATTGCTTCGTGGTTCCTTTATTTTTTTTATTGAGTAATGTTGTTGTTTGAATCTTGCTTGTAACTTAAAAATATTTGCACGGATTTCAATAATTAAGGTCTCAAATTAGCCGTCTTGAATTTGAATGTGAACGAAAACATAACAATATAGACATATCACTTAATTTTTAGTGTTCCGTACGGAACACTTATAAGATGACTTCGGTGTCTGTCTGTCCGTCTGTCACACCCGATTTTCTCCGAAACTATTTGTCATAGAAAGTTGAAATTTGGTAATAATATAGGAATTGATGGCCTCATCAGAGCCATGTAGTTTTGAAAGTTAAATTTTGACTTAAGGGGTTAGTTTTGGGGGGTGAAATTGGAAGTGAAAAAAAAAATTTTTTTACTAGGTAATTGAGTGTGGTGTCAAATGAAAGCTTGTGAAAACACGAGTAAAAAATATATATATCATGTAATACTTGCGCGCACTTTTCTTTGTATTATTTTTAAAAAATCGCGAAAACTCGTTGTCCACCCGCCTTAACTCGAAAAGTATTTATCAAAAAATTTTAAAAAAATTCTGGAATATTCTCCACGGGGTGTAGATTGAACGAAAATTATCACGAGTGCATTACCTTTAATAATTTATCTGGAATAAAAAAAAAAAAAAAAATCAAGGTCATCAGTTTTTAGTAAAGATTGGAAACAAACTTTGTTGAAAAAACTCGTTTGGGGTGTGTTTTGTGAAGTCACTGATCATTTTATACCACCGCACATTGGGGCCAAAAGACAAAAAGGTGGCCAAAATATGAAGGTGTTATTCGAATTATATGAAAATTTGCATATCTGGTTTTTTGAGGTCGCTGATTAAGAATCTGACATAAAAAATGTAAATAACAAAATGGCGACTCCAATATAGCGGACAAAATTGATAAAAATTGTCATATTTTCATGAAACTTTGACTATAGGGCTCTTCGAGGTTGCTGATGAAGAATCTGAAATTAAAAATGTGAAAAACAAAATGGCGGATTCCATATGCGGAGAAAAACGATAATTTTTGTCATATTTTCATGAAATTTCTACTATAGGGCTTTTCGATGTCGCTGATAAGGTCTGAAATTAAAAATGTGAAAAAAAAAAACACGGATTTGAGTATTATGTATTATAAAGATAGATATAACATTATTCATACTTTTTTACATAAAATTTATTTTAAACAAATGTGCAAGTGCGGGCAGCTGATTTTGCTTCTATATTATTAAAAGATAGTTAGAAAACACGATAAAATTGGTTTGACAGTGGGATGTCGTGGGACTTTTAACTTATGTATATTTTATTTTTGATGTTTGAAACTAAAAGTTCTAAAAAAGTGATATTTTAAACTTTACAATAATTAAATTATAGTCAAATTTTATTGTACTTAATTTATATCGTTTAAATGTACTCACTTTTATTCGGAGAATCCATTTCACGAAATTAAATTAACTTCAAATACGAAACATTTGAGCGCAATTGAATCTGCCTGTCTAACTCAAACAGAACAAGCTCAGAATCTGGCCTGCTCGAGGCTCTAACACCAATAGGTGTCAAGAGCCAGGGGTGCAGACTTGATTATTATAACCGGTCGTTTCAAATAGCGCACGTACCAACCCACATACCAAGAGCCTGAAAAGTCCCTCAATCGAACATTCATTTTAGGGACTTATGGCCACCTTTTCGGCATTCGGTCCCAAGGAATTTACGTACGGAACACTAATTGTGCAAGTTCAACTTGCACTTGACCGGTTTTTTGTATAAGAAAATACTTTTTTCATATCATATCGAGTCAGGTATCAAATTAAACAACATTAAATACTATAAAATTATATAATTTCTGCCTGCAACTGAACATAATTAGGAATGGATCCTATAGTTTTTGAGGTATATCACTTTGAGAAAAGAGGGAAAAAGATGTAGCGATCGATAAAATTTGTATATTTTAAATATCAATCTTATAATTTTTCTTGGTGTAATAAATACATTTTAAACATATTTATTTACTTTTAATCATATAAGCGGTTCAAGAAGTGAAACGGTATATATTAAGTTATATGTCCTATTCAGGATTCTTGTTATATATATATATATATATATATATATATATATATATATATATATATATATGTATATATATATATATATATATATATATATATATATATATATATATATATATATATATATATATATATATATATATATATATATATATATATATATATATATATATATATATATATATATATATATATATATATATATCCTCCTAAGTCCTTTCACCCTCGATAGAGTATGGTGACTCTGTGCTCAATAAATGAATTGAACTATCGTGTGCCAGTGTTCTCGCTTCTGTAAATGCTCTGATGTTTCATGCAATGACTTCCCGGTTAACTGTTTCATCTGATCCACCCAACGTGAAGGTGATCTACCCTAGCAGTGCTTGCCTTCAACATTTCCCTGTATGACCAGTGATTCCAGCTCATGTGTTCTGCTGAAGTGGTCGAAATACCTCAAGTATGTCTGGTTTATAAGCGAGTTCAGTCTTTCAGTAATTTTTAGTTCTTGTAAGATAGCCTGGCTGGTTCGATGTTCCACCCACGATATCCTGAGAATTTGACGTATACCCACGTCTCAAATGCAGCAATTTTATTTCTATCCGCTTTCTTTATCGTTCATGTTTCCGATGCATATGTTGCAATCGGAAATATAAACGTTCTTGCACTAGAAGGAGACTAGTGAAAGAGTCAATAATACAAAAATTGGAGAAGAAGAAATTGCAATGGTATGGGCATGTACTTAGACTGGACAGCGACAAAATACCAAGAAGAATACTGGAAATGAAAACAGCAACGAAGCGAAAGAGAGGAAGACCAACACTAACATGGACTTTAATTATATAAACATATAAAGAGCTAATGAAGGGGGAGGAAGTCAGGAGTTGTTTCTTATGCATTCTATTATACGTTCTTTTGCTCTAGCAATCTAAAAAAAGTGCTATTTTCTTATTCAAACTTAGGAACGGTTAATGTGGTGGAGAAGAGTATAAAAGGGAATGCCTCATACATATATATATATATATATATATATATATATATATATATATATATATATATATATGTATATATATATATATACATATATATATATATATATATATATATATATATATATATATATATATATATATATATATATATATATATATCGTGTTATACGTTAATTTCAGTATTCCTAGCGTCCAGGAATCTGACAAGTGTGTTGTTCCCTCATTAATTTCAATTATTTAGGTTAAAGAAGAGGGGGGAATAAAGAGGTTGCTTCGTATACATGAATCGTATTACCTCAATCAGTGATTTCCGAAGCAAGGAACTTGAAAATTGTATCATTTTTCCATTATCTTCGATTTTACCGAAAAGAAATTACGTAGCGTGCGTGTGCGAAAAAAGCAATTTACGTTGGTCTTGAATTATTGTAAGTTGTAGTCGCTAAGAACCACTCCTGTACAAATTACTTCAAAGAGATGGGGTTCTCCATATAAAAGATTGCTTGAAAAGGATTGCGATTCTAAAGTAGAGGATGCCCGCAAACCAGATGGTCTGACGACATCAAAAGATTAGTGGGATACAACTGTATAAACAAGGCCCAAAACTAAAAAAGATGGACGTACTTAGGAGAGGCTTATGGAGGCGATGGAGTGTATAGCTGATGATGATGCGGATAATCTTAGCTTATATATAGGGCGGGCTACTTATAATGTAATACTTATAGAATAGCCTCAAGTCGCCAACCTTCGATATTCCAAGGAATCACCGTTGCTGGTCAGTTACGGATCTCCAGTCAGACAAACAGCTCTCTTCTGAATAGAATCACACAAATGCAGTGTATGTTTGGTAGTAGAGCCCCAAACATGGGAGTAGTATTCCATCGTTGGTCAAATTTGAGCTTTATACAGAAATAACAGTTGTGGAGTAGAAAGCTTGCTAGTTCGAAATAATATTCCCAGATATTGAGAAGCTTTCTTTGCTATACTTGCAAAATGGGCATGCCAAGACATATTTGCTCCCAAATTAATGCCCACTAAATTGAGTGACGATATTAGAGGAATGCAGTGCCTCAGATGTCACACATTACTATTTTATATGCTCAATTGTAATAGCTTATATATAGGGCGGGCTAGTTATAATGTAATACTTATAGAATAGCCTCAAGTCGCCAACCTTCGATATTCCAAGGAATCACCGTTGCTGGTCAGTTACGGATCTCCAGTCAGACAAACAGCTCTCTTCTGAATAGAATCACACAAATGCAATGTATGTTTGGTAGTAGAGCCCCAAACATGGGAGTAGTATTCCATCGTTGGTCAAATTTGAGCTTTATACAGAAATAACAGTTGTGGAGTAGAAAGCTTGCTAGTTCGAAATAATATTCCCAGATATTGAGAAGCTTTCTTTGCTATACTTGCAAAATGGGCATGCCAAGACATATTTGCTCCCAAATTAATGCCCACTAAATTGAGTGACGATGTTAGAGGAATGCAGTGCCTCAGATGTCACACATTACTATTTTATATGCTCAGTTGTAATGCTTAGACTAAATTATTTATTATTGCGAAAAAGGTAAATTCAGTAGTTATCTTAAAAATATTTGCTAGGGAAGCACTGGATACATCACTTTATTGATTTTTTGGTGTTGTATAATAAAACAAAGTTAGATGCAATCCATGAACGACTATTTAATTAAAATGTATATTTAACTGTCCATACTTTACCTATAGACAAAATAAATAATCCAGTTTTAAGGGAAACTGTTTTTTTGTTTATTTAACAGGCTTTCAAAAAATTTATAACTATAATAATTACTTAATTAGGCGACATCTCCCTTAATTATTAGGTATTTTTTTCAAGCCTAATAACAACATTTTTTAAAAACAATTCTCAAAAAATTTCTTGGTAAACTTAACTAAAAATTATAAAAATATTTTGGTTTTTTAATTTTTTAATCATAATTATTAATTACTATTAATAAATATTATTAATTATTGTAGTTTAAAAAAAGTAGTGTAGTTGACGAAGTTTTAAACAACATGAATTTTACTTTTATTATATTAGAGAGATTTTGCAACGCTTATTTTCCATATGCCCTTATCGTTATCGGTATTAAATGCATGCGCAATATGAACGTCCAAGAATTGCACATAAAATCTTCTTGTAGCTCTTTAAAAAAAGCACTTCCTTATTGTATTTTTTTATATTAACAAAGTGAAGAAGTGAAAATAACCGCATTTTTTTCTAGTTTCATTTCTGTGTTGTTTTTGTGATCTGTTTTCTTTTTATAAAAATATCGACAAATCGACAGCCCAAATAGGTTGGATCATAATTTAATACTCTGCATAATCCTTTCTGAAAACAAAAACTATACTTTTGCATGAATTTACCCGATTATACTAAATTAAGAACTTTTAAAAAATAACCGACATCTTTGCCATTCAGGATGATAAAAATTATTTAGTGGATACTATTAAATTTTCTTCAGTACGAGATTTATCATTTAGTACAAGATGACAATAGATCAGACACAGGCAAAGTTGTCGAACAAGTCTCATCATACAAATATTTGGGCCATGAAATCTGTGTCGGTAGAGACAACTAGACCTGCGAGCTCCTAAAAAGAATAGGTTTAAGATGGGCATCTTTAGCAAGTTGAAGTATATTTTGAAATCGAATGCTCCCATCAGCTTGAAGCGAAAAGTATATGATCAGTGTATATTTCCTGTCATAACATACGGAGCCGAAACACTAACACTCATAAAAAAATAGGCAAATAAACTACGTGTGACGCAAAGGGCTATGAAAACATCAACGTTGGGTGTTACTTTCAGAGATAAGAAACCCAGCAACATCATTCGACAAATGGCAGATGTAACCCATGTCATCGAGAGAGTCACGATATTGACATGGAATTGGGCTGATCACGTGGCTAGAAGAACAGACGAAAGATGGTCAGTGAGATTATTGGAATGGCGACAGACATAGGAGGCATTCCGGAACAGAGGACGCCCCCCAATCAGATGAGCAGAATTTGTAGTAATTGGATACAAATGGCTCACGATAGAAATAAACGGCATAGAGAACGAGAGGCTTACATCCAGAAGTGGAAGCGTATAGCTGATTGATGATGACGATGATTAAATTTACTTATACTTGTCATCAAAAATATGTAAAATATCTTAAATTTAAACTTGCATACCATATGGCAGCACCGCATTAAAAAAAATAGTTAGGTTAGGTTTGGTTATCTATTCTATTCTATAAAAAGGTTTTTTTTTTTAATTCACCATACAACACGCCGATGTCTGTGGAACGGAAATGGTTGGTGCCCCGGTTGTTAGTACTTGTTGGGCCAACACAAAAAGTTTCTAACTTAAAGTTGTCACAAGCAGGTTTTTAGAAATTCCTTTAATATTTTAAAGTTGAAATTAGCATATTTTACATTAAACTATGAAACCTCTATAAGTATATGTATAATTTTACATAATGGTATATCATTATATTTGTATTAAAAGTGAAGGCTCATATTGGGCAAATGATGCTTTATATGTTCACACCCACAGAATAATTTGAAGACTCCTCATTTTCAATCGTCTGTGTTTGGGGCTTGAATTCTCACACTGAATATTTTATTTTCTTATAAAGTTCCTTGTATACATACATACATAATCGATAAACCTCTTTTACCCGTAGGTGTCAAGGATCTTTCTCTACTTTCTTTCCACAAATTTACGCCACTCATCTCTATTTAGTGCTAGTTGTTTCGCCTCACCCCAGGATTTTCCTCTTTTCCTCAGTATTTCATTCACACTATTGTTCCATGTTTCCCTCGGTCGCTCCCTTCTATTCTTTCCTGTCACTATTGCCTTCCATACCATTTTGACATACCGATCATCATTCATTCTCACTATGTATCCAGTACATTTTAACTGCTTTTCTTTTATTTTTTCCTTTAGCGATTTTACATTAAGTTCCTATCTAATATCTTCATTCCTCCTTTTATCAATTCTTCTTGCCCCTACCACTTTCCTCAGATACTTCATTTCTGTGGCTTGTAATCGTCTTTCATACTTATCCGTCAGAATCCAATTCTCAACCTCATAGGTTAAAAATGGCGTATATATTGTTTTGTAAATTGCTATTTTTGTTTTCACTGATATTTCCTTTTTGCTCAGAAAGCTTCTATACAGCGCACAGTATAATCTTGTTCCAGCTTTCAATCTATTTCCAATCTCATCCTCTTGTGTTCCTTTGGAGTTTATTACTGTTTTTTAACTCTACTGTCCATATATTCATGTTCACCTTCAAGTCTCCTTCTGTCCTTGCTACCAGACAATATCGTCCGTGAATGCACATGCCTCTATTTTTACAGCCTGTATCTGGTTATATCCCACCACGTACTGAATTATCTTTCCCCAGCTCGCTTTTATTACCTCATCTATAACGCTTATAAATAATACTTGACTCAATACTCCTCCTTGCCTTACCCCATCACTATTAGTGAATTCCTTCAATGTTCGGTTACACGTTCTCACTTGGTTTATTGTATTGTCATATAGGCTCTGTATTGTACTTACTAAATCTTCATCCACATCCTTGTTCCTTAAACTCCCCCATATTCCACGTCTATTTACCATATCAAAAGCTTTTTTCATATCCAGAAACCCTAAAAATACTGTCCCATCTTTTCCCAGGGCATTTTCTGCAATCTGCTGTATTGTAAATATGTGGTCTTTTGTACTATGGGCGAGCCTAAAACCACTCTGCACATCTGCTAACTTTGGTTCAATTATTTGTCTTAATCTCTTCTCAGTTATGGATTCATATACTTTTAGAGCTGTACAGAGGAGCGATATGCCTCTGTAGTTGTCAGACGCTCGCATATCACCATTTTTATACATTGGAAGAACAATAGCAGTACTTCATTCTTTTGGTATTTTCTTACTTCTCCGTGCAAGATTAAAAATATCCTGAAGTTCTTTTTTCCCCGTTGGTCCAAGGAATTTTAACAGTTCCACTCCATCATTTCCTGCTGCTTTACCAGTTTTTAGTTTCTCCAGCGCCTTCTCTACTTCCTATAGTTCTGTTTCTTTTCCCTTCCTCTCAACTATCTCGTTTACATTATCATTTCTCATTGTTTGTACACTCTCGCTTTCCGCTTTGTTTTCATTGTTTAGAAGTTCCATAAAATATTGTCTCCATCGTTCTATGATTTTGTCCTCATCCGTGGACTCTCTTCAAAGCGAATAAATCTTCCTTGTATACATAAGTAGAAAAAGAAACAGGCCCTACCATAATAGCGATAAGAATAAGAATCTCTTCTTATAACTTTGTTAATAAGGGAGATTGTTACCTTTAATAAAGAAATTCTTATTTTGTTCTAATATTATGCAAGCTTCAAATGATAGGTTCCAATTAGATATTATTGTTATCTTTCATGTTACAGCAGTCATTGTAGTAAACAGACGAACCATTTCATCATTTTACGACTGCGCATGCTTTAAATAACCATAATAACACATACAACATAAATTTAATTTCTTCCTTTTAATTTTGTGCAAGCTTAAAATAAGGATAACGACAAAGGCGTGCCAAAACAAGCTTTGCAAAATCTCTCTATTATACGCGAACCTTACAACATACAAGTAACTATTAACTGCATATAAATAAAAGTAAAAAGAGTGACCTTGTGTGTAAACAATTCGCATATGATCTGGTTTTTAAAATACCCTAAACAGTTCCTTACTTTGGCACACATTTTATGTAATAGGCTAGACTTATTTGCATTGTATTATCAGATTAATCTGAAAT
Organism: Pachyrhynchus sulphureomaculatus; assembly: GCA_019049505.1. Classification (NCBI taxonomy): domain Eukaryota; kingdom Metazoa; phylum Arthropoda; class Insecta; order Coleoptera; family Curculionidae; genus Pachyrhynchus; species Pachyrhynchus sulphureomaculatus. The sequence goes on from CM032454.1 coordinate 194,865,211, forward strand.
TATAATTAAATTTATGAACCATACTGAAATTTTTTTAATACTCGATGAATTCTACTAAAGAAGTCTGTCAACTTTTGGATCTGCTGGCACACAAATTTCAGTAACTAAAAGGGTTCTGTGTCACTCTACTTCTATAATATATATATAAAATGCAACGTCTCTCTGTCTGTCTGTCTGTCTGTCCGTTAGTGCGCCTATCACTGAAGAACCTAATTCAAAATTTCCACTGTTATAATTTTCTTTACTGTAGAAAATAAATTTTTCGCACACTATTTTAAGCATTCTGAGAGATGAAAAAAAAGGGTTTACCAAAGAGACGAAATATTTTGTCCTATCCGATTTACGTACTTTTTTTTAAAACATACATATGTTCTCTGGCCAGGTTATAGGCTATATTTTATTACAATAGGTAGCATAAGGAATGAGCAGTGACGTAAAATAGTGAATGATGTAGGAAATAAGTTTGCCGCTAGCGCGTGCCTTTGCAATTCACAGCCTAAACCATTAAATATAGAACAATATTATGTAGCAAAGAATATCTGTAATGTATAATCTATAATATATATAAAATGCAATGTCTCTCTGTCTGTCTGTCTGTCCATTAGTGCGTTTATCACGCGGGAACCACTTATCCGATTTACCTGTCTTTTTTTAAATTCATACATATATTCTTTGGTCAGGTTATATAATAATAATAATAATCTATATCGCTCCAGATGAAGCTAACATGGTTAGCGATACGCGCGTCGAGTGCGAAAATAAAGTGTTTGGTGTAGTGGTGATATATACTGAGTAGTACGGAACACTAATTGTGCAAGTCCGACTTGCACTTGACCGGTTATTTTTAATTTTAAAGTAAGAAAGTAGAAAAATAATAAAATGCTCCGGCTTATTTATTGCAAGTGCTCAATTTTTTCGTGTCATAATTACAAATAAATAAATTATTAATTAACGAAATAAACTGAGCAATGTCAGATATCTGTAGAAAAATCTGGCAACACGGGAACAAGAAGATAACAAGTTTTTTGTCTGTTTTTGAACAAAAGTAATGTGTTTTATATTTATCCTTAAAAAATTTTGTTGTTGATTTGTGTTGATTTTTAAAAACTTTCAAAAAGTAACGTTTTGTAATCACTTTCGGTCGACAGTTCGTAGCACGCGGCGCATTTACCTGATTGGGGCTTCTAAAAGCGAAATTCGGGCGTTTTGGAGCTTCGGATTGTGGATCGGTGGTCAATAACCCTTGTTAGAGGTTCGAATCACATGGGGTTACTAAGCGCTGTGAGGAGTGATTCCTAAAACGTCGGTTTAGGGTATATGATTAGTGCAGTTGGTGAACACGTAAGGCCGTGTTTTTTGTGTCAATTACGTAATCGGACGGGCGGGCTGACAGAAAAGGTTATATCCAAAACCAGTAACAGTTTCCCGAGGAGTTCCTTTATCAATGCCCTTAAAATAGATAAAGTTTTTAAACAATCGGGAGATCTGGTAGAGCGCTGAAGCTCGTCAATGCTGGATTTCCCTCGGGACCCGAAAAGGGGAGATCCAAACTCGGAACGTGTGAAGCATCGCCGAGGGTCGCCAGCGCCCTGCCTAACCGCGAGACGGATCTTGAGCTAGCAAATTGCCTCAGCAGCAGTGCGATTCACAATCAAGTCAAGTCAACGTTTTGTAATGTAAAATGTAAGTACTTTAGTTATTTTTCCATCGGGAATATTTTGTGTAGTTTTAATATGAGTCCTGGGTTGGATATTATTCCGAAAAAAAGGTAAAATGTTAACATTTTCTTATTATTTAATGTATCTATATACGGTAACAATTCTTGCACATAAAGAACGTGTATGCAAAAAAATTGAAAAAAATGAAAGGTAAATTTTTTGCCTTATTATTGTAATCTTTCATTTAAGGCAATTTTTTTACAATTGCTATTGATCTATAGTTTGAATATATTAAACGATTGTCATAAGATCCTATATATATATATATATATATATATATATATATATATATATATATATATATATATACTAGCCAGGCCCCTTATGTTACCCAACGTAATAAAATATCTCCCATTATTTGCCCTTATCTCCCAATATTTCTCCTTAACTCCCATTATCTCTACATAATTTCCATTATCTAGGCTTATCTCTGTTCATCTCCCATTATTTCTCCTTATATCCCATTATCTCACCTTATTTCCCATTATCTAGGCTTATCTCAACTTATCTCGCAATATATCTCCTTATCTTCCATTATTTCTCCTTATCTCCCATTAACTCCCCATAACTCCCATTATCTAGACTTATCTCTGCTTATCTCCCATTATTTCTCCTTATCTCCCATTATTTATACTTATCTCCCATAACTCACCTTATCTCCCATTATCGAGGCTTATCTCGACTTATCTCCCATTATTTCTCCTTATCTCCCATTATCTCACCTTATCTCCCATTATCTAGGCTTATATCGAATTATATAGAACATATGTATAAATTTATAAAAACACGTGCTACATGATATTGTTGCATATTTAATGCTTTAGGCAGTGTATTGCAAGAGAACGCGTTAGCGGCAAACTTTTCTCGGACTTGATTCACTGTTATCGTCACTGCTTATTCCTTATGTCACCTAAGGTAATAAAATATATCCTATAACCTGGCCAGAGAACATACGTATGTTTAAAAAAAAGCACGTAAATCGGATAAGTGGTTCTCCAGTTATAAGCACACAAATGGAGAAACAGACAGAGAGACGTTGCATTTTATATATATATATATATATATATATATATATATATATATATATATATATATATATATATATTATAGATATCCTTTGCTACATGATATTGTTCCATATTTAGTGGTTTAGGCAGTGTATTGCAAAAGAACGCGCTAGCGGCAAACATTTTCCGATTTGATTCACTATTATCGACACTGCTTATTCCTCATGTTACTTAACGTAATAAAATATAGTCTATAACCTGGCCAGAGAACATATGTATATTTAAAAAAAAAGCACGTAAATCGGATAAGTGGTTCTCCAGTCGTAAGCACACTAACAGACAGACAGACAGACAGACGGACAGAGAGACGTTGCATTTTATATATATTATAGATATTAATTATTATTATTATATAACCTGGCCAAAGAAAATATGTATGAATTTAAAAAAAAGACATGTAAATCGGATAAGTGGTTCTCGCGTGATAAACGCACTAATGGATAGACAGACAGACAGAGAGACATTGCATTTTATATATATTATAGATTATAGATATTCTCTGCTACATAATATTGTTCTATATGGTTTAGATTGTGTATTGCAAGAGAACGCGCTAGCGGCAAACTTTTTTCCGACTTCATTCACTATTATCGTCACTGCTCATTCCTTATGCTACCTATCGAAATAAAATATAGCCTAAAACCTGACCGGAGAACATATGTATGTTTTTAAAAAAAAAAGTACGAAAATTGGATGAGTGGTTCTCCAGTGATAAGTGCACTAACGGAGCGACAGACAGACAAACAGAGATACGTTGTATTTTATATATATTATAGATGTAATAAAATACATATCTATAACCTGGTCAGAGAACATATGTATGAATTTAAAAAATCACGTAAATCGGATAAGTGGTTCTCGAGGGATAAGCGCACTAACGGATAGACAGACAGACAGAGAAACGTTGCATTTTATATATATTATAGATATAGATTATTATTATTATTATTATTATTATGATATAACCTGGCCAAAGAATATATGTATGAATTTAAAAAAAGACACGTAAATCGGATAAGTGGTTCTCTCGCGTTATAAACGCACTAATGGACAGACAGACAGACAGAGAGACATTGCATTTTATATATATTGAAGATTATAGATTATAGTTATTCTCTGCTACATAATATTGTTCCATAATTAATGGTTTAGGCTGTGTATTGCAAAGGAACGCGCTAGCGGCAAACTTTTTTCTGACTTCACTCACTATTTTACGTTACTGCTCATTCCTTATGCTACCTATCGTAATAAAATATAGCCTATAACCTGGCCAGAGAACATATGTATGTTTTAAAAAAAAAAGTACGTAAATCGGATAAGTGGTTCTCCAGTGATAAGCGCACTAACGGACAGACAGACAGAGAGACGTTGCATTTTATATATAATATAAAGTATCTTGCGAATCTTAATGGAGACCTGTGGTCGTTAGGCCTATATTGTCAAATACCTAAAGGGCTCTAAACCAGGTTGCCAGGTAGTAAATATATAGGTAAAAATAGATCCAATATAATTGCAGGTGCAAGTGAAGGCGGTATACAAAGCAGGTAAAATAAATATACGTTTATCGTAATATATGGCAACTATGCTCAAAACTTTAATAAGGTCGTTTATTGTCCCATTGAAAAAGCAAAAAGGCAGGATCTTAAATCTTAGGATTTACTTTACAGCATATTAAAATAAGCTGATATTTTATGGAGTGCCGATTCCTAGACTTCAACAGTTCACTTAAAACATTCATGATTTCTATAGAATCTAAATTGAGATTGTTCTCCTACAAATATGGTATGAAAATTTTAAATTTATTTATTTATTTTATTGTGTATTTTATGTTAATATATATGTTGATAAATGTTGTGTAAAGAAACTATTGTATATCCTGTTTCATAAAACTATAAGGTTAAAAAAAATGTAATAATTTAAATATTGTGTTAGACAAAATTTAAGGAAATTGTTTGTATTGGTTATTTTCGTTAGTGAATAATTTCTTTTAAAACACCGAAATTCAAATGTTGGTTTGCTTCTGTAGTTTAAATTATTTTTTAAACTGAACATTTTTTTAATTTATTATAACACAACATAACAACATTTTGATTTTAACCACGATCATATTGCAACTGCCAAGGACCTGGTATACTTGTTTTGGGCGTGTTTGTTTATGCTGAAAAATCATAGGTTTTCCGGGTTGATTTTCCCTTTAATGACATAGGAATATCATTTATCACTGTTTGTCTTCAGTTGTTCCTAGTACAGAGAGTTACCAATTAGGATAAATAAATACTTTCCATAAAATCCATAAAATCCATATATATATATATATATATATATATATATATATATATATATATATATATATATATACAGTCGACACTGTTTATAGTGAAACTCTATATAGTGATATAGTAATATATATATATATATATATATATATATATATATATATATATATATACATATATATATATATATATATATATATATATATATATATATATATATATATATATATATAGATTTGATTTCTTGAACCTTTATGTAAATAAATCTTTTTGATGTATCTTAAATAGAACACAAGAAAATATATTATTTTTCTTTTTATTTTTACCACTCCGAATTTAGGGTTGGAACTCAGTCACGACGCAAATTTCCATCGTTAGATCTAATCTTCACATTTTTTGACGAGTTTTGGGAATATGGTAGAAATGTAGCAGCAGGGGGTCCACCGAAACCAGTAAAATTTTGAAAGTGGTCTACGAGAAAAAAAAGTTTGGGAACCTCTGGTTTAGAAGAATTCTTTAGCTAAACGCGGTCTTAAAGTTTTAAAGTGTCTTCACCTAAAGATCAAGAAAAAAAATCGAACTACTGACCTCTAAAAAAAACTATTTCACACCTCGTTTCACTTTAATGTCACCCACAAATAGGTCAGCTCAACCCATGCAAAGTACGTAAGATATGTAGAGCATGAATACATGAATATATTACCATATCAGATTTACTCTTAATTTTTATATTTTACTATAAAAGAAAAGCTGATATCTGCACGCTCATTTAAACTTCTTTGTTATTATCGATATGTTGTACAAAATAACAGGACGTAAAATTGGAAGTTACTACGATTATATTGTTAAAAAATTGTAATATTTAATTGTCTGTAATTTCAGTACGCCCTTTTATTAATTTATTTTCTTACGTCATTATATAGACATACACATTTTGAACGAACGCTAATTTTACATCAAATTTTATCCAAATTAATGGTGGGTTTATAAAATATCGTAATTGTTTTACTTCTTAATCCTACATTCGTTTCGTAATCCATATTATTTATAACTAAATAACTTCAATATTTTTGTTACAATGACGGCATAAGATTACGAAATTATTAATGGAGGAATTGGAACATTCATAAATACCGTACTAGAGAACTAACACCAATTTCTTGTAGGTTTTTAACTTATCCTATAGAAACAGAATATTCCCGTCCTGTTGCAAATGGGTTCGAGTTCTTCGAATATCTAATTACCGGGTCTACAAGTATGAAATGCGGATTTTTTTTTTCTAAAAAGACATGTTAAATTCGGAAGAATGGTAAAAAAAAAACTGCTTTATTCAAAGTATGCTCCATTGCTTGTTATACATTTTTCCCATCTCTCGGGCAATTTGTGAATACCACGCCAGTAAAAATCTTCCCCTTTTGCTGCGAACCATTCAGCGAGCCATTTTTTCACATCTTCGTACGAACCAAAGCGCTGCTCAGCAAGTGCGTGACCCATCGATGCAAACAAGTGGTAATCAGAAGGAGCCAAGTCTGGTGAGCAAACCGCATGAAGCAGAACTTCCCAGCTGAGTGCTTCCAACGTGTCGCGAACTGGTTTTGCCGTATGTGATGGAGCATTGTCATGAAGAAAAATGACTTTGTGTTGCCTCTTTCGGTATTCTGGCCTTTTTTCAGACAGCGAACGGTTCAAATCGGTCAATTGTTGTTGGTAACGTTTAGTATTAACCGTTTCCCCAAGTTTTAACAGCTCATAATAGACCACGCTCCTCTGGTCCCACCAAACATAGAGCATCGTCTTTCTGCCAAAGCGATTCGGTCTTGAGGTCAATGTGGGTGGTGCGGCTGGGTATACCCATAATTTTTTTGCGCTTGAGATTCTCAAAATAAATCCACTTTTCATCTCCTGTAACTATACGGTGCAAAAAACGACTTCCTTTTGTGCCGAGCGAGCAAAATGTCACACGTGTTTTTGCGCTTTTCGATTTGCCTGTCGTTCAACTCATGAGGTACCCATTTACTAGTCTTCTGAATCTTTCCCATCTCTCGTAGTCGATTGGAAACAGCTTGTTGACTAATGCCCAATTGCTCGGCGAGTTGTTTTTGTGTTTGCGAATCATCTTCGTCCAACAATGCTTGCAATTCCACATTTGTCTGCAACATCGAAGTCACCACTTTTGAAACGCCGAACCTATCTTTCACACGTATTTTGCGATGGAGCATGTTCACCATAAGCTTCTCGAAGTAATCCATATGATTCAACAGCAGTTTTCTTCAAATGAAAACAAAAAAATTAATGCTGTCTGCAAATGCTCTTTGTTCGGTATAAATTTCGACATATTGAACACAACACAACACACACACACTTTTCCAATTTATCACTCGTGTACGTCTAACACTTGCTGATGACACAACAAAATAGCGCACTGTCTAATCTTTATAGCCCAAACACCATCTGTTGTGTGAAATCCGCATTTCATACTTGTACACCTGGTAGATATAAAAATGTTTTAATTTTAATTATTCTAAAATTTCGATGTATTGCGAAGACCTAAAGCACAAAAAGTCCAAAGAAAAAAAATTCCTTAGCAGCTAGCGACATGCAGTTTGAACAGGGTTGTACAGAAAGACATTCTTTAACATGTGTTGTAGCAGGGAAAGTGCGAGGAAAGCCCGTTCTTTGATAATTCATCTGGCATATAAAAAAAACCGGTCAAGTGCAAGTTGAACTTGCGCAATTAGTGTTCCGTACGTCGATTGCTTTTAAAATAAAAAATTTTGTTACAGATGTATAAAATGATCAGTGACTTCACACCCGAAATGAGTTTTCAACAAAATTTATTTCCAATCTTTACTGAAATCTGATGACCTTGAAATTTTTTGTTTTTTTTAAATACCAGAAAAATTGATAATTTTCGTTCAATCTACATCCCGTGGAGAATATTCCAGAATTTTTTCAAAATTTTCGAGATAAGGCGGGGGACAGCGATTTTTTAAATATAATACAAAGAAAAGTGCGCGCAAGTATTACATTATATATACATTTTTTACTCGCCTTTTCACAAGTTTTCATTTGACACCACACCCGTTAACTTATTAAAAAAAATTTTTTTCACTTCCGATTTCACCCCCCAAAACTAACCCCTTAACTCAAAATTTAACTCTCAAAACTACATGGCTCTGATGAGGCCATCAATTCCTATATTATTACCAAATTTCAACTTTCTATGTTAAATAGTTTCGGAGAAAATCGAGTGTGACAGACAGACAGACACCGAAGTGATCTTATAAGTGTTCCATACGGAACATTAAAAAACACAAAATTTTAAGGTCACAAGTTTTCAACAAAGATCAGAAACAAACTTTGTTGAAACTCAGGATAACAAAATTCTTATTTTAAAAGCAATCACCGTATGGAACACTAATATATATGTATATATACATATATATAGATATATATATATATATATATATATATATATATATATATATATATATATATATATATACATATATATATATATATATATATATATATATATATATATATATATATATATATATATATATATATATATATATATATATATATATTATGTATTATATATCATTCCTTCCACCCTCAATTGTCATCCTGAAGTTTTCACATTTCTTTAAGTTATAACCCTAACTTTTACCCTTCCCTGCACTCGCAAGCGTGTTTTTTGTCTTCCACACCCTTCTGACATTCGCATATCCGGTCCATATCACTCAGGTGTAACCTCAGCAGACAACAGAAAGGTTTACATCTTAACAACCTTGGACAAACTCGGCACTAATCCGGCCCAGATACAACTAGACAAAGAAGTGCAAGGGGCGTAACCGGCGGCTCTTCACAGAAATTAACAATTGACGTCCTATTTTTAACACGAACCTAGATCCAACTAGTGGTGTTACTGATCACCGATAACTGTCACCTGAGGAAATATTTACAGAAAATGGGAGTCCATAATGATCTCACAAGATGTAGACTGTGTGGTGAAGAGGAACAAACCTCTATGCACATCCTATATGAATATGCGGCTTTAACTCGGAACGCACATAAAGTGAGCGGAGATCTACGTCATGGCGATAAATTACTACATGAAGAGCTTAGAAGGAAGCTAACAAATAAAGGGACGACGCTCCTATAATGAATAAATGAGAATACAATAAATCAATTATCTGCTAAGCATGAACAGGCACAGTCACTTATCCCGTCGGAAACCAACCAACCAGAAGAGAAATGAGCTACCTAGCAGATAACAAGTTAGGTTGATATGTGTCCCCGAGAGGTACGAAGCAACGTGACGGCAGACAAACTGCTAAATTCGGGGTCATGACTCCTTCTTAGGACCCCAAATCAGCTTTAGGTATATACAAACAATAGGTGGCAGTAGCCCTCAAGGAAAGGGCTCGAGAGAGTGATGGTAACGGAAACGTAATCAAGAAAGGCCAACGACCCAATTTCTGCTCAAGAGAAATAAGAGCATCCCCTTGTAAAGACTTTCAAAGGGTGTGGATACAAGATTTTCGAAGCGGCAATTCTTCAGAAGATTGAAGTCGGCATCCAGACATGAGTAATATTCTGGCTTTCACAGTTAGGTTCGGGAGATGCAGCAATTATCGTGGCAGCTAAAATTGTGAAGGGAAAAAAACTCAGGATTCGCAAAAAGAATCTCTATGGTCTATTTGATATGGCGCTGAGCCTCCCACAACCACTACTACTACTATACCTTAACAAAAACCTAAAAGAAAATGATATGAGAAAGGTAGAATATAACGCCACTAAAACCCGGAATATATTATTTTCTAAACAGGTTTACGTTACAGAATCCTGCATAGTTATGTCGGGTACTCTTGGGCGACTTGCTAAACCTTATCTTAGTAGTAAATATATATTAGTATGATTATCTTACAGATATAGTAAAGATAGCATCACAAATGCTCGGAATATTTATATCGTATTAAAAAGTTGTATAATACACAACAACTTTTAATGGAATTCTGTTTGCATATACTATTCTTCTTGAAGTTCTGCATACGATACGGACGTAGGCGACCCTCTCGCCTTTGGTTAGTGCTTTTTTTAAGAGTTCCACAGACAAAGGAGACCTACAGTTTAACGCCGGTTCCGAACGGCCAAAGTAAGAACGGTTTATTTGACATGGTACTACGGGTGGCTTGCCATTGCCGTCCCATATTTTACTAAATACTATTCAAAAAACAGGTATTGGCCTCTTTGGAAACCTGAAACTCATAAAAGAAAATAATTCCTTGAATTATCGAGAAAAGTTAGGTAATTATAGTGTCTTCTATAAACATTTCGGTGTGAAATTGTTCGAAAATTATAGATTGCTTGGTTTCCTCCAGTCGCATTAATAGGAGAAATCGATATTAGATTTTAGACAACAGAATAATAAATGTAAAGGCTAGCCTCTATAATAGTCACAACTTAACAATTTATTATATTTTAAGCCCTTATATGGGCTAATATTTTGACTACATTCAGCTGACAATCATGAGCTGTTAAGGCGCGACTAATATGTTTCTTAATTTACAGATACTAAACACATTCTGTTTGACATTATCGTGATCACCTGTTAATCCATTAATCTACGGTAGTACCCCCGTATACCCGCAACAGCTATATATCTTTCTCTTTCTCGATCATCTGTCCTAATATTTCAATAATTATAACAAACACAAATAGGAATTTTTTAGACGTAACCAAAACAGGGTGGAGTACACAGGAAAACCTTGAATAGCACCATGGAATGTCAACATGGTACGATAAACTCCTACAGCACGGTCTAGATTTTTTTATGGTATTATGGTATTTTAAAAGGTGATTTCGCAATGTTTTTCCTTATATAAATAGTTATTTACAGGGTGGAGCCTATATTATAGTCTACTAAATGAATGGTACCTCCCAGCACGGGATAGTTTAAGTGAGCGTTTTCAGTTATGTTCCTCCCTTTTTGTTTAAAAAAAAGTGCATTGTTTCTTTTAACAATTAAATAGTACTGGTAATGATAAATAAAAGACAGGCATAATCCTTTATACATATATTTTATTTAAATATTTTGTATCACAATACCTATTAAGTCATATAATATTATTGCATTATACTATCCCTTATTATATACTCTACATCTCTCTACATCTGGGAGTGCGGTTCGTTTTATAAATAATATAAAATTATCTTAAATTATGGCAAAAAAAATCCTAAAATATCTATAGTTGATTTCTTAGAAAACAAAAAAGAAAAAATGATTTATCTAACTTACGTTCTTATAAGCGACTAGGCATACATCAGAATTGATTAAAAATAGTATATATATATATATATATATATATATATATATATATATATATATATATATATGTATGTATATATATATATATATATATATATATATATATATATATATATATATATATATATATATATATAATATTCCTAATAGTAGCGTAACCTCAAAAATTATTTTATAGTGTGGCAAAAGTCACATAAATTAAATAATAAAAAAAAACATCTTTCACTGAGGGAATGTTTGAATATTCAATAGTATTTAGTATTTAACATTTCCAAACCTTTTGGCGTGGAGGAACTCGAAATTTAATAATTTTTAAACGTTTACAACAATTTCACCTCCCTATTTCCTTAGTTGTATATTTGGAACTAAAAAATATCTACTTCCAGATTAACAGGAAGTATTAATTTTTCTGTTAAAGATATCAGGAAGTAATACGTTTTAATAAATCAGAATTGAACATTTTCGAGTACAGAATAATAGACTGATTTAAAAACATGTAAGCCTTCTTAAGAAATACGAAATATCACTATGTAATATATGTGAAGGATATGTTGCATGAAATGTATCCGAAATCTACAAGGTGTTCTATTATAATTGAAATAATAATGAATATACATAATTCTATCTTTATAGTTTTAATTGGCACCAATTTATAAAAAAAAAATAATTCGTTTTAAAATTCAGGTTGATATGCTGAGCTTATGCTAGATCTTGTAGAAGCACAACACATTCTAAGAACACATCTCTACGACAAAATATTTGGATTTATAGCGGCTCAAAAATGGAGACGTAAGAAGCAGTATTCTTAGAATTCTTTGTACACTTACCTTCTATAATAAATTTGATTGTATAAAATGTTGCTTTAGGAGAAATAAGAAAAAATCTAAGAAAATAACAAAAAATAAAATAATTGATTTAACAGTTCTGAAGGATGAAAGAATTATAAGAATAAAAAAGTAAATAAAAGAGAAGCAAGAAAAACTAGAAAAAAAGGAAAGTAAAAAAAAATACAAAAAGAGTTAGTAGAGAAGAAAATAATAGTTTTTAAAAAAGAGAGAATTATATGAAAGAACATGAATAAACGGAAAGGAAAAAGAAAATACAAAACAAAAGAACAGCAAGAAACAAAAACCAGAAAAAAACTGAAGTAAATAAAATCATCGACGTAACAGTTTTTAAAGAAATAGAAGGATTATAGGAAATAACAGAAAAGTAAATATAGGAAAAGCAAAGAAAAAGAATAGAAAGGAAAGGAAGAATAGAAAAAGCAAAAACGAAGACAAGATATTTTAAATAATCAGGAAAGAAGCGTTATTAACATAACCTTGCTACGTTTTTTTTAACCTCCTCTTAAACAATAAAATAATTTAGGTCAGAAGAATAAAAATTAGTTACTCTAAATTTACCATGTTGTGTTTTCTTAGACAACTATCACTACCTATTTTATCCTATTGTGGTAACTTAAATAATAATTTACTACCGTGAGCATTTATATACAAGCCTCCTCTACACACACATTTTTTTTTAAAAAAAACCTACTTTTAACAAACGTCAGACTCTTATCTTCTGTAATTTACAGTATAGCTTCCAGTCCAAATATCCACATTTGAAGCTGGATGACCTTGGAATTGGGCGGGATTGTAATTGTAAGCTGGCGAAGGAGTTGGATTCCAGTACGACTTTTGAGGAGCATAGTTGTACTGAGGAGCAGGATTATTTACTCTGTTATTATAATAGTCGTTATATTGAGGAGGGTTGTAAGCTGGTGGGGTGTAAGTTGGTGGGGTGTAAGTTGGTGTGTAAGTTGGTTGTGGTGCTGGGAGATTGTACACTGGAGCAGTATAAGTGGGCCTACTTGGGGGATTGTAAGTAGCTTGGGTGTAAGATGGTTTTGGTTGACCGTAAGTGGTAGGGATATAGGACATTTCAAATGAGGGTCGTGCATAGTCATCTTCAGAGGGTGTTTTAGGGACGTAGTTAGGATCTTTGTTGTAGTAGATGGCGGGATCTTCTCGATATTGACCGTCGTCTTCATCTTCTGGTCCTAGAGGATATGGATTACTTTGGGCAAGTGTAGGAGGAGCAACCTGTAAAGACATAATTACTATTAATTGAATAAAATTTAGTGTTTGACTTTTGAGAGATTATCGTTGAAACTCAGTAAAATGATTTTGCATTCATGTCACTAGGTTATCTTTCAATCTATCTAAACAAATCTAAGAACACTTTTAGTGAGTTTTAGTAACTTGTAAACCCTAAATTCTTAGTTTTTGGTTTGGTTTATGTTTATATCCTATATATCAATTAAGTAAATTAAAAAAGTAATAATTTTTAGATATAATAAATAATTAATATACTGAGAAAAATTGTACATTTACTACAAATCCATCTACCTATAGGATGTTTAAGAACATGTATACAGTCTTTAATAGCTACCTGGATAAGCATATAACCTTTCTAATGCTTACAGTAGCAAGTATTTTTTCGCGGGACGGAAGAAATGAGAACGGTTTTATTAATTATCGTCGAACTACAAGATTAACATAATTAATTTGTAAAAAAAATGTAATAAACAAATATTTGATAAATTCTCAGATATTGTAAAATAATAGCTTATACGGTGGAGACAAATGCCACGCAGAATTTCCTAATGATACCGCTGAATGCTTACTGTAAAATTCGTACTATTTTTTTATGGGCATATCACACGTACTGCCGAGAAATCCCCAAAGCTCAACAGGAACAACGCTTATGCGGAAAAAGCCATTTACGTTGGTTTTGCATCGCTGTAAATTGTACTGGGTCAGAAAACAGTCCCAGGCACATCAGTCCAAAAGGATGAAGTTCTATATATAAAAGACTGTTGGACAAGGGTTGTACAAGGAGTGACAAGCTGCAGCTCATTCGGATGTGAAGTGTTAACGCGACATGGATTCCTAGCATGCACCGCTCTGGGAATAATTAAGCGGGCTACATCTATCGAACATTTTCCATGAATATACTTGTAGAATAGATTCAAGTTGCCAACCTTTCTCCGATGTTTCAAGGAATGAAGGTTGCTGGCGAGTTCTGAGGTTCCAATTAGACGAACAACTCTCTTCTGAATAGAATCTAACAAATACAGTGTTTGTTTGGGAGCAGAACTCGAAACATGGGAGCAGTACTCTATCGTTGATCGAATTTGAGCTTTGTACAGAATTAACAGTCATTGTGGAGTGTAAAGCTTCCTAGTTCGAAATAATATTCCCAGCTTTTGAGAAGTTCTCTTTGGATTCTTGTTCCTTGATCCTTATTATTTTTATTTGCAATTTTATATATAATACTATTTATTTATAATTAAATTTTATATTTTAAAAGGAATAGATTTTTCGGCTTACTTTTGATAGGACGAGCAAAACGATATGAGAAAATCTGACAGGAAACCGTAAACGCATTATTAGTTTTTGTAGAGTTTGTTTAAAATTATAATAATAATTTTATGTAACTTACAGTAACATCTGTTCCTGTAGGTTCAAAACCACGTTTGCTTGCTCCGTATTCAACTTCTCTGAGTTGACCTCTATCGTCAATGTACCCATATTTACCAAAGACTTCACCAGTTGGATACTTGGTCTCTATTTTGTAGGTACCATCAGCGTTTTCATACCTAAAAGTAACAATTTTGTTTACGCTTACTTTTTATTCTGTACATGAAGGAGTATCAGTTAACCACATAATGACGTATAATTTTTTTGGCTTCTTTTTTGTAAGGGAAATCCCTAAGGCCTTACAGGAGCGTCGCGTGGGAAGAAAAAGCGATTTACATTGGTCCTGAATGACTATAAATTGTTAGTTATTTTTTCAAGATGTTAAATTTTTAAGATACTGTAGATCTTACGACATTATGCGAATATTTCCACGATAACACGTATCAGCTTAAATTTTAGGTTTGTTATATGTAATAAGACCGCAGATTACGTCACACACAGATGGTCGTCTTATTGATGTGGTACATGCAACTCTGGTAGACGTCTTTTTCACTTTTGTTAAGGGGTCAGTTCATTTTAGTCGCCCGCAAAAAAGGTATTTTTAGAAATTTTTCTAGCGATATCTATATTAATACACTCTTTAAATATAAGAAAAAAATAATTTTTATTGATTTTACATAGCTTTTTTATAAAAAAAATGGGAGGCGAACATAGAATGTCAGAAAAAGGTGTGTCCGTGGCATTGATATTTTTTCAGCTTTGGCTGCTCTGAAACACAAGAACTAAAAATGTTTACAATCTGTAAGTCTGTGGCTATGTCTCAAACTAGAATTATTCACTTTTATGCAAAAATAACAAAATAGCAGATGTTAAAAAAAATGTAAAATTGTGTTTTTTTTTTTGCTATTTTTTGTGCCAAAAAAAATAGTAAAAATGACAATTTTAACTTTAGTCTAGTTCAGGTCGTAGCCACACATGTGCTGAATATGTGGTAAAAATTGCATAAATATCGGTTGAACGGTTTCGAAAAAAACTTCAACGCCGCATGCAAAAACGTTGTTTCGAGAAAAACACGTTTAAAGGGTCTTTTTTTACTCCGAAAAATTCAATAGAAAGGTCTCATACTGTAAATAACAATTTATAATTGCAGAAGGGGAGCAGCTGTGTTTGGGAAAGTAGAAAGAACGCAAGAAGGGCAGAGCGAGCGCGCGTGCAAAGACGAGCGTTCGGAGACCAATTTAACAATGTGCTCAAATATATAGAAGGAATACTCCTTATAAAATTTTGGGGACAACATTTTTCATGGCATATACTTTCGAAAATGGTTATAAAAATATTTAGATTTTTTTCAAGGTGTTTAAAGTGGACTGACCCCTAAACCATTTTTTTATATATATATATATATATATATATATATATATATATATATATATATATATATATATATATATATATATATATATGTATATATATATATATATATATATATATATACATATATATATATATATATATATATATATATATATATATATATATATATATATATATATTTAAAGTAAGTAATTTCTTACATACATACCCATAACTATAGGAACCATCATCGTTGTGTTTATCGATTTGTTTAATAATTGGCACTGGGGTAGTATAACCTCCACCTCCCTTCTGAGCAGAAGCTAAGGCTAGTACTGCTGGAAACAGCAGCTAAAAAATAATAAATTTTACTAAAAATACTATATAGGATATTCAAAGAGTAAGATAAATGATTTCAAGGAGTTACAGTTGAACATAAGAAAGTACAAAAGGGATTAATTTTCAAGGTACAGGGTGGTGACACACTAGTATTTTTTTACTTAACTAAAACTTAATTAGACAAGATAATACATAAATTATAATTGCATATAGACATTTTCGAAAAACAATCCACCAAAAAATCTTTAAAATTCCGCCCGGTGACATAGTTTTCATAGTTCATAGTTATCCTTAGAATCATTGGAAGGTAACAGGCAGTAAAGGAAGTAACCCTTCTGAGTTCTACCTTTATGTTTCGGGTAAAAAAATTATGAAACAGCGTCTTACTGTTGCCTTTTTTTCATCTATAACGTTTCTTGCCAAAAAATACCCTCTGTGAAAACACATTTTCCAATTTTTGTTGACACAAATACAGTACCTTAGTGGTATATAGTTTTTGAACGATATTGGTTTAGACGAAGAGAATGACTAAGGTGACAAAATTTATGTTGTTATCTTACTTTTGTTCTGATAACGATAAAATTCTAAACATAATTATTTTAATCAAACAAATATAGACCAAGAAGGCGACCCGAAATTTTGACTTGTCGACTAACCGTCTGCCTATTTCATTCTATCGGGCGAGTCGAATAAAAGTCTTTAACGTTGATTTTGGGGCCAATGTGCCCTATAATGCCCAGATAAGGCCCGAAATACAATCAAGTACCATAACATTTGTTGACACTAAAAAAGTCGAACGGCCCAAAGGAGAGACGCCGCCGAGACCGGACCCAGCTTTAGGGCCCAAAATAAGAGGGAATTTGCAAAAAGCAGACGCCGCCAATACCGAAGGACGAAGCTGGACCCGCTGTTTCCAGCCAAAAACGACCAAAATTTCGGGTCGCCCTCTTGGTCTAATAAGTAATGTAATGTCAGCCTAGATGAAGCACTGTGCATAACCCCTGAAATAGGAAAGGAACCCATAGTTTTTGAGCAGTATTGCTTCAGAAAAATGGGTGAAGATTTTAAAATATGTTGGAAGGACACAATTATTTTCAATTTTTACAGACATTAATATCACATTATAGTTGTAAATATCTTTGAGGCACTTCCTCCTCTCTACTTTTTTTGCAATTAAATTTCACCAGCAAGTACCCATTTAAAATTTAGAGTCGAAATGCTTGTTTGCTGACCACCTTTCTAATAACCGGGTACTATAAAGAGCTGGGACCGAAGGGGAATTGTTGAACCTTGTTAAAAGAAGAAAAGTCTCATATCTGGGACATATACTCAGAGGATCTCGATATTACATCCCTAAATTAATCCTGCGAGGGATCGACGCGGACCTGATAAAAAATAATACTCATGGCTCCCGAATATTACAGATTGGTGTCGAGGGTCGGATGTAGCTTCTGTCCTCCCACAAGCATAGGAAACCGTGCTCTTAATAATATAGAAAGGAATGGGACATGACTCCAAGTGCTGTGTCGACACGGGACCAGAAAAAGAAGAAGAATGCTTGGATTCAATTTTTCTTTAATATGAGGAAGCCAAATTCAGTATTTAATTGAGAACTGGGTATTAATAAAGGTAGTACCGGGTAAACTACTTTTCCGATTTTTTTATGAGTCCATTATTTATCTTATAATTTATTGGTATTGTTATGTTGTGCAAGAACTTAAGGAGTGGCATATAAAGCTGAATAATCAACCATTTTATTTTAATTTAATTAAGTAAGCTCTTAAACACCCTGGTTACTTATAAGTCTAAATTTAATTTTTACTCTTTATAACCAATAAAGATTAAAATATCTAATTGAACAATATGAACCAACTAATTAAAAAAAATATTTTACTTATATATTAATATTACATACATATTATGACATTTTTATAAATATGTAAATGAATTAATTATCTAAAACTGTATCTACCGATACAACTGACTTTTAATTGAACTCGATTGTATAATTCTAGCAAAGGCCTAAAAAATGTCCTTGGAATTTTATTTATTACAGGGCAAAATTGTTCGACATTTCAATACTTTCCATGCAAATTATCACCTGAACACGGAAGTAATTTTTTTTAAATCTTATTTTGTATATTAAATTCATTTTATTTTGTACTTTTAATGTGACCTTACCACTTGCATGCTCTAAAGACATATAAATTCAGTTTTTTTTTAAAACCTTCTGGAAGAATTGATGAAGAAATTTATGGCAAGGTCTAAAAATATTGGGCAGGTCCATTTATTCACGAGTTATTAACGAAAATATGGAAATTTTGATTTTTTTATATTTGGAAATTCTAAAAAAACTGAAATTTTATAGGAAATATAAGCAGGAAACTCCATTGGCATTCAACGGCCGGGGAAGGGCCTTTTTTTTTAAGGAAAAAGGGAGAGGGTGGAATTGCTCATAGATGGGGAACACCAAACAGCAACCTGATGGAGAAGTTCGTTGATGAGTAAAACAATCACTTTTGCACTGGAGCTCTGAACAGAGTAAACTAAAAATCAACCTGACTGGAGGGTGGAAATTCTGCATAAAAAAGAACTCTTTCACACTGTACAACTTTTAAAATTTTAAAACAGATAATTTAAAAATTGATGATGGAGGGGCCGGGTGGCATATGCCCCTCGATCTTTTGGATGTAGAAATACGTCCCTTAGAAATGCAACTTTTATTTATTGAAGATTCTATTTTGTGAAAACTTACGCCGCCCTCCCCCCCCCCCCGGTCGTTGATTTTTAGTGTAATGTTCTTAGATGGATCTAATCTTTCAGAGTTCCAAGAGTCTTTTTTTATCAATGGTTTTGCTTTCCAATTATCGTTTGATGTCCCCTGTTTACCTAATGACGCCCCCATCCATAAATAGCTCTATCATCATTGTTCTTTGTGTCTTATATCCATATGCCTCTCCCTCTCCCCCCTTTCGTTTAGACCTGATTACGTCACTCACCGACATCAAAAATAATGGAAGTCGTACCGTTAAAGCTGATTTTATTCGACAACGCAATTTTGTCTTGTTTAAATGTTAGCAAGGGAGCAGATTTTCTAATTTTAATTTATCAACCACTATCTAGTAAAAGCAGTTAGTAAGTCGTGACGTGACCCGAACTTTGTCATTTAAATGACATTACTGTTAAAATATTTGATTTTGGAAGCAACATATGCGTAGGTTTAAGCCATAAGCCATGTTTTATATAATTAAATTAAGCTTAGTTCCTAACAGGCCTTTAGTTGAGGTCAGTTAGAAGTAGTTAAGATTAGGTACCTTGTACGAATAAGAAGAAATATAAAAATAATAAACTAACATTTAGTTTAGTTTAAAGTAAAAATTTGCCCACTACTTCCTTCGTAAATACTCGGTTCTAAAATAAACATTGAATATGACTTTCTACAATTCTGTATGATGGGTAATTTCTTGTGAGATATTAATAATTAAAATAGATTGTACTTAGAAAGTGCATCAGAAAGACAGAGACTATATCTGTTAAAGCTTGAAAAAAATACTATAATTTTGAGATTCCTCCACTCTAAAAAAGCATAGTAAGATATAAACCGCAATCCTTCTAAACTGCCTCGGCGTCTCCCTTAACCCCCTATACATTTCACTAGATAAAATTATGCTTAGTAGTTGTTCATTATTCGAAAACTATCAAAATTCTACAAAATTTAACCATTCCCATCCTTTACGCACAGTGGAAGAGCACTGAAGCTATATCGCTTAAAAACTATAATAACCTTTTTAAGTCAAAGTATTGTATTCCTACCAAATATCTCGTTACATTCAAGAGTACTAACAAACTGGCAGACCGACGGAAATGTTACATACTTCCTCTAGCAAGAGAATTAATAAAAAAAATAATATTTTAAGATTTAAACTTAAAAATGAAAAAAATAAATAACATTTTATAAGAATAATATATATATATATATATATATATATATATATATATATATATATATATATATATATATATATATATACATATATATATATATATATATATATATATAAATATATATATATATATATATATATATATATATACATATATATATATATATATATATATATATATATATATATATATATATATATATATATATATATATATATATATATATGTATATATGAGTGCAAGAAAATATATTGTTTTTCATCGACACAAAAATGTATTTCTTCTGTCACTTGACACTAAATGACACATTTTCACGAGAAAACACACCAATACTTACGTAAACCTTCATGTCAAAAACAAATCGCCAAATCGCAAACACAAGAAATGAAAACAAAGAACAAAGTAATAAATAGCCGCGCCTCGGTTAGTCCTGAGATTTTATACTTCGACTCCCCACAAACTTATCGCAAGGTTAATTACGGATTATAGTTTTAATTTTCGAATTTTCCGAACTCTTTGTGAATTGTGAAAATAAAGAATGACATGTTTTTGAAAAATCTAAGATTTTTATTATTTAATAGGTGAATTACTTTATACGGCAAATACGAAAAATTGAATTGACTGAATATGATATCTTGGAGATTAAGAGATTATTAATTGTTATTAAAAAGTAAGTAGTAGCAATGAAAACAAGTTAATCGACGTGCCACAACTTATCCATCTATTTAAACATAATATATGACTCAACTTTTTTTTTTAAATTCCGAAAAACAAGTACCTGGGCAAATCAAACTGAAGAGTTTTTCTACAAAAAAATAATTCCTGCATGGTATAGCTTAAAGGGTGTTAAGATGAATAGCATAATCTAATACTTCTCATGAATATATTTACAAAACAGATTCAAGACCCTAACTTCTTGTCAATGTTTTGAAGAATCAAGGTTTCTACTGTGTTCTGGGTCCTCTGTCAGACGACTCTATATATTCTATCAAATAAGCATGTTTTGAAGCAGAACCCAAAACGTGGCTGCAAGATTTCTTTCAGAATTTTTTAAAGTTTAAAGTTGTATAACTTACTGCTCTTTGCAGATATTTGCATGGGCAGCTGAACCTCAAGCGTTCAAGGTGAATTAACAAATAAGCGTGATTTCGTGAGCAGAACTACAGATTGGATTTTTGTTTTTCAGTAGGCTGGAAATGTAAACGAGATAGCTAGTGGAAGGCAATATGAAGCCCTAAAGTACACCATAGTTTATAGTATATATAGTGACCCAAAATTCATTAGCTGCCAATTCTAAAAAACGATTTCTGATAAAACTCGAAAGCGATAAACAAGAACTTTTGGATATACCAAAAAGCACACAATAGTCAATAACTATTAATACCAAATAGCCAAATAGCATTTTTCATAACTTTCATCCTTATTGAAAGCAATGTGACTAGTTGGTAATTTTTTGGCATGGTCTTTAGCGTTTTTAGATATCAGTTAATAACCGGACCGTAGTTTCATATTAGTGCAATCAAAAAAGGATTTGAAATTGTACAGTTTAGATACGGCAATATTATCATTTTGTCCTCTCTGGAGTATCACTAGGAGTATTGTCGTGAGTTTTGGACCTCGAAAAACTTGTGCTCTTTTTTTCAAAACGCATTTTTTAAGCTTAAAATGTAAATAACTCCGGTTATATAAGTCGGATCGAAACAAAAAAAAAAAAACTAAACTATTCGTAATGAAATTTCCAACAAATCTTCGTTTGTTTTAAGTCGCTCAAGTGCGCATATAACCTACAAAATTGAAAAAAGAGACAAAAACTTTTTTTTTATTTCCATTGTAGAGGTCGACTAAGTGAACCGATCGGCTTGAAACTTTCAGAAAAAATGCCTTTTGTTACAGCAAAAATACCCTGAAATTTTGGTACAAAAATATTGAACCTAGTGGGCACAACTCAATATATTAGTTCAAATTTGAATTGCTTGCCATTTTAAGCCATTTGGTCCATAATGAATCTTTTTTTTTTAATTTAGGTCTCGACATCAACTTTCCGATGCCCTTAAAAAAAATTATTTGGAGTCATTTTAATCTTTTTTTTTACATTTCTTTATTAATCAAATAACAACAAATGCATTTTTTCGATCATTTTGAAAAAAAAATGTTAACGAAAATGATTTTTTTTTAATAAAGGTCTCGCGATTCTCTAACAGATGTAATCTCTCTCTCTCTCTCTCTCTCTCTACATATATATATATATATATATATATATATATATATATATATATATATATATATATATATATATATATATATATATTAGGTGTGACCGCAAAAAAATCGATGTCGGAATTTTGTTCGTCTGGACCCCACAAAACGATTCCCCTTTCCAGATATTGAGATAGCCGAAATTTGAGCTCGATTAAACGACGTTAACCCGTGCTGCTGGTCGCTCAAAATTTGAAAAAATCCAAATTTTCGGCCAAAAAGCTGACATATGGAGCCATAACTCCAGAACAGTAAATAATAGAAACACGCTTAATATCTCAAATGAAAGCTAATGTCGTTCTTCAAAATTTATATTCTATACATAATTGTTGTTATTTTAAGTCAAACCGAGTTACAACAGCCTTTAGTCCCAAAAACGTGACCTGGTACCAGTAGGAGCCAGTTTGGGAGTATTCTAAGAATTTTATGGGTTTTTTTTACATAATGTGTCTCGGAATTAACATTTTTTTGTTAAAAAGTATTTTGGAACTCAATTTTCAAACATAAAGAGCCTTTCGTTCAAATTTAATCTTTTAATATATGGGGATTACCTGACTAGTTTACCAAAGAAAGACCCGTTTGACAGGTAAAAAGGAGGGTGAATCTAATTTCTATTTTAGGGATGCTGATTTTATTTCAGCGTACAACCGACCTTTTATTTATTCAGTTTAGTTTCTAAAGTGCCTTTGAGCTGGTTAGATCGAACAATTATCTAGTGAAGATATTTTAACGTTTTTTTTTTTTTAATTTTCCAAGTGTGTGTGTTATTGTTTTTATAACTATTATAGTATTATATTAAAAGACATTTGAAAACATTTTATTGAAATTAAAGTTTGCAATATATTTTGTTTCATTTTCCAAGTTAACTGTTATTTACCTATTGGTCTCTGAAATGGCATCCACATCAGGTGTACAAAGCCGGACCAAGGATAAAATATTTCTTGTGGGCTATCCCATTCACCAGATCACCGGTTGTAAACTACCCTCAAATCGTCAAGTTTTGTGTGCTTTATTTTATAATTTACGTACTGTGAAATTAACTGTAAGAGAATCAGCAAAACTTACAATACGAGAAGTGTTTATTTTTTGGGAGAAAGCTCGAATCCCGACTAAACATGAGCAAGATGCAATTACTAAGCTGGAAAAACTTTACGCCGAGTGGAGAACTCTTCAAAAAGACCGAAAGAAAACATCGAAAACGGCCAAGAACAAATTTAAACAGTTTGTTGAAAAGTTGGATGATCTCTTTGATATTGCTCAACAAGATGCCTTGGCTCTGATGAAATCGGAAGAAGATAAGGCGTTTCTCGTGAAACAGAGGCAGAAGGGCCGCCCAGGTTCCATGACTGGAGTGGATCTCAAGTTGTCTCGAGCTGAAGAAATCAAGGTGCAAAAGGAACTTGCAAAAATGAACCGACAAATCCAAGAAGCAACTTTTGATATTGGTGAGTTTTTTTTTTATTATTAGTATTCTAAAAAATAGTTAAACAAATAAGTAAATAGTTTCATTATAACCGAAAGAAAATTGTACATGAGAGCATGATTTGGCATCTTTATGATTGAGTTTATATTTTTTAAATAATACCTTTTGATAATTAGAAGTAGGTAATTTAGTACCTATGTATTATTACTATTCTGCTAAAACAACAAGTTTTTATAGTCTTTTTTTTCTCTTTCTTTTGTTGCTTCTTAGAGACGGATGATGAAGACAAGTTCGAAGAAGGAGAAAAAGACACTGAAGAGGACAGCATCTACCAGGAACTTGAGAGTTTGGAGGAAATGGACATCCCTGAAGAAGCTGCAGAAGATCCAGGACCATCTGAGAGCAAGAGGATGAAAGTTTCATTTGCAAGGGCGTTAAAGAGATTTTAAACATGAAATTGTCCATTTTATTAGATCGATGTAAGGTATCCGACAGAAATGCCACGAGAATTTTAATAGCTACTCTAGAAGCACTAAACCTTGACCCTCTTGAGTACAAAGTCTCGAAAACTTTATTACATGATAGAAGGCAAATGTTCAGAGAACAATATAATAAAAAAATTTTTGATAAAGGAAACATTCCTGAAAAAGAGCCCGTGGTTGTCCATTGGGACGGTAAACTTTTCCTGGGTGTCTTAAAAAATGAACAATGTGAGCGAATAGCTATAGCTATTTCATATGGCGAAAAGGAACAGCTGCTGGGAGTTCCTGTAACAGCAAACAGCTCTGGAGAGGAGCAAGCCGTAGCCGTATATGAATGCCTACGTGAATGGAGTCTTCTCAACACCGTCAAGGCGATGTGCTTCGACACTACAGCATCCAACACGGTAAGACTCAAGGAAGCATGCGTCATATTGGAGCAAATGTTAGGAAGAGAATTGTTATACCTAGCTTGCCGTCACCATATCTTGGAAATTCTGTTAAGAGGCGTATTCGACACAAAAATGGGATCAACCACTGGACCTCATCCAGACATTTTCAAGAGATTCCTCACTACGTGGCCCAAGATAGACAAAGGAAAATACGACACAGGTATCAGTGACAATCTAATACAAAAGCAGCTAACTCCAGAAGTAATTGCAAATGTTACTGCTGAATTCGAGACCAAATTAACTGAGAGCCACCCCAGAGATGACTACAAGGAGCTATTGCAGTTGGTTCTCGTATTTGTTGGATCACTAGACGGCAATGTTGTGGGTTTTAGAACTCCAGGAGCCATTCATCACGCTAGGTGGATGGCAAAGGCTATTTACTGCTTAAAAATGTTCATTTTTCGTCGTCAATTTAAGATGTCTAAAGAAGAAGAAAGTTCTGTGCGTGCCATTTCTGTTTTCCTAGTTAAAATTTATTGTAAAGCTTGGTTCAATGCTCCAAAAGCTCATCTTGCACCAAAGCAAGATTTAGGTATTTTGCATAGTCTGTTAGACTATAAAGAATGTCACAACGACATTGCAGAAATAGCCCTGACCAAATTTTCGAACCATTTGTGGTATTTGAATGCAAAGTTGGTGGGATTATCGTTTTTTGATCCCACCATTACAGACGATGAAAAGTTGTTAATGGCTAATAAATTGCTCAGTAGCCATCACAGCACGCTAAGGTTGTAAATCCAAAAGTTAGGAAAGAAAACTTAAAAGAGGTAGTTGATGGAGGATTGGTAAATTTACTTACCAAAGAAACGTTTACATTCTTTGACCAATTTAATATAAAAACAGATTTCCTAAGACAACATCCAAACACCTGGCCTCAAAATAATGACTTCTAAGAAGGATTGAAAATTGTCAAAACATTAAAAGTAGTTAATGATATGGCTGAGTGTGGTGTTAAATTAATAACCGACTTTAACGACCTTCTGACAAAAGATGAAGACCAAAAGCAATATGTCCTGCAAGTTGTAAGTAAATGCCGAGCATTATATCCTGACGTTTCAAAAACTACTTTAACAAAAGCTCTAGAATAGATTAGATAACTATGTAAAATTATCAACTCATGTAGGTACTACGTCTGTATCTTTTCTGTGTCTGTTTATTATATACCTAATTTTTATATTTTAAAATAAAAAATGTCATTAGATTTATCAGTATTACTTGTTTTTTTATTATATTTCTACTTTAAACTCAAAAATATACCAAAAAAAAGCAAAATTTATCACTTAATAACAAAATATACGAAGTATGCTCCTAGTGGTACCAGGTCACGTTTTTGGGGCTAAAGGCTGTTGTAACTCGGTTTGACTTAAAATAACAACAATTATGTATAGAATATAAATTTTGAAGAACAACATTAGCTTTCTTTTGAGATATTAAGCGTGTTTCTATTATTGACCGTTCTGGAGTTATGGCTCCATATGTCAGCTTTTTTGCCAAAAATTTGGATTTTTTCAAATTTTGAGCGACGAGCGGCACGGGTTAAGGTCGTTTAATCGAGCTCAAATTTCGGCTATCTCAATATCTGGAAAGGGGAATCGTTTTGTGGGGTCTAGACGACATTTTTTTTCCCCCCTCTATGAGATCCGGTCACTCATATATATATATATATATATATATATATATATATATATATATATATATATATATATATATATATATATACACGTTTAACGGCCACAGCTGCCAGGACTATTTGGCCGAGTGTCGGTTTTTCAACCCTTATTTGAGTGAATTTATCTTACGAGGGCCACATTTAAATGAGTTTGGAGACCCCATAACCTGTCAGATATTATTATTATATTTCGTGAAATGAATAGATTTTACCTGGGTGAGATTAAAACTTATGTAATGTAGATTTGTATTGCATTGTATTTTCGAAATTCTCGTTTTCCAGGCAAAGACTATAATTCAAATAAAAAAATTCCTTAGCAGATAGAAAAACCAAATTTAATTATGTTATAAAAGAAGCACTTTTTATCTAATGGACACTAATGGACGTTCGTTCTTGAATAGCAATGCTTCAGTTTTAGTTATCGTAAATTTTCGAAATTCTGTTTTTTCAGGCTAAGACTATAATTCAAATAAAAAAAATTCCTTAGCAGATAGAGAAACCAACTTTTAATATGTTATAAAAGAAGCGCTTATTACTATGGACAATCGGCTGCAATATTTCGTTTTAGACTTCTGAATGTGTTACAATTCGATTTTGCAGGATTCTAAAAAGTGCATTATTGCTTTTATCGTATAAAGATGAGATTGCAGAACATCTGATATCGTCAACCGGGATTTTTGGTGGAATCCAATCAAACACTGATCAAGATGATCTGTTTCTAATAGAAATTTGGGGTATTCAAATAGTATATGAGTAAGTGTGTCTTTTACCCCACATTCACAATTAGGGTTTTCCGCTTTGTTTAATCTGAATAAATGTTTTTGTGTAAGACAATGATTACTTCTCATTCTACTAAGAGTTGAGAAGTCTTTCCATTCCAGAGAGTACTATTTGAACCAGGGTTTTTTATATGGTTCTTAACTATTGCTGCATAGAATTATCCCTTAGATCCCGAAATTAATTTCCATCCTTCCTTCCACTATATTCCACATTTTTCCTTTACGAGATGGGAAGAAAATCTCAATAATCAATCTTTGTATGTCCTATCTTTTATTTTTTCCTTGCCAAATTGGCTAAAGAATCAGCTGTATCGTTATCTGCAACTACTAGATGTGGTAAAAAAATGTTAAATTTTTTTTCTCAAATTGACCGAAAAAACACTTTTTTTGATATTTTATTAATAAACGAATGTAAAAAAATGGTTAAAGTGATTGATAGCATTGGAAGGCTGGCGTCGAGACTAAAATTTTGAAAAAAAAAGATCAATTTTGGACCAAATGGCATAAAATGGCGCGCAATTCAAATTTTAAATAACAAATCCAATTGTGCGCACTGGGTTCAATATTCTTGTACTAAAATTTCAGGGTATTTTTGCTATAAAAAAAGGCATATTTCCTGAAAGTTTCAAGCCGATCGGTTCACTTAGTCAATAAAATTTAAAAAGAAAAAAAACAGTTTTTTGTCTAATTTTTCAATTTTGTAGTTTATGTTCACGCTTGATCTGCTTAAAAAACTAACGAGAATTTGTTAGAAGCTTCATTACGAAGAGTTTGGTTTTTTTTTTTCTGTCAATCTGACTTATATAACCGGAGTTATTAGCATTTTAAACTCAAAAAAACGCGTTTTGAATTATTTATAAATATAAAGAGCACACGTTTTTCGAGATCCAAAACTCAGGAGAATACTCCTGGTGATATCCTAGAGAGGATAAAATCCTAATATTGCTGTATCTAAACTATGCCTATCTGATTTATCTTGACCTTTTTTTACTGCACTATATACCATAAAGTTTTTTTTTTTGAATTTATTTTTTTACTTTAATGAAATCAATTCTGTAATATCATGAAATGAAATTACCAAATCAAACTAAATTTGACTATATGTTGTGAATTTCTAAGTAAAATTATTGATCAATTGCAGGTACATTTGTATTCAAAGACAACGATCGAATTCACACCTCAGGAAGTTCTTAGTAATTTTAAATGTAACAATAATAATTAGAAATTTTTATATAGGCGCGTCTTTGTAACACTTTAGGTTTCCTTGATAATAAATTGTTTTCAAGACTTTTTCCGGCACGATGTTCTGCTATGTCATGATTTTCTGATATAAACAGGGTCTTTCTAGGCAGATTTTCGATTTAAAACTCTTATGCTTATCATTATTATTACTAATACATAATAAATAGTCTAGAGATAATTAAAATATTTTTAAAAAATCCTTCTTCTTCTTCTTGTTCTTTATTTAAGGGCTTTGCCCAGTTACTCTTGCTACTATCTTTCAACCGAGCCGGACGTCCAACTTTCTTGTCACCTCTTCAGTGGACGGCCAGGAGGTCTACTACTATGAGGCATGTGAACTCTCCATTGTCGACTTCTGGATCTGACCCATCTGACTCTGGCTTCCACTTGCAGTTCTTTTTTATGGTGCTGCTTCTTATTTGATCTCGCAGTATTACTCCTTTTATTGTTCTTATTCTTCTCTTCTTCTTCATTGGTTAAAACTATAACTAGTTTCTCTAACTTTAAGATAATGGATAGATTTACTGTTAAATTAGGTTAGACATGTCTGACATATTTGTATAAGCGACTTGGAACAGTCTAAATGTCCGGTAAATCGTGAAATGAAGGTGGATAGGTAGTATTCCTACATATATATATATATATATATATATATATATATATATATATATATATATATATATATTTATACATATATATATATATATATATATATATATATATATATATATATATATATATATACACATAGTGTGTCTCAAAAAGTTTTATATAAATGGAGAAAAAGTTTATCTTACATATGTCAAAAAAATTTATTCTTGAATTGAAAATGTCAATAGGAAATAAAAAAAATTATGCTCACGTTTATATTTGTGGTCTTTCTAGTTGAACATTCAAAAAAAACTCCAGTAAACACATTGTTGGATTATTTATTGAATAAAGGAAAACGAAATCACTACAAATTTTAAGCTGAAAATAAATGAACATATCTTTAACATATTTTTTTAACTCCTATTAATATTTTCATTTAATATGTTGCTCTGTATTTAAATTTAAACACACTTTAGTCTTCATTATA
Source organism: Pachyrhynchus sulphureomaculatus (assembly GCA_019049505.1). Taxonomy (NCBI): domain Eukaryota; kingdom Metazoa; phylum Arthropoda; class Insecta; order Coleoptera; family Curculionidae; genus Pachyrhynchus; species Pachyrhynchus sulphureomaculatus. Next base: position 194,895,088 of record CM032454.1, read on the forward strand.
AATTATTATTTTTTATTTTCCCTATATACCATCAAATATTTTAAACTTTTGCAGAACTTATCAAGAATAATTTTTTTTATATAATATGTAAGATAAACTTTTTCTCCATTTGCATAAAACTTTTTGGGACACCCTGTATATATATATATATATATATATATATATATATATATATATATATATATATATATATATATATATATATATATATATACACGAGGCTGGTTTGAAAAGTCCGTGCAAAAATAGAAACTACTTATGTGTTAGGGGTAAACCTTTTTTATTTTTCGACATAGTCTCCTTTTAGGCTTATACACTTTATCCAACGTTGTTCTAGTTTGTTGATCCCTTCCGAAAAATACGATTTGTCTGCAAAATATTCATTAGTGTCTGCAATCACCTCCTCGTTTGAATAAAATCTTTGTCCCGCCAGCCATTTCTTCAAATTGGGGAACAAATAGTAGTCCGAGGGAGCCAAGTCTGGAGAATAGGGGGGATGTGAAACGAGTTGGAATTCTATTCCCATTAATTTTGCGACCACAACTGCTGAGGTGTGTGCTGGTGCGTTGTCGTGATGGAAAAGGACTTTCTTGTGGGCCAATCGCGGGCGTTTTTCTTGCAGCTCGGTTTTCAAACGGTCCAATAACGATGAATAATATTCACCTGTAATAGTTTTACCCTTTTCCAGATAGTCGATGAGGATTATCCCTTGCGAATCCCAAAAGACAATCGCCATAACCTTTCCGGCCGAAGGAACGGTCTTCGCCTTTTTTGGTGCAGATTCCCCCTTGGTAACCCATTGTTTAGATTGTTGTTTGGTCTCAGGAGTATAGTAATGTATCCATGTTTCATCCACAGTGACGAAACGACGCTTAAAGTCCTCCGGATTCTTCTGCAACACTTCACACGATTCCGTTTTTGGTCAAGCGTGAGCAATCGCGGCACCCATCTTGCGGATAGCTTTCTCATGTCCAAATGTTTATGCAAAATATTATGTACCCGTTCAGTCGAGATGCTCACAGCACTAGCAATCTCACGCACCTTAACTCTTCTGTCATCCATCACCATATCATGGATTTGATCAATGATTTCTGGAGTCGTAACCTCCACAGGCCGTCCAGAACGTTCAGCGTCACTTGTGCCCATATGGCCAGTCCGAAAATTTTGAAACCACTTATAAACTGTTCTAATCGAAGGTGCAGAGTCACCATAATGTTTATCAAGCTTCTCTTTAGTCTCCTGAGGCGTTTTGCCTTTCATAAAGTAAAGTTTAATCACCACACGAAATTCTTGTTCGTCCATTTCTTGAAAATCACTCGACTTCCTTGATTCACACGAATGCCAAACACAAAGAAATAGACCAATATGGCTGAAACTTGGTGTGCGTTCATTCAAGAGATGCTACTAACTAAACATGACCTCGATACGCGCCGGTGGTGCCATCTCTC